>JABMCL010000979.1:1035000-1042500 GCA_018857735.1 Alviniconcha marisindica
GTAACGGGCAGTTGACTTTATATCATTTTATCTTGGGCTGTTCTCGCTTGTGTGTGTGTGTGTGTGTGTGTGTGTGTGTGTGTGTGTGTGTGTGTGGTGTGTGTGTGTGTGTGAAATCTACCGGATTACTCTTTCCACTACTCACAAATCGTTGGCTATATATACCACGAAGCATCCTACCACCCACATGTATATGCAGCGCACCCTGGCCAGTGTAGGTACGCATTGACACGTATCCTCTCTACTTTCTCTGTAATATACAAATGTTCTGTCATCTACAACAACAACTACTTTACCGTTCTTTGTCTAGAATGTAAAAAACAGTTTGATGTTTCGCTCTGTGATAGTGTCTTCTCTGGCACAAACATAAACGACCACAGTGTTAACCAGAACAATAATAATAACAACAACAACAGAAACAGTAATAGTCGAAATATTCATTCAAAATCATATGCGACAAGAGCGCAGTGAGTCTGCCTGAGAGCAGAGAACAGCGCTATATAAAAGCGATTAATAACAAATAATTATTTGAAACCGGAATAAACAACAAAAAAGCGCGAAACATACGAGGCTTATATATATATATATATATATATATATATAGAGAGAGAGAGAGAGAGAGAGAGAGAGAGAGAGAGAGAGAGAGAGAGAGAGAGAGAGAGAGAGAGAGAAATCTGGACTAAAGCTGAGAAAAGACGTAAATATAGTGTTATTTGTCATTGTGTGAATAACATCCGCATACTAGTATACAAAAAAAGGAAGTTGAAAAAAATTAGATCGAAAAGATTTGACCAGAAAGGAAATTGTTCGGTCACGAGACAGCGCGAGACAAGCGAGACTTGATGACTTGGCCTGAGGGGTACCCGAGGACCGCACGCAAGCCTATGGCCATCGATCATAATTTAGGCTGGCAGACATCGGATATCCCAGCTGCCTCAGCCACTTCCGGCACGTCAGCTATGGGGCCGCCGAGACCATATTACACTGTCTTCAGGTTGTTCTGGTATGAAGGTGACTTTTCTTTTATTAGGCGTGGCTGCTTCGGTGGTCTTCCTTTCGGGAATTTCCGTGTTCATTTCCCCCCTGTCGTTTTTCGATTCTCTTGATCTCATTTCTCCTCCTCGATCCTCTTCCTCCATCCTGTCCCTCCTCCCCCTCCTCCTCCTTCCTCCTCCTCCTCCTCTTCCTCCTCCTCCTCTTCCTCCTCCTCTTTGTCGATTATATGGCTAGTTCTTATCTGCCCTCTTTCTTCCCATTCTGTTTTCCTCTTCTCTGTGTCTCTCGCTTTAATATAACCGTCCTGGTTGAGTGGGGGTTAAAAAAACAAGTGATTTACTCAGTTTCTCACTCCAGTTTTGCCGTCCTCGTACCTTATTGCTTTCTCTTGCCGAGAGGTTGAAGGTGGTGTCTAGCTCTACTTGCTGCACATTGCTCTTCTTCAGCAGGGTTCGGCCTCTTCTTCTGCTTCGTCCTCTTGACGTCCCGTTTTTCTGCTTCGTCCTCTTGACGTCATCTTCTTCTGGGTTTGTCCTCTGCTTCTGGTCGTCCTCTGAGTGTCTTCGTCTCTGGTTCGTCCTCTTAGCGTCCTTTTTGTGGGTTCTTCGCCTACTTTAGGTTCGTCCTGTTCGCATCATTTTCTTCTGGTTCTGCCTCGTAGCCTTCTCTCCTTGTTTGGGATTTGTTTGTTTTTTAAATCCCTTCTATCTTCTCCTCCATTTCTCCTTCTCTCCGTCTTTCCGGTGTATAAATTTATCCACTGCTTCTTCCGTGCGTCCGTCAGACCATGGGCATCGGCGTTGAACCAGTCAATGAATACACTGACTGTCGAAGAACATGCCTGTGTCTCAGACTTCTTCGTAGAGTTTTAAATATATTCTATTCAGTTTACGTCACAATGGTGGCGATGCGTCCTCACTGGCGGCAAAAGCTGTCGAAGAAGAAGAAGAAGAAGCAGTCGAACTGGCCTGCCAGACCGTCAGATGCTTAACTCGATCAATAAGCGTACCCAGTGATTTGCCCAGGGGAATGGCGAAGAGAGCTGGACAGCCTTGGTGGATGGTAAAGGCGGTGGGGGTTAGAGGATGAATTGGATTGTGTATTCCGTGATCTGTTAAGAACGTTGCATTGTTGTCCTCATGTTTGTACGTCCCTGTCGGAGAGTTGCCAGGGAATTAAATGTTCGAGCTGTAAAATTTAGCAGAAAGAAAGGTTTGAAGGAGAGAGAGAGAGAGAGAGAGAGAGAGAGAGAGAGAGAGAGAGAGAGAGAGAGAGAGAGAGAGAGAAAGTCTGTGTGTATGTTGTGTTCGTCTGTGTGCACGTGTGTTTGTCTCTGTTTGTGTGTATGTGTGTGTGTACGTGTGTGTGTGTGTCTGTGTGTGTGTACGTGTGTCTCTGTCTGTGTGTCTGCATGTGTGTCTTTGTGCACATGTGTGTGTGTCTGTGTGTGTGTGTGTGTCTGCGTGTGTGTCTATGTGTCTTTGTGCGCATGTGTGTGTTTGTTTGTGTGTGTGTGTGTGTGTGTGTGTGTGTGTGTGTGTGTGTGTGTGTGTGTGTGTGTGTGTGTGTGTGTGTCTGCTTGTTTGTCTGCGTGTGTGTCTCTGTGTCTTTGTGCACATGTGTGTGTGTGTGTGTGTGTGTGTGTTGTGTGTGTGTGTGTGTGTGTGTGTGTGTGTGTGGTGTGTGCATGTGTCTGCGTGTGTGTTGAGGTAGGGGGTAGCAAACACTGAGACAACTAAGGGCACAAAACAAAAACCTTCTAACTTGGACTTAGCACAAATCTCAGTTTAAAGTTTTTATTTGTGATCTATTCACCCCTTGGGCAAATGGCGTTTCGAACTAAAATCAGGGCAGATCTACCAAAAAGAGATTTCCAAGATGGCCAACCCACACAAAATCTCTTCTACACCGATCGCGCGAACTGTAAAAACGAAAATCGCTTGTTATCAGGGTCGGTTGTCGTGTTGTTTGCCGCGGGCGTCTTTCTGTGTCAGATGCTCGAATCAATCAACAGAGCCCTGTGTGGAGGGTGTGAGGAGGTGGCGGGAGGAGTTTGCCCCGCTGATATTTGTTTTTCTCCTCTTCTTCTTCTTCTTCTTCTTCTTCTTCTTCTTCTTCTTCTTCTTCTTCTTCTTTTTTCTTTTTCTTTTTTTCTTTTTCTTGTCGCAATGACATCTCCGAGCCTGTGGAGCTGCAAGAGAAACAAATTTCGCCCGAATTTATCTTCGGTTCCGATTGGTTGAACTTTCTTTAGGCCATCCGCGAAAGATTTCATGTTCCAATTAGTCGGATGCGTTTTTCAATTCCCGATTTGACCTTCGAAAAGGAACAGACTTGAACGCACAGCGGCGCTATGTCTCTGGCACCAGTTCAACAAGCTAACGCAGCCTGTAAGCCGGAGGCGGAAGTGGTTTGAGTCTTCGGCAGTGACTGGTGACAGGATAGCGCATGCGCGAGGACACATTCAATCAGATCTTGAGGGCCACTTTGACAAGCTTACAGCCCTTCGCGCCCAGAGCGGAAGTGGTTTGGGTCTTCCACAGTGGCTAGTGACAAGAAATCGTATGCTCGAGAAAACATTCAATCAGATTCTCTTGTCGTGCCTTTTGAGGGATTTTGTTTGTCTGGATTTTTTTGTCGGGGCCGGGGGGGGTGGGGGGGGGGAGGGGGGAGGCGAACGAGGGATATGTTTTCCCCTCTAGATGTGAAAAGAAAAGCAACAAAAAAGGCAGGAGTACAGAATGCTTGTTCTCGAGATGTGGCAGAAATTGTGAAAAGAAAAAAAGATAAAATGTTAAACAAAACTCGAAAACCAAAAGAAAAAAAAGAAGACGTCTACATTTGTAACTGTTCTGCCTACACCTCAGAATGCAGACACAGAAAGAAAATGTAGAGGACTGAGGCACGAGGGATCTTTCAGAGAAATTCGTAATCCTGGCTGCTTGTTATTTGTAGAGGTTTGAGGGACTTTTCAGTGCAGTTCATAATCCTGGATGCTTGTAAAGATTTGAAGGACGAGGGACCTTTCAGAGCAAATCATAATCCTGGGAGCATGTACAGATTTGAGGGATCTTTCAGTGCAGTCCATAATCCTGGATGCTTGTACAAATTTGAGGGAAGAAGGACCTTTCAGAACAATTCATAATCCTGGGTGCTTGTACAGATAGATTTGGGGGACCTTTCAGAACAAGTCATAATCCTGGGTGACTGTACAGATTTGGGGGACCTTTCAGAACAAGTCATAATCCTGGGTGACTGCACAGATTTGGGGGACCTTTCAGAACAAGTCATAATCCTGGGTGACTGTACAGATTTGGGGGACCTTTCAGAACAAGTCATAATCCTGGGTGACTGTACAGATTTGGGGGACCTTTCAGAGCAATTCATAATCCTGGGTGCATGTACGGATTTGAGGGACCTTTCAGAACAATTCATAATCCTGGGTACTTGTACAGATTTGGGGGACCTTTCAGGGCAGTTCATAATCCTGGATGCTTGTACAGATTTGAGGGACTAGGGACCTATCAGAGCAATTGATAATCCTGGGTGACTGTACAGATTCAGAGAACAAAAACAAACATCAAGCTGTTCTGCTTTAGCACGTACCGAGAGGGATTAACGATGAATTCTGTACTGAGATCAACATGGTTTGAATCAACGAGAAAAGAGGGACGGGAAATGACGAATCGAAATGGAAAGATCCCCCACACGATTCCAGAACGCACCAGGTGCCTGTGGTGGGCTAGGCTGGCATATCTGATTTTACCGGCCCGAGAAGACTGGAATTGTCCCGGGAATTGAGAAGCATGGAGTTCAAAAGAAATCAAACTGGGAAAGAGTCAACTGAAGACGGCAGGGAGGGAAGTGAAAGAGGAGAAGGCGCCAAGACGCGCTGACCTATCAATGCAATTTTCATGCCTGTGTGCTGGTTTTCCTGATGGCTTGTTGCGGGGTGGGGGGATAGGGAGGTGGATGGAGAGGGGGTGGGAGGGGGGTAAAGTGTGTGGAGCAGGAGGAGGGGTGGGGGTAGTTAACGGGATTGAAAAACGCTTTTTGGAGTTGAAAGGGAAGCTATCCGCGGACAAGAAAAATAGACCTGAGGCTCCGGGTCCATTGACCAATCAAAACATCCGTCTTGCTGCGAGCGCGTGCTTGCGTCACTGGCTACGGGTCCATTGACCAATCAAAACATCCGTCTTGCTGCGTGCGCGTGTTTGCGTGTTTGCGACACTGGATTTTTGCGAGACGCTGTGTCTTGTCCCTTTGGGGCCGTCTAAAAGCGTGGATGCAACGAAAACGAATCTAGCTGTTGGGTAGGGATCGATGTGGGAATGATTTTTTCTTCTTCTTCTTTTTTCTTTTTTTCTTTTTCTTTTCTCTCTCTCTTTTTTTTTTTTTTTTTTTTTTTCGTCCTCGGCATCTTCGAACTGTGTTGTTTCATCGTGACAGGCGTAGAGCATGGTCGATGGTCGATGAAGACTTAGCGAAGAAAGGGGAGTAAGCGCTCGACCGACGTCATACGTATAACAAGGAACCCGACTAATACTAGAGGCCCGAACTGCCTGCTATCATTATGATAATAATAATGATAACAGCTCCGGGTCCATTGACCAATCAATATGGCGCTGTTATCTGATATACACAGACTTACTGCGCTTTACAACATTCTCCGACGTTTTCAACGTTAAGTGAGAAAAATATCAAAGGTAGCATGTTCAAAAAAGGAATACATGTACGACAACTGATACCTTGACATGCAGACAACCAGCTTCTTCTCTCAGCAAAATGTTTTCATGCAGCCACCCAGAGCTCAGGACCTGTGTGAATGTCGAGGTGGACGTCCCTAATACTCCGTACGGTCTCTGTGGACGTAAAGCTACATTGAAGAAGATGCAGCCATGTTATTTTGTCATTGCTGTAGCGAATATTGACTATACACACACGTTCCTCTGGTCGTGACGATACCTCGGCAGTTCGGAGGCAAAATATCGCAGGGAAAGTTCTTCGGGTTGACTAGCTGACAAACTGGACTCCTGTCACATCTCCATGACACGTGACACCGTACTATATATATATATATATATATATATATATATATATATATATATATATATATATATATATATATATGTAACGAGTGCATCTGCATATTGTGTCTGAGTTGTTGTATCTGTCGGTGTTCTTTCGTGTGCGTACGTCATTCGATCTTTTACGTATGTGTTACGTGTTGTGATTTAGACGTCACTATAAGTCAGAGCGAGAGAAGGTGAGAGGGAAGAACAACGACCTCTCGCATGTACCGTCAAAAGGAAAAGAAGAAATAAAATCAGGAACCTCGTTTCTTGTTCCTTACTTCCAACCTGCAACTTCCACCACCGACCATTTACATATAATTCTATATTACATTGATTTTGAGCTTTCGTCATCAGGCGGTTGTGGATTCCAGTATTTACAGCTACCTCAGAGCGACGGGAAAAATATCCCCGTCGAGGAAGTCCGAGGCCGAATAGTGCGGACATTTTTACTCATTGTCTTGTCTTAGTTTTTGTAGTTGTTAGTTTTTTGTTGTTGTTGTTTTCTGTTTGTTTTTTATTGTTTTTGTTTTTGTTTTGTTGTTGTTGTTGTTGTTATGTTGTTGTTGTTTTGGGGGGAGAGGGAGTTTCTTTCTTTTTCTTGTGCGTATATGTCCTCTGTGTGTGTGTGTGTGTGTGTGTGTGTGTGTGTGTGTGTGTGTGTGTGTGTGTACGTAGACTGTACATCGTTACTACTCGCTTAAGAATTGTGAACGGACAAAGTTCCCCAAATTTCAGACATCGAGAGAGAGAGAGAGAGAGAGAGAGAGAGAGAGAGAGAGAGAGAGAGAGAGAGAGAGAGAGAGAAAAGAAGAAGAAGAAGAATTTAAAAATAAATAGCCTAGTTTCCACTTCCAACATAAAGACTACGTCACTTACGAGAGAGGAAATTGACAACCCCGAGAAAACATCAGCGGAAGCGATGCTCCCTCGTGCTTACAAGCTAGTTGGCACGACGTTGACTTGTTGATCGCGATGACAAATGGCCATTTCAGACTCGATGCATCACTTGCGGAAAAACAGGGCACTCTAGTGAACTGAAATGACAGCAGAGCGCGTAAGGAGAAAGCTCACTGTCTAGAATATGCGATTTTCGAGCACCTTGCGCGCTGTCTACTTACGTCACAAGCACTGGCCTTCGTGGTACGCATGCTGACACTACCTTCTACTCTTCTGGAGTCACTTGATCCATCTCGAGCGGTCGTGCTGCATGTGTGCTCGCGTTGCTGATCGAGGATGCTGCTGCCGAACAGGGCCCCAGAGGGACGGAGGGACCGACTGCATCACTGGCTGTCGGGGCCACAATAATTATTGGGGAGCTGCAGCTGCAACTGCTGGTCGCTCATGCTGAGCGCCGTTTTGCAGCTGTAAATGTGCGTTAATTTTGCAGCTAGCTAGCTAGCTGGCCGCAAACGTGCTCTTTGTGGAGACT
>JABMCL010000979.1:1047500-1080000 GCA_018857735.1 Alviniconcha marisindica
GCTGCTGCGTAGTCCAAGTCTACTTGTAGATGGACCGTGGCACTGTTGAGCTTTCGGACACATTCTGTGACCGAGACCTCACTCTTATCCGTCTCTCTGTATTTCGCTGGAACAGCCGACGTCCGTGTCCTAATCCCGCCAACTTTTCTTCTTCTTCTTCTTCTTTTTTTTTTTTTTTTTTTTTTCCTTTTCTTTCTTTCCTTCTTGTTCTTTTCCAGTCGGCACTGCAGGGATGTAACGCTCGTTTAAACGCTGTTCGCAATAATTTGTTTGGAAGCGGCTGGGCCCGCTGTGCTTCGATCTGTCATCTAGAGGATCCGTAAGTGCAGGAGGGAACGCGTCGCTGTTGGCAGTGGCTGTGTGTCAGGAGTTCGTTCTGTCCGTTGTTTTTGCCCCCGGAGCGAGTGGTGAAGCCCTGAATCAATACCATGTTTCTGGCGGCTATAGCCGTTTAACCTGATCTCTGCGGCCGCACCTCACGGCCCAAGTCCTGGGCTGTTGCTGTCGGGGAACGGCAAGCCCTCTCCTCGCCGTGACTGAGTGATAGGCTCAGCCGCTGGACCTCAAGTCTCTGATGACACCGTGATGGAGTCCCGTTCCTTCCTTGATCAGTTCATTCCGGCCGAGTCTTCAACATTCCACGGTCAGGCTTTGACGATGAGCAGAGCCAGCTGCGCTAAAACTCGTCACGGCAACCCGCGCAACGAAAGAAACAGCCGCCTTACAAACTTCAGCTCCGGTGTCGATGATCCCAAACAGCCCCAGCGGCTCTATCACCACAGACACAGACCTCGCTGGAAAGACCCCGAGGGGATAACGCCCACCCAAACCGTTTCCGGGGGAAGCAACGTGCGCCCCCTTGTTCTTATTACCCGGCAGGCTAAGCCCAAACTCGAGACACAAAAGAGCGGTGTCGCGGGGAGCTCACTCATGGCTTGGAGCCGGCAACGGCAGCGGGGAGTGATGTCCCCTGCTGTGTTTTTGTTGCTGGTCTTGGCCTACCTGGCAGCCCCCTCACTGGCCTGTTACAAATTTCCGCCAGGCAAGAAGAACCCGTGCCTGGGGAAGATCTGTAACTTCGGTGCCACTTGCCAGCCGAGCCTTGACGGGAGCGAGGCGAGGTGCCAGTGTCCCACGGAGTGCTATCGCTATGGCGACAACGTGGGCAGTAGGCCTGTGTGCGGGAGCGACGGCAAGGACTACCCCAACATGTGCGAGATGAAGAAGGAGGCGTGCAACTCGCTGCTGGACATACGGGTCAAGTACTACGGCAAATGCGGTAGGTGCTTTTATTTTATTTTATTTTTATTTTTTTTGGAGCGGTGCGTGACTGGGGAGATCACGTGCTGTGCTGTATTGGGTGATTTTTTTATATATATTTTTTTCTCTCTCTCTCTCTCCTCTCTGCCCCCCAATCCCGAGTTTGTTTTCGTAGAGCAGTTTTTAACTAACATGACCTTGACGTGACCTTGACATTAATATTTAATCCTAAAAACCTTCCAGGGTCTTTTTTCTTCTTATGGTGACTGCGTCCCGGCCCCTTGCTAATGTTTTCACCTGCAGATTTGCACTAAGACGGAAAGAATGAGTTAATTGTTACTTCGGTGTCGACCTGAAAAGACAAAAGTGAACCCAAGTGTGTTTCTGGTGGCCTCTTTTTCCCCATTGTATCAGCAGTTAACCCAGTACCTATTCGTTTGTTGGCTTAAATTCTTTGCTTTCGACACTTTGAAGGCTAAAAATTAATAAAGAACCAAAGAAAGATTGTGGTGCGTTCAGACAGTTCACCGGCTTTGATCAACAAAGCGAGAGGGAAAACTAAGACATGAATCTGAGAC
Organism: Alviniconcha marisindica; assembly: GCA_018857735.1. NCBI lineage: Eukaryota > Metazoa > Mollusca > Gastropoda > Provannidae > Alviniconcha > Alviniconcha marisindica. Next base: position 1,049,339 of record JABMCL010000979.1, read on the forward strand.
AATTTGATTTCCACGTGGTGCTAAAAATACGCAGTGATGTTCCCTCATTGCAGTGTTTTTCTAATTGTCTGTGGGATATGTTTGTCGTTTATATTTTGATGTCGATCGGCGACACAACTGTATGTGTGTACATGTAGAAACTAAAATAATGCCAGAAGCTGGGTTAGCGGACCTTCCACCTTGTGTGGGGTTATGGAACGTACCTCGTCCTTATAATCGTCCTTGTAATCACTTGCATGCCGCCATACAGCCCTTACTGTTACGTAGTTAGACCCTAAACGAACGAGACCGTAAATATCACGAGAGTTTGTAGACACTGTCGTAGTTCTAGACTGTGTCCCCTTCACAGAGCATCGCATATGGTCACTTTCTTGCATGTCTCCGGTACCGTTTAAAGCCACCACCACCACCACCACCACCACCACCACCCTCACGTTCACCCTCCCTCCGCGCCCCTTTAGGCTACACCATTCACTTATCCAACCCCCTTAGTAGTCATATTTTATGAACAGTATAAAATTATACACCCCTCCCCCCCTCCCTCCCTCCCTCCCGTCTCTTTTCTTTCTGTAAAGGAACTGTCTCGGTATACTGAGATTTTTACTAATTTAATTTGCTGTTTTATTTTCGGTTGTTTGCTGCATCTTTTGTTCTGTTATTTTTGGGGGGTTCATTTGGTTTGTTTTTATTTCTTAACTAATCCGTTTTTGTGTATCTTGTTTGTGGTGGTTAATGACTGTGTTTGCCTGTATTTTTTTTTCTTTTCTTTTTTTTCTTTTTTTCTTTTCTTTCTGTGCTCTAACGTTTGTTTATGACTTGACAGTATTTTGATTTTGGTTGGTTCTTTGCTAATCGTTTGCAGTGTGACGTTTCTGACTTGATTTTGACTTTTCTTTTATGACATATACAATGTGTTTGTTTTTGTTTCCATTTGTGTTGGTTGATAATGTGAAGAAATGTGCATTTTTTTCTTTCAGTTGCAGGATTATGGTTTGTTTGACTTAAAGTTTCTCATGTTACCTTCGTTTGTGTCTATGTCTGTCCATCTGTCTATTTTTGTGTTTGGGTTTTATTGAGGAGTTGTTTGTTATCAACATTCGTTTTGGTTGCCGTTCTCTTCTGTTGCATTTTTAACAGTTTTAACTGTTCTTTGTAATAGTTGTGATTTCGCTTGAGTTTCAACCTTTGGTTTGATATTCTCTTCTATTTATTTGAATTGAACAATTCAGAAGCAATTCACTCTCTCTTTTCTTTTCTTTTATAATTTCTGCCCATCATACAGACATGTGTCTCTTTATCTCAGTGCCAGCTTTCCTGCGCTGTCCGTAATTTCGGACTAACGAAACTCTCTATTCAGACTGATGTGCCTAATCTTCAAAGGACTTGCTCCGGCTTCGTCCTGTACTCGTTACACCCCTACACGGCAGCTTTCTTTTGCAGCGGGATATATTTCAGGCCCGAAGCGTTAACATGGAACTGCAACCTACCTTACACCCCCCCCCCCCCCCCCCCCCCCCCCCCCCCCCCCCCCCCCCCCCCCCCCACACACACGCCACTCAAAAAAACTCCACACCAAGGGCTTCTAACCACATACACTCTCTGACTGAATGGGCGGCTTAGCTGCGGATCGTCCCGCTTGGGGGCGCTGGGCATATTTGGGGCTTTGACAAAGATCAAGTCAGCTGCAAATGATCTCCCCTACACTAGCCAGGTGGCGCTGGGCCTATTTGGGCAGTGCAATGCTCAAGCCAGCAAAGTCGCTCATGACCAAAAAGAGAAAGAATCCAGTCGATAATTATTTTGCACTCAGCGGAACCCCTGATTTTATATTTATGCGCGGAGCCCACAACGCAAACAGCGCCATACAACCTTACACCAGAAGAGCAATCCACTGTCCCGGGAAATCAAAACATACAAAAACAGTCAACAGACTGTCATGCCATAATTTGTCCAAACGCCCCAGAAATTCCACAAGCTGTAACCGGAGAAGGATAGTTTCATTTAACGTCGTTCAACTCTCGTTTCGTCGCTTTGAAAGAGGGGTTTACTTACCCAAAAACTCTGAGCATATTTTATATTGCCCTATTAACACCAGCGTTGTTTTTAAGCGTCTGTGTTTGGGTCTTGTTTCTGAACGCTTAGAGTAAACTTCAGTGTGTGTATGTGCGCGCGCGCGCGGGTGTGTGTGTGTGTGTGTGTGTGTGTGGTGTGTGTGTGTGTGTGTGTGGTGTGTGTGTGTGTGTGTGTGTGTGTGTGTGTGGGGGGGGGGGAGGTCCCAAAATAGTCTCAACTCTGATCCGAGTTTCTGTCGGTTAACACACCTGATAAGAGGATCTTCAGCGTAAAGTTGAAAACAGGTTTGAATTCAACAGTGTTTTCAGTCCCCACCCCCCTCCTACCACTACCACCACCACCACCACCAAAGCGACATTTTAATCTACATTTGGTCGATTAATTATGACTTGTCCTAAAACCTTTTTTTCCTGTATTCTGGCCAATCTGATTTCCACAGTGTTTTCACTTGCCCCAGTCCGAGCGACATTTTAATCTACATTTGGTCGATTTGTCCTAAAAACCCTTTTCCTGTATTCTGGCCAGATTCAGTCATCTTTCTGTAAGTATACGTAAGCAACATTACCTCCAGAAGGAGGTGGGGGGGGGGGTACTGGCATGATAGTACTGCTGTTAGTCTGCGGCCGGGATTTATTTATAAGTACGCGCGAGGCCCTTGTCTGTATAATCTAATTGAATTACCTTCAATTGCTCATGAGGAGTTGTTCCCTCCAGACCCTATTTGATTCCGAAATTGGATTTTTCTTCTTGTCGGCTACGGGCAGTAAGTATTGCTGCTATCCTTGGAGTGCCCAGGCTCGTCCATCCTCGATCTGTTCCATAAAACCTGGCTGTGGCAGACCTTCTTCGTCATTCGACGTGTGTCGATCTCTTCTGTTCTCGGTCTGTCCCATAAAGCTGGGTCCCTGGAGTTACCCCCCATTCTCTCCCCCCACCCCCCACCCCCGATCCGGCGCTATTTGACTTTGTGTCTCTACCGCTGTAGATATGTTATTGGCAGACTTTCTTCTTCATTCGACTGGTGGCTCTTCTGTCCTCCATCTGTCCCATAAAGCGTGTTCCCTTTCTCTGTCTGTCTCTCTGGGTCTCTGGTCTGTCTGTCTGTCTGTCTGTCTGTCTGTCTGTCTGTCTGTCTCTCTGTCTCTCTCTCTCTCTCTCTCTCTCTCTCTCTCTCTCTCTCTCTCTCTCTCTCTCTCTCTCTCGTCTGTCTGTCTGTCTGTCTGTCTGTCTGTCTCTCTCTCTCTCTCTCTCTCTCTCTCTCTCTCTCTCTCCCTCTCTCTCTCTCTCTCTCTCCTCTCTCTCTCTCTCTCTCTCTCTTCTCTCTCTCCTTCTCTCTCTCTCTCTCTCTCTTCTCTCCTCTCTTCTTCTGTCTGTCTCTCTTCTCTCTTCTGTCTCTGCTCTCTTCTCTCTCTCTCTCTCTCTCTCTTCTGTCTGTCTTCTGTCTTCTCTCTCTCTCTCTCTCTCTCTCTCTCTCTCTCTCTTCTCGTCTGTCTGTCTGTCTGTCTGTCTGTCCTCTCTCTCTCTCTCTCTCTCTCTCTCTCTCTCTCTTCTTCTCGTCTTCTGTCTCTCTCTCTCTCTCTCTCTTCTCTCTCTCTCTCTCTCTCCTCTCTCTCTCTCTCTCTCTCCTCTCCTCTCTCTCTCTCTCTGCCTCCCCCCGTTATTTGACTTGTGTGGCTTCTATTCTCGGTCTATTCCTTAATGCTTGGTCCCGGCAGAGTTTATATTTTTTAATTTTTTTTGTTTGTGTCTTTGTTTTTGTTTGTTTGTGTTTTTCTCCGTTATTTGACGTGTGTCTCTTCTGCTCTCGGTCTCTTCCTTAAAGCTTGGTCCTGGCAGATTTTTTTATTTTTTTTCCTCTCCATTATTTGACTTGTGTCTCTTCCGCAGAAGATCTGTCCCACAAATCTTGCTTGTGGCGGACTTTCGTCGTCATTTGACTGGCGTGTCTTTTGTTCTCAGTCTGTTCCTTAAAGTTTGGTGCCGGCAGAGTTTCAGTTGCTGTTTTTTCTGCGTTGTTTGACTTGTGTCTCTTTCGCTGTAGATCTGTCCCGTAACGCCCGGTTGTGGCATAATTTCTTTGTCATTTGACGTGTGTCTCTTCTGTTCTCGGTCAGTCCTATAAAGCTGGGTCCTGGCATGGCAGTTTCGACCATTCTCGCTTTGTCCCGTAAGGCATGGTCCTGTCAGACTTTTGTTTCGTCATTTGCTTTGTGCCTCGACCATTCTCAGTCTGTTGCGTAAGGTGTGGTCCTGTCACTTTCTGGTCATTTGCCTTGTGTCTCGACCATCCTCGCTTTGTTGCGTAAGGCATGGTCCTGTCACTTTCTCGTCATTTGCCTTGTGTCTCAACCATCCTCGCTTTGTCCCGTAAGGCATGGTCCTGTCAGACTTTCTTCGTCATTCGCCTTGTGTCTCGACCATTCTCGCTCTGTTGCGTAAGGTGCGGTCCTGTCACTTTCTTCGTCATTTGCCCTGTGTCTCGACCATTCTCGCTTTGTCCCGTAAGGCATGGTCCCGTCAGACTTTCTTCGTCATTCGTCTTGTGACTCGACCATTCTCGTTCTGACCCGTAAAGGCATGGTCCCGTCAGACTTTCATCGTCATTCGCCTTGTGACTCGACCATTCTCGTTCTGACCCGTAAAGGCATGGTCCGGTCAGACTTTCTTCGTCATTTGCCTTACGACCATTCTCGTTCTGACCCGTAAAGGCATGGTCCCGTCAGACTTTCTTCGTCATTCGCCTTGTGACTCGACCATTCTCGCTTTGACCCGTAAGGGCATGGTCCCGTCAGACTTTCTTCGTCATTTGCCTTACGACCATTCTCGTTCTGACCCGTAAGGCATGGTCCTGTCAGACGTTCTTCGTCATTCGCCTTACGACCATTCTCGCTTTGTTCCGTAAGGTATGGTCCTGTCAGACTTTCTTCGTCATTCGCCTTGTGTTTCGATCATTCTCGCTCTGTTCCGTAAGGTGTGGTCCTGTCAGACTTTCTTCGTCATTCGCCTTGTGTTTCGATCATTCTCGCTCTGTTCCGTAAGGTGTGGTCCTGTCAGACTTTCTTCGTCATTCGCCTTGTGTTTCGATCATTCTCGCTCTGTTCCGTAAGGCTGGTCCCGTCAGACTTTCTTCGTCATTCGCCTTGTGTTTCGATCATTCTCGCTCTGTTCCGTAAGGTGTGGTCCTGTCAGACTTTCTTCGTCATTCGCCTTGTGACTCGACCATTCTCGTTCTGACCCGTAAAGGCATGGTCCTGTCAGACTTTCTCGTCATTCGCCTTTTGTCTCGACCATTCTCGTTCTGACCCGTAAGGCATGGTCTTGTCAGACCTTTTCGTCATTCGCTGTGTTTCGACCATTCTCGCTTTGACCCGTAAGGCATGGTCCTATCAGACGTTCTTCGTCATTCGCCTTGTGACTCGACCATTCTCGTTCTGACCCGTAAGGCATGGTCCTGTCAGACTTTCTTCGTCATTCGCCTTGTGACTCGACCATTCTCGTTCTGACCCGTAAGGCATGGTCCTGTCAGACTTTCTTCGTCATTCGCCTTGTGACTCGACCATTCTCGTTCTGACCCGTAAGGCATGGTCCTGTCAGACTTTCTTCGTCATTCGCCTTTATCGACCATTCTCGTTCTGACCCGTAAAGGCATGGTCCCGTCAGACTTTCTTCGTCATTCGCCTTGTGACTCGACCATTCTCGTTTGACCCGTAAGGGCATGGTCCCGTCAGACCTTTTTCGTCATTTGCCTTACGACCATTCTCGTTCTGACCCGTAAGGCATGGTCCTATCAGACGTTCTTCGTCATTTGCCTTACGACCATTCTCGCTTTGTTCCGTAAGGTATGGTCCTGTCAGACTTTCTTCGTCATTCGCCTTGTGTTTCGATCATTCTCGCTCTGTTCCGTAAGGTATGGTCCTGTCAGACTTTCTTCGTCATTCGCCTTGTGTTTCGATCATTCTCGCTCTGTTCCGTAAGGCGTGGTCCTGTCAGACTTTCTTCGTCATTCGCCTTGTGTTTCGATCATTCTCGCTCTGTTCCGTAAGGTGTGGTCCTGTCAGACTTTCTTCGTCATTCGCCTTGTGTTTCGACCATTCTCGCTCTGTTCCGTAAGGTGTGGTCCTGTCAGACTTTCTTCGTCATTCGCCTTGTGTTTCGATCATTCTCGCTCTGTTCCGTAAGGTGTGGTCCTGTCAGACTTTCTTCGTCATTCGCCTTGTGACTCGACCATTCTCGTTCTGACCCGTAAAGGCATGGTCTTGTCAGACCTTTTCGTCATTCGCTGTGTTTCGACCATTCTCGTTCTGACCCGTAAGGCATGGTCTTGTCAGACCTTTTCGTCATTCGCTGTGTTTCGACCATTCTCGCTTTGACCCGTAAGGCATGGTCCCGTCAGACTTTCTTCGTCATTTGCCTTACGACCATTCTCGTTCTGACCCGTAAGGCATGGTCCTATCAGACGTTCTTCGTCATTCGCCTTACGACCATTCTCGCTTTGTTCCGTAAGGCATGGTCCTATCAGACGTTCTTCGTCATTCGCCTTACGACCATTCTCGCTTTGTTCCGTAAGGTATGGTCCTGTCAGACTTTCTTCGTCATTCGCCTTTTCTGTCTTCAATTCTCGGTTCGTCTTACCAAAGCAGAGTTGTTGTTGTTGTTGTTGTTGTTGGGGGGAGGCCCCCTTTCAATCTTGATTTGCCCTATTTGCCCCGCCCGTTACAGACTCTGTTTCATTCGATTTGGTTGTTGTCTCCCACCGGGTTCTCGTACTTGGCCTCTCGATCCAGATAACTATAGTGAGTGATGCCGATTCGACGCGATCTGGCGACGATTTGACCCGACTGAACTGGGTCCGTTAGATGATGCTTCAGGGACAGATTGAAAGACTGGGCTTCTGCCTAAAATCTTTATCCTTGAGTGTTAAAGTTTAGTCTCTCTCTCTCTCTCTCTCTCTCTCTCTCTCTCTCTCTCTCTCTCTCTCTCTCTCTCTCTCTCTCTCTCTCTCTCTCTCTCTCTCTCTCTCTCTCTCTCTCTCTGTATTGAGTGTCGCTGCGTTTGTCATTAGGGACAGATTTGTTTAAAAAAAACATCCCCCAAAAACAGCTTGTGCTGAAATCTTTATACTTGTGTAATAAAGTATTACCCTCTCTCTCTCTCTCTCTCTCTCTCTCTCTCTCTCTCTCTCTCTCTCTCTCTCTCTCTCTCTCTCTCTCTCTCCTACCCACCCCTCAATGCCCACGGTGCTGATGCAAAACATATCAGGGGAGTTTCACAGTAAATGCTCTGTACGTTCGTCTTTCTCTTCCACCGCCTCTCTCGTAAAGAAACGGCCCTGTTGGACTTTGAAACCGCTTTGTCCGCTCCTTTCTTCCACGCTGCATTGATCTACTGGAGTCCATTGAAATTCCACGACGTTGGGGTGGCGTTACGAATGCCCTTGTGGTCGCACGTTACTTTTACTCGCGTCTGACAGTGTCAGAATTGATTGTGAAAGACACAGCGGAGATAAAGTCGTATTGATGTCCTTTTAATCTTTTAGGGCGGGTGAAATTTTCCTGAGGCGGTGTTTCAATCGTTTGGGTCTTGCAAGTAAGTAGTTAGTTCTGTGATGGATTGAAGTGTGTCGGGTTATTTCGAGTTGAATGTGATGCTGAAACCTGGTGGAATCTGCTATAGATATCACTACCCCTTACCCCTCCTCTCTTTGTCTCTCTCTCTCTCTGTCTCTCTCTCTCTCTCTCTCTCTCTCTCTCTCTCTCTCTCTCTCTCTCTCTCTCTCTCTCTCTCTCTCTCTCTAGCAAGGACTAGTTGTTAGACAGGTTTTGGACTGAACCTAGCTACAGTCCTTGTAAAATAAAGTTTTCGAGTTCGATCTCTCTCTCTCTCTCTCTCTCTCTCTCTCTCTCTCTCTCTCTCTCTCTCTCTCTCTCTCTCTCTCTCTCTCTCTCTCTCTCTCTCTCTCTCGTAGATTAAGAAGACAGCTCTCTCATTACCCTCGTAAAAACAAATAAAGTTTATTCCCTCTTTCTCCCCCCCCCCCCCCCCCACCCCCACCCCCCCACTCTCTCTCTCTCTTTATGCACCCCCACCCCTCCCATTCCCCCCCCCCCCCCTCCCCTCGCCTCCGTCGCATCCTTTCACTACCCAAACACCGAGTGCACCGAAGTGTGTATATATATATATATATATGTACTGCTGACGTTCAGATCTCGTGCGATTCAGGTTGCGTTCGAAAGTGTCGATCGACACACGCATGTCACGGGATTGCGTCAGACTAACAGTGGTGCTGAGAGTTCATCCGGCTTCTGAGGAATCGTCCCGTCTCCCAGACCTTTGAAATGTTACGCACTTCCGGTGGCGCTCAGGTCAAGCTGGGTCAGAAAGCTGCGGGACGGTAGTGTCGCATTGATCCTGCGAAGATCCAGACACCGGCATTGATCTCTATTCTCTCGTTTGTTTAAGTCCGTTGCTATTTGTAGTCAGTGTAGCCTCTCCCGGGTCGGGCTATTGTAGGAAACTGTTCAGCGGATTTTTTTAATATTTTATATATATAAAGTGCACGGTAGAAACATAGAAACAATGAAGAGGAAATATACCCCGAAATACAACAGTACAACTGTGTTTCCAAGTGTCAGTACAATTGCACTAGGAACGTTTTGTGGTTCCAGATATAGTCTACTCATCACACACTCATGCCAATCATAAAACACCATTAAATTACAACAACAGCAGCAGACACTGGGGTAAAATGTCACTGATAAATAAATACATAAAAAATCCGACCGACATCAAAGCTACACATAATTATCACATCTAAATTACCTCTTTACGAGGAGAAAGGGTGGTTTTTTTTTTGTTTTTTGTTTTTGTTTTGTTTTTTGGGTGTGTGTTTTTTAATAAGGATTTGAAGGAAGTGACATGGGTAAAATGACGGACAGGAACAGGGACAGTTTTTTTTTAGCTTTTTTTTCTTTTTTCTTTTTCTTTTTCTTTTAGAATGACCTGTTTTAATCCGCGGGCCCTCACGGAAAAATGGCGCTAACCGAAAGTAATTAGTTTAAAAGTAGGGAGAATGTGTATGTGGGTTTGTTGGTTTGTTCTTCTTGCTGCTATTGTTGTTGTTTTTGTTTGCTTTTTTTTTTTTTTTTTGGGGGGGGGGGGTGGGGAGGTTTTTGTTTTGTTTTTGTTTTGTTTGGAGGGGGGAGGGGGGGGAGGCAGGGGGAGGGAGGTTGACTGGACCGGGAGGGTAGAAATAGAACAAGGAAGAAATTCCTGGCAGTTGGCGAAGCATAAAAATGCATGGCTATATTCTGACCTGTTCCAGGCTTTAAAAGGGATCGAGAACTTTCACATCTGTGGCTTCTCAACAGAGCGGGGGGGGCTTAATTTGTGTGTTTCTATATAGTTCCCCACTGCGGGTTCGTGAACGTAACACGAAATGATACAGACACCTACTGCCTTTTAAGTGACATCAACTGATGTTGGCTCTTTCTGTCTCTGGGGCATAATACGGAATGATATACAGTTGCATTAAAATGACATAAGCGGTATTGATATCTGTTGTCTCTCCACAAAACGGTACATAGACTCTTTTCGTCTCTTGTAAATGACGGGAACTGTTATTCATTTTTATGTCCTTCCATACATGACACAGACTGGGGAAGTGGGGTTAGAGAAGGCATCATTGTCTCGATCTCGTAGACGTGAAATGAAAACAATGGTGTCGACTCCTGTCTCTCTGGCTTGAAAGGCTATATAATAGATCCAGCCCTCCCTCGTGGTTCAATGATGGGTCTTTGGCAGCCCTATTCAATTGTGTGTGTGTGTGTGGTGTGTGTGTGTGTGTGTGTGTGTGTGTGTGTGTGTGTGGTGTGTGCGTGTGTGTGTGGTGTGTGTGTGTGTGTGTGTGTGTGTGTGTGTGTGTGGTGTGTGTGTGTGTGTGTGTGTGTGTGTGTGTGTGTGTGTGTGTGTGTGTGTGTGTGTGTGTGTGTGTGTGTGTGGTGTGTGTGTGTGTGTGTGTGTTGTGTGTGTGTGTGTGTGTGGGGTGGTGTGTGTGTGTGTGTGTGTGTGTGTGTGTGTGTGTGTGTCTGTGTGTGTGTGTGAGGTTGTGGTGTGTGTGTGTGTGGTGGTGTGTGTGTGTGTGATGTGGGTGTGTGTGTGTGTGTGTGTGGTGTGTGTGTGTGTGTGTGTGGTGTGTGTGTGTGTGTGTGTGTGTGTGTGTGTGTGTGTGTGTGTGTGTGTGGTGTGGTGTGTGTGTGTGTGTGTGTGCGTGTGCGTGTGTGTTTTCATTGTTTCCGCGGTTACCGTCAGACGTGCGTCGCAGAGCTGTAACGAGTAAACTCACATGCAAATATTGCGGGGTTTGCGATTCTGTAGACCAGCATCTTCCCAGCTTTGTCTCATCGCCACAATCGTAGCAGGCGGTACGTAGTAGAACGGGCAGTACGTAGTACAACAGGCAGTAGGTAGTACAACAGGCAGTACGTAGTACAACAGGCGGTACATAACTGAAGTGCAGCTATACAAATATGCTTGGTCTCCCGTGGAAGTCAGAAGGCCACTGAAGCAAAAACAAGCGACACGCAACAAGCGACAAGCCTCAGACTAAGCACGATTAATTGCTACAATCGTACCGATCGCAATATACGTACCCAATGTCCTAAATGATTTCTCGGTTTTAATGCAAGTCAGCTGGTCCCGCCATTTCTGACTCGGACAGCAACGCGCGATCCGCCATTGTGTAAGCCCGCGCCGACTGTTGTCTCATACGCTGATTGGCTGCAACAGCTGTTCATTTAGAACATATCTTTATCCTTTTCACACGCGTTGCCTGTCACCCCGAGCCGGTTTGGCCTAGTGGTAAGGCTGGTAAGCGGAAGGACTTCGGTTCGATACCGCTTCGGCTCTCCTTTCTCTTCAAAAGGTGTGGTCTGTGGACACTGTCTCGTGACTTTGTCCATCACAATTAATGAAACGTTAACTGGATGGCTCTCATCGCTGCCCATCTTTATGCAGGTCATTGGTTTAAACAAAATTTTATTCATTCATCGTAATCATAAGCTCAACAAATAAGTGCAGGTCATTCTGGTGGCGACAGTGTAGCGATAGGTATATAATCTCTCTCCCTCTTCCCCAACCTCCATACCCCCTTTCCCCGATCTCCCCGTCCTTAATAAGCCTTATGGTTTCTGTGGACGTTAAACACCATGTTTACTTACTGCCTGCCACCTCGCCACAGCCAAGCAAGGTTACGTGGCGGGGCGTTCGTTTTGCACACGGAGCAACTCTACAAAAATCTGGATGCTTTAATGTTACGTGGCTTGCAGCTGGTACCTGTCGCTTGTGTCTGCGGTGAGCTTTACGTGGCGTAACTTTGACCTCGCACACGGAGCCACTCGGCAAAAATCTTGACGCTTTGCCTTTGCTTGTTGCGACTGTTGCCTGTCGCTTGTGTCTGCGGTGAGCTTTACGAGGCGTGACTTTGACCTCGCACACGGAGCCACTCGGCAAAAATCTTGACGCTTTGCCGTTACGTGACTTAATTGCGACTGTGGCCTGTCGCTTGTGTCTGCGGTGAGCTTTACGTCGGGGTGACTTTGACCTCGCACACGGAGCCACTCGGCAAAAATCTTGACGCTTTGCCGTTACGTGGCTTAATTGCGACTGGTACCTGTCGCTTGTGTCTGCGGTGAACTTTACGTGGCGTGACTTTGACTTCACACACGGAGTCACTCTAAGAAATCTTGACGCTTTGCCGTTACGTGGCTTGCGACTGGTGCCTGTCGCTTGTGTCTGCGGTGAGCTTTACGTGGCGTGACTTTGACCTCGCACACGGAGCCACTCGGCAAAATTCTTGACGCTTTGCCGTTACGTGACTTAATTGCGACTGTGGCCTGTCGCTTGTGTCTGCGGTGAGCTTTACGTGGCGTGACTTTGACCTCGCACACGGAGCCACTCGGCAAAATTCTTGACGCTTTGCCGTTACGTGACTTAATTGCGACTGTGGCCTGTCGCTTGTGTCTGCGGTGAGCTTTACGTGGCGTGACTTTGACCTCGCACACGGAGCCACTCTGAGAAATCTTGACGCTTTGCCGTTACGTGGCTTGCGACTGTTGCCTGTCGCTTGTGTCTGCGGTGAGCTTTACGTGGCGTGACTTTGACCTCGCACACGGAGCCACTCGGCAAAAATCTTGACGCCTTGCCGTTACGTGACTTAATTGCGACTGTGGCCTGTCGCTTGTGTCTGCGGAGAGCTTTACGTGGCGTGACTTTGACCTCGCACACGGAGCCACTCGGCAAACATCTTGACGCGCCGTTACGTGGCTTGCGACTGTTGCCTGTCGCTTGTGTCTGCGGTGGCCTCCTGTCTTCCAAGGGAGACCACGCACAGTCGCATAGCTGCACTTCTGTAGGCCTGGCTTTCCTTCAGCCACAGTAATCTGTGTCCGTGAGGTGGCGACAGCAAACAGAGCCGTCCGTCAGGCTGGCCCAGCATGTGGCTGTTTCACACTGGGAAGGGGCACTTCAGAGACACGGGGTGGAGCGTATATGGGCTTTCCAGAGCGCTTAGATATCATTTTGAACTCAATCGAATCCTGAACTGAAGTCACGGCCTCAAAATCTCACCCAGTTCCAAGTGAACCTTCCAGAGTTAGTCTAGGAACGTAGGCAAAAGCAGCTCATCCCTTCTTTCTTTCTTCTTGTTGTTGTTGTTGTTGTTGTTGTTGTTGTTGTTGTTGTTGTTGTTTGTTGTTGTTGTTCTTCTTCTTCTTCTTCTTCTTCTTCTTCTTCTTCTTCTTCTTCTTCTTCTTCTTCTTCTTCTTCTTCTTCTTCTTCTTCTTCTTCTTTTTTCTGGGGGTGGACTGGCTGCTCAATGTGTCGACTTCTCAAGTGTATTTATTTACAGCCCTGACCTTTTACAGTCGATAGATTCTTTATGACAATTTAGCAGGATCGCGAAACCCCACCGGGTGCTCTTTATCTGTGTCTGGGAAAGTTAGCACTGCAGTGTTTGTTATTTAACCTTAAGGGCTGCCGTGTAAAAAACTTTGACATTCTAATCCACTTTTGACTTGCATCCTCCCACATCTCTCGGAAAGGTTTCATGGCCGCGTCTTTTTTTTAATTTCATTATTTTTTTATGTTATGTTATATAAATATAGCACCATTATCTGGCAGAATGAAAGAGGGAAAAGGCGATTTGTTCTCCGAGAAATTTTGTTTTCCGGCGGAAACGATGCCAAGGTGTATTTTGATGTTTGAGTATGTTATTCTCTCTCTCTCTCTCTCTCTCTCTCTCTCTCTCTCTCCTCTCTCTTCTCTCTCTCTCCTCTTCTCCTCTCTCTCTCTCTCATCTCTCTCTTTCTCTCTTCTCTCTCCTTCTCTCTCTGGTCTCTCTCTGTCTCTCTGTCTGTCTCTGTTTCTTCTGTCCTGTCTTCTCTGTCTCTCTTCTCTCTCTGTCTCTCTCTCTCTCTCTCTCTCGTCTTTCTCGTCTCCTCTCTTCTCTCTCTCTCTCTCTCTCTCTCTCTTTCCTCTCTCTCTCTCTCTCTCCTCTCTCCTCTCTCTCTCTCTCTTCTCTCTCTCTCTCCTCTCTCTCTCTCTCTCTCTCTCTCTTCTCTCTCTCTCTCTCTCTCTCTCTCTCTCTCTCTCTCTCTCTCTCTCTCTCTCTCTCTCTCTCTCTCTCTCTCTCTCCCTCCTCTCCCCTCCTCTCTTCTCTCTCTCTCTCCCTCTCTCTCTCTCTCTCTCTCTCTCCTCTCTCTCTCTCTCTCTCTTCTTCTCTCTCTCTCCCTCCCTCCCTCCCCCCCTCTCCTCTCTCCTCTCTCTCCTCTCCTCTCTCTCCTCTCTTCTCTCTCTCTCTCTCTCTCTCTCTCTCTCTCCTCCTCCCTCCCCCTCTCTCTCTCTCTCTCTCTCTCTCTCTCTCTCTCTCTCTCTCTCTCTCTCTCTCTCTCTCTCTCTCTCTCTTTGGAGGGAGGGCAGTAGGCGGGACGGTGTCAGTTAATCCCGAGTTCCAGACAAGGTCAGGCTAGTGCAATAACAACTGACCGAGTAGTCTGAAGCACACAGGCACTATTCACGTATTTGCTTTGATGGGGAAGTCATCAGAAGGCCAACGGCGAGAGTCTATAAAGTATCGGTCCCACAACAGTCAGTCGAGATCGTGCGACGGAAATTCAGATGCAGTATAACCGGTGGAAATGACGGCTGAGAGAGTATCGCTTTCAAACGAGTCGAAACTCGTGGCAGGATGTGCAGCCCGTGGGTATTGTTGAGTCTCAGTCAGACGGACGCACGTACACGCTTCAAGCCGATGTGGTTCGTTTCAGCACATTTCCCCTTGCCTGACAATCCGATCTCCGCACACGCAGACAGCTGAAGGCTAGTTGAACTCGCCGGTTAATCTCCGCGTGCCAAATTTGGAAACGTTCCGTTGAAAGTTTAACAAGCTCGATCACCTCATCTTCCGGGCGATCGAGATTAGTTGTCGAGAGCTCTGTTCCTGGTGTGCTAGCCCTCCACAAAGGTGTCCCCAAAGCCCTGGATGGCACTGTAGCATTTCGATGAAGACAAAATTAATTTGTCTGTGTCCGACAATGAGAGCTAGCTCCATTTCAGTTGGAAATGCCAGCTCGTGTCTGACTTGGTAATAACAGCGACATTGCCAGCTCGCGAAAAAACCTAAAACCAACAACAAAAAGTAAGTTTAGATCCATTGCCACCAAATTATTATTATTCTTTTTTTCTTTTTTCTTTTCTTTTTTCTTTTAATTTTTTTCCCCTCCTGGTTGACTGGGCGTGAAGCAGCAAGTTACTTACTTACTTCTGTAGAATATGCGTGCACTGAAATGTGTATAGAGAGCATTTATCTTTTTTAATTGTTGCGTTGGGCTAATTTTAGTAACATACTGATGTGTGTTTTACTACATTTGTTGATCTGTACAGCGCTAAGAGCTCATATAATTGTTGTTCAGGCGCTATATAAAATATAATAATTATTATTATTAAAGATGGAAGCGTAGAATATTGACCGTTTTGAATTAGCTGTAGGTAAAAAAAAAAAAATGAACAGACTGGTCGTGGCAGAGGAGTAACATATTGATGTGTGTTTTATTACATTGGTTGATCTGTACAGCGCTAAGAGCTCATATAATTGTTGTTGAGGTTCTATATAAAATAAATTATTATTATTATTATTATTATTATTATTATTATTATTATTATTATTATTATTAAAGGTAGAAGCGTAGAATAGTGACCGTTGTGAATTAGCTGTAGGTAAAAAGTAATAATGAAGAGACTGGTCGTGGCAGTGGTAGTGGAGAGTGACAAACTGTGTGGCCTGGAGTCCAAAGCGGCCGAGTGAACAGCAGAAGGTAAAGAGCAGAAGGTAAAGGTTTCCATCGGGGTGGGGGCAAGGCAAGGTGAGGTGGCCGAAGCCGCGGAGAGCTGTTTTGTTAGCACTAAGGCAAAAAGGGAAACGACAGGTGTCGCGAGACAATCAGGTGACATCAAAAGACGGCGAAATGTCCGGTTTACCCCGCTGTTGCCTGCACACACACACACACACACACACACACACACACACACACACACACACACACACACACACACACACACACACACACACACACACTCACACTCACACACACACACACACACACATACACACACACACACTCACACACACACACACACGCACGCACGCACGCACCACTCTCTCTCTCTCTCTCTCTCTCTCTCTCTCTCTCTCTCTCTCTCTCTCCTCTCTCTCTCTCTCTTCTCTCTCTCCTCACACACACACACACACACAACACCACACACACACACACACACACACACCACACACACACACACACACACACACACACACTCACACCACACACACAGAGTCTTACAGCACTTATGTGACAAGACTTGCATTAAAATGGAGACGAAGAAGTCAAACAAATAAGCACTGGTGGGCGGGGCGGGGCAGGGCAGTGGAGGGAGGAAGTCTGGAGGGAGCGGGGAGGAGGTAGGTTTGGGTGGAGCGGGAAGTGGGGAGAGGGAGGGGGGGGCGAGGCGGAAGGGCAAGTCAGTGGAGGCAGTAATAACGTAGTGGTCGTGAGGAAAGAAGGAAGACCACGAGGATAGATAAATGACTGGAAGATTCCAGACGAGTTTAAAGCGCGGCCAGTGGTTGACTGAAAGGGGACGGGCTCAATAATTGATCGTCCTGGGATTCCCGCCAGTTGGGGAGCCATCTTCTGATCGCCCATCAGATAGGTCCCTTGGGGTGCCACTGTCTGTGGCTAGGGGAGGACTGATTTGAAAAAGAAAGAAAAAAATTACTCTTTATGTGCGCTTGGGGGACGGGATATAAATGCGTGTGTTGGTCTTCTTTGGTATTTTGGTGGGGGGGGGGGGGGGGGGTTGTTTTGTTTTTCTTCAAGTGACGTTGTTTGCTGTCTGGACTGGTATTGAGGTGCGTGCTTTGGGGCTATAGCAGCTGTGCGTTTCGTTAAAGTGCTGCCCTGGGAGGCGGGAGGCAGTCTGCTGTGTCTCCACACTGTCGGCTGTCTTCTGTGCTTGTGTGGAGCGTACATACACGCACACGCACGCACGCACATCCACTAACAATCGCACGCTCGCGCGCTCACACACGCACACACGCGCGCGCGCGCACACGCACACATGCACACACACACACACGCGCGCGCGCGCTCACACACACACACACGCACACACACGCCCTGGGACACTCGTATTTCACACATTGTATGTCCCCCAAACATTCTCCCAAAACAAAACGGCATCGTGTATGCTAAGAAAAATAATAAATTACATTTCTGTAGCGCCTTACCCAACAGCTTTGGCCCAAAGTACTTTACAATCCAAAACCCCGAAAACAATCACAGTTAAAACCCACAAAACATGGACACATAAATGTTTCCAACATGGACAAGTACAAGGATAAACCAACCATGGACATCTCTCACAAAACAACCGCAACAACTCATGACTGCTGGATAGGTTGAGAGAACAGACTGGGGTTTTCTAAGCTGTGATTTTACTGAGGAGTAAGTGAAACAAGCATACTGTTACCCGTGCAACAACGCTGTCTTAATGTTTCAGAGCAAACATTAAGTGATCATTAAGCGATCGTCAAACCGTCCGAACGGCCATCAAAATCAGAACCGCACCGATCGCTTCGTCCTGTGTCAGCCTGGGTTAAGAGGAAAGATCGATGAATTGCAGCGATCTAGTCTAAATGCACAGCACGTGCAACACGCATATTTTTGCAGATCAGTGCCCCGCTTTGACGTACAGTACCGGACGTCTGCCACAAGGCCAGAGCGCTCGCCAGTCTGAAAAGAAGCGTAACCTGGTTTGTTGGAGGAAAGTATTGCAAAGCAGAAGCGTGTAGCTATATTACACAGAGATCGCCTGGTCATTCTCCAAAGCTGAAACTTGTAGCTGTATAACAACGAAACTGTGAGAAGTCGTTATAATACAGCGATCGCCAGGTCTTTCTGCAAAGCTGAAACTTGTAGCTATAACAAAGAAAAAGTTAGAAGTCGTTATAGTACAGAGATCGCCAGGTCATTCTGCAAAGCTGAAACCTGTCGCTGTATAACAAAGAAACCGTTATGAGACAGACATTGGCAAGTCATTCTACGAAGCTCAAACATATAACTGTAACACAGAGATCAGTAGGTCATTGAAGCAGGACCAAACGTATATGTCCATAACAAAGAGGTCACCAGGTCTGCAAATTTCAAACTGATTGATAAAACTCAAGGTAGTTCTTGGATTTTAACGTCCCATCTACCGCATAAGGCCACCTCATGCTGAGATATAACGGAGAGATCGTCATGTCTTTATACAAGGCTCGATCATAACACAAATTACACAGGATAGTGGCCTTGGAGCTACCTCAGGATAGTGGACTAGCTATGAGAAGATAGTGACCTACAGAAGATAGTGGCTTACCAGAAGATAATGGCTTAACAGAAGACAGTGGCCTTCCAGAAAACAGTGGCCTAACAGAAGACAGTGCCCTACCAGAAGATAGTGGCCTGTTAGAAGATAATGACCTCGAGCTACCACAAAATTATGGCCTACCATAAGACAGTGGCCTACCAGAAGATAATGGCCCATCAGAAGACAGTGACTTACCAGAAGATAATAGCCTACCATGAGACAGTGACCTACCAAAAGATAATGGCCTACCAGAAGACAGTGACCTACCGAAAGATAATGGCCTACCAGAAGACAGTGGCCTACCAGAAGATAATGGCCCATCAGAAGACAGTGACCTACCACAAGATAATGGCCTACCAGAAAAGAGTGACCGACCAGAAGATAATGGCCTACCAGAAGACAGTGACCTACCAGAAGATAATGGCCTGCCAGAAGACAGTGACCTACCGAAAGATAATGGCCTACCAGAAGACAGTGGCCTACCAGAAGATAATGGCCTACCAGAAGTGTTTGACTTATCATAATATAATGACCTACCAGCACAGTGGCCTACCAGAAGGTGATGGTGAGGAGGACAGTGGCCTGCCCTCCATAATTATAAAACGTCAGGCAGAGTACAGTGCTGGCCAGCTACCACAGGACAAGCATGACAACGCAAGCACGCTGGTGGACCGCTATACTAATCATAATAATAATGAATATACTTAGAGCGCCTAACCCGCACAGGCCCTAAGCGCGTACACGTTCTTTGCAAATACGCATTGTCAAAATTCAACGCATGCAACAAGAACGCTGGGATTCGAGACTGCGGGCAGCCGTTCCCTGCCCTTCAGAGGGAGGGAGTGGGAGGTGAGGGTGAACAGCGTTGGAAAGTCTGTCTGTGTTTCTAAGCCTGAACAAGGTGTGACAGCTTGACACGATGCAGTCCAGCTTGGCCGTTGCAGCCACCGCATGTGCTGCCCTATCCATGGTCGCATTCGTATTACCTCCCACACCCCCCCTCCTGTTTTGTTTCGGTGCCAGTTTTCCCACCGTCACGCGAAGGACTTTTTCAGGTCGTGTTTTTGATGAGGGAAGTTCGTCTGCACGGACGGACGTTTGGGTGCTTTCGGTGTGTGAGTGTGTGTGTGTGTGTGTGTGTGTGTGTGTGTGTGTGTGTGTGTGTGTGTGTGTGTGTGTGTGTGTGTGTGTGTGTGTGATAGTTTACACTGCAAGAACGAGATTGTTACATTAACTTTTATACATGGCTAATTGTGTCATTGTGTCTATTTATAATTGTATCATTGTGTCTATTTATAAGCGCATTGTAATAACTGGAATGCCACCAAGACAAATTCCTGTGCACATTCTGTCACTGGCAAATAAATTTGTTTTTTGTTCTTGTAATCTTGTAGTATTATCAGCTTTGTTGCAACACGTCAGTTGCGTGATTTATGCCTCTCGGTATAGCTTTTTTAAGTCTTTATGATCTGTCTTACAAGACGTCCTTTGCGAATTTATGCCTCTCTGTAAAGATATACTATATTATGATGTGTTATACAAGACGTCCTTTGCGAATGTATGTCTCTCGGTATAGATGGACTTTATTATGATGTGTCTTACAAGACGTCGGTTGCGAATTTATGCCCCTCGGTATAGATGGACTTTATTATGATGTGTCTTACAAGTCGTCGGTTGCGAATTTATGCCTCTTGGTATAGATGTACTATATTATGATCTGTCTTACAAGACATCAGCTGCCGAATATATGCCTTCCTTCTTATTCCTTTTTTAAGTCTTTTCACATATGTGATATTAGACCGATCGTACAATTATCACGCTAACAACACGTATCAGCAAGTTGCACCAATAGAAATTTATGTTTAACAAATTATTTGCAGTCAACAAACATCTAATAATCGGTCTTACAAAACGTCCGTTGCATGATTTATGCCTCAGTGTGGATGGACTCCTACACTGCTGGACCGTCCTTGAGGCGAGCTCCGACCAAGATGTAATCATACATGGTGTATTTTCAGAACGGCTTGACCCTTCTGATTGCCAGCTCCGAGGAAGGAAGGAAGTAAACATGGTGCTTAACGTCCACAGAAACCATAAGGCTTATTAGGGACGGGGAGAAGGAGGGAAGGGGGTATGGAGGTGGGGGAAGAGGGAGATTATATACCTATCGCGACACTGTCACCACCAGAATGACTCCTGCATTAAGATGGGTAGCGATGGGAGCCATTTTAATGTTTCAGTAGGAAGTGACGGGCAAAGTCACAAGACAGTGTCCACAAACCACAACCTTTTTCGAAGAGAAAGGAGAGCCGAAGCGGTATCGAACCGAGGTCCTTCCGCTTACCAGCGACCTAATGCCTTACCGCTAGGCCAAACCGGCTCACAGCTCCGAGGGAGATCTATGGAAGGACCTTAGCTGGGCTCCGCCGTCCTGGCCGTCAGCGGAGAGGACGCGATGATCCGCTGTTGATAGGCGGAGCTATCCTTCTTGTATCGAATTTTCTGTCCATTTGCCGGGCGCCAGTGTGACTTTTATAACCCTATCAGCATGGATTGGGCGGTGACAGGAGACTGATTCTGCTTCCACTCTCTCCTCGGCTTCCTCCCAGCACTTCCTTGGGCGCGCGCATGCTCGCGCGAGGTTTTGTCCCTAATTTGCTTCCGATTGTGGCCCGAGTTTTCCCTTTAATGCCGGAAGAGAATGGCTTGCTATGGAGTCTGAGCTACCTCAGAGTTGCGGATGATTGCTGCCGCGAAGTTAATTTGTGGACATTTTCCGGAATGTGAGAGACGTTTTCAGGATCGGAGATGATTCAGTTCTTGTTTTTACATCTTTTTATTTTGTTTTGTTTTTGTTTTTGTTTTTTGTTTTTTGTTGGCGGTAATATATTTTGTGCGAGTTCTCTTTTTCAGGGGGGGTTGGGGGTTGGGAGGGTCTGGGGGTGGGGGTGGGGGGTGGGGGCGTTGCGTTTTAATTGTGAAAGGCTGGTTGTGTGTACGACATTTTTCTAATGTAATTTGCAGTCACCTTCACTGAGCTAGTGAGTTTTTTGCTTGTATAACCGAAGACAAATGGATGCAGCATGACTGTGGTTGTGTTGGTGTTTTTTTAATTCCTGGGTCACTACACACTACTGGTCCTCACACACACAACCCCACACGCAACGCACGCACGCACGCACGCAACACGCCCCCCAACACGCCACGCACGCCACGCACACCCCACACACACACACACACACACACCCACACACCACACACACACACACACACACACACCACACACGTCCGCGCTAGCCCACATTTTCGACATAAACCACGACAACAATCGGCACATGACGTCGGACCACTACACACTTTTCTCATCGTCCAGACTGTCCACCACAGAACACCACCCAGACTGTCCACCACAGTAATGCACACCAACAACCACAACAGCACCGCCCAGCATAAAACTACACACTGGACAACGTCTGCCGTTGGCTGGGGTCACCCCCAAACTTGGGCGACTGTGATCAAATGTAACCGTTGGACATGACTTCAGGCAGACAGTGATCAACATGAACTGTCGGAAAGATTCAGGCGACAGTGATAAACATGTGACGTGTCGGACAAACTCCGGCCCAGACTGTTCTTTTCCACAGTGAAGGGTCACCAGTTTCCAGACTGTTCCTTTCCACAGTGAATTGGCATGATCCAACGAGAACGCCAAAAGGCAGACAGAGATAAAGCGATGGGAAAACTGTCACGTTGGCTGGACAACGGTCTGTCCGTTGGCAGACGGTAAACCTCCGGGAACGTGTCGGCAAGACTCAGGCAGGTGATCAACGATGTGGAACGTGTCGGACAAGACTTCAGGCAGACAGTGATCAACGATGTGGAACGTGTCGGACAAGACTTCAGGCAGACAGTGATCAACGATGTGGAACGTGTCGGACAAGACTTCAGGCAGACAGTGATCAACGATGTGGAACATGTCGACAAGACTTCAGGCAGACAGTGATCAACGATGTGGAACGTGTCGGACAAGACTTCAGGCAGACAGTGATCAACGATGTGGAACATGTCGGACAAGACTTCAGGCAGACAGTGATCAACGATATGGAACGTGTCGGACAAGACTTCAGGCAGTGAACAACGATATGGAACATGTCGGACAAGACTTCAGGCAGACAGTGATCAACGATATGGAACGTGTCCGACAAGACTTCAGGCAGACAGTGATCAACGATATGGAACGTGTCGGACAAGACTTCAGGCAGTGAACAACGATATGGAACGTGTCGGACAAGACTTCAGGCAGACAGTGATCAACGATGTGGAACGTGTCAGACAGCGGCCTGTTCGTTGAGTGGTGGTCAATGCTAGATTCGGGGCAGGGTGTGATCAACGATGTGGAACGTGTCGGACAAGACTTCGGGCAGACTATGATCAACGATGTGGAACGTGTCTGACAAGACTTCGGGCAGACTGTGATCATCGATGTGGACCGTGTCGGACAAGACTTCAGGCAGACTGTTATCAACGATGTGGAACGTATCGGACAAGACTTCAGGCAGACTGTGATCAAAGATGTGGAACGTTTCGGACAGCGGCCTGTTCGTTGAGTGGCGGTCAATGCTAGATTCGGGGCAGACTGTGATCAGCGATGTGGAACGTGTCGGACAAGACTTCAGGTAGTCTGTGATCAACGATGTGGAACGTTTCGGACAGCGGCCTGTTCGTTGGTTGACGGTCAGCTCCACACTCCGAGCATCGCTTTCCGGCACCTTCCTCCAAACTCGGCCAGATTTAGTTACGCCACTGAAGGGGTACTCTTTATCTCCGCGCAGCTGTCCAGCGACGCGGTCAGCGCCCTCCGAAAGGTTCCGGCACTAATATGACTGTAGAAGCAACCTAGCGCCAAAGCACGCACGTAAACATGAGACGCATCCACCCCTGATAAAGAAAAGAGTTCCGTCTCGATTCATGGGCAACGTCTCCGGCAAAACCGCCATGGGCAACGTCTCCGGCAAAACCGCCATGGGCAACGTCTCCGGCAAAAACCGCCCTGGGCAACGTCTCCAATAAAACCGCCATGGGCAACGTCTCCGGCAAAAACCGCCATGGGCAACGTCTCCGGCAAAACCGCCAAGGGCAACGTCTCTGGTAAAATCGCCGGCTCTGTTGGCAGTAATTTCCCCAAGGATTAAGGTCTGTGCATACTGTTTGATTGCGCCCTGCCTGCCCGTGTGGTTCGTGCTGCTCAAATCCTCACTCGTCTAAATGGTCCTTTAGGCCCCAGGAGCAGGACGGGTTACGCGGTACTAGGGTCTTGAGTGATGATCAGGAGAGAGAGAGAGATGATCAGGACCGCAGCGTTTCTCACAGACCGAGGACAGAGCGAGGAAAGTCAAACCTAACGAAACAAACAGCATTACAACAATAACGATGATGGAACGTTTTAAAGTGCCTCCTACCCTGCGGCTCAAACGCTGAGCAATACAAACATAACAGAACACACGATTATGCACATCGACATGAAGATTGGTATCAGTTTAAGACACCGCACAACATGCGAATTGTGGGGGTTCTAGCGACAGAACAACACTTAAACAACAGCTAACCGGTGAAAAATGAAATATTGGCTACTTAACTGCCTGTGGCTGTGGCGTCTTTGTATGCAACGTGTGAAAAGAATGTTGGCATGAGGATGACGGGAGTAAAATGGGGTAAAACTTTTTTTTAAAGACTTTAACACACAAAAAAAGGATAGAACCTCCCCACACCCCGCCTCCCCCTCCCACCTCCCCCCGCCCCCAGTATATAGAGAACAAGAGGGGCAAAGGGTTGATAGCTTGAGCCGGTTTGGCCTAGCGGTAAGGCGTTAGGCTGGTAAGCAGAGGGACTTCGGTTCGAATCCGCTTCGGCTCTCCTTTCTCTTCAAAAGTTGTGGTCTGTGGACACTGCCTTGTGACTTCGTCCCTCACAATTAATGAAACATTAAAATGGCTCTCATCGCTGCCCACCTTAATGCAGAAGTCATTCTGATGGGGACAGTGTAGCGATAGGAATATAATCTCCTTCTCCCATACCTTCATACCCCCTCTCCACCCCCCCTCCACGCACCTTCTCCCCGTCCCTAATAAGCCTTATGGTTTTTGTGGACGTTAAGCACCATGTTTACTTACTATAGCTTCAGAGTGTTTCCACCTAAACCCCTGCGTGCTTAGCGCTATTATTCCGCTGTGCTTTTTTCTTGCCTGTGATGATGTCTGGGGTTCAAACACTCGCTGATCCAAATGGTCATTTCGGTGACAGCCAGAAGTACTTACGGGGTTTTGAGTAACGTATAATAAGGCCCGCAGAAAAAGTGGGGGGGAAAAGGAGGGGGAAAAAAATAACAGAATAAGATTGGCGAAGGGTCGATAGTGTGAGGGTGTTTTCTACTAACCCTGTCCGTGCTGGGCTCTATTTATTATTCCGTTGCGCTGTGCTTGCCTGTGATGATGTCTGGGGTTCAAACCCTCGCTGATCCAAATGGTCATTTCGGTGACAGCCAGAAGTACTTACGGGGTTTTGAGTAACGTATAATAAGGCCCGCAGAAAAAGTGGGGGCGGGGGGGGTGGGGGGGGAGGAGGGGGAAAAACGCCCCACAGAATAAGATTGGCGAAGGGTCAATAGTGTGAGAGTGCTTTCGACTCACCCTGTCCGTGCTGGGCTGTATTTATTATTCCGTTGCGCTGTGCTTGCCTGTGATGTGACTCTCTGTGTCTTTTCGGTGCCAGGAGTACGTCGTAATAATGGGCTCTTAGCGCGTCTAACTCGTCATAGCCCTAAGCGCTTTCGGGTTATTTTACGCAGTTACATTCAGGCAACAAAGATTGAACTGCACACACGTCTGAACCCCCCCTCCCCCCCCCCCCCCCCCCCCCCCACACACATACACACAAGACCAGGCACACAACGCACACTCGACACACACATACACATGCACACACGCGCGCGCCCACACACAACACGCAGCACGCACGCACGCACGCACGCACGCACGCACACCACCACACACACACACAACACACACAACCACACACTCTCCTCTCTCTCCTCTCTCTCCTCTCCTTCTCTCTCTCTCTCTCTCTCTCTCTCTCTCTCTCTCTCTCAACCACCCCCGCCCCAGACTCGCACACGTGTCTAAGGGCAATGGGACCGAAGAAAAGGTTTATCAAAAAGAAAAGTTTTCAAAGAAGATTTCAAAGAAGTGACAGGTAACGTGACGGACTGAAACAGGCAGTTGGTTCCAGAGAGGGAGCTAGCCAGTCTTGGCGAGTAGCGTTGATAATTAAGGCCGGCGGTGCGATGTTGAAGTGTGTGAGAGAAAACTGAAGAAGGAGAAGAAGAAATGAAACAGACTGCCATCGTTCTGCGTGTGCATGTGTGTGTGTGTGTGTGTGTGTGTGTGTGTGTGTGTGTGTGTGTGTGTGTGTGTGTGTGTGTGTGTGTGTGTGTGGTATGTGCGATTTGATTGGAAGTGATACTGGCTGTAGATTAAGTTCACCACTGTTTATTACAGAGAGCAAGGCAATGACGTATGACACTTTATTGCGTTAAACTTGGGTACGTTAACAATCCTCAACAAAAAGCAAGATTGAAAACTTACGAGAGGCCAGTAGAGGCCGCCAGTGCATCTCTCTCTCTCTCTCTCTCTCTCTCTCCTCTCTTCTCTTCTCTCTCTCTCTCTCTCTCTCTCTCTCTCTCTCTCTGAAACGAGGTCAAAACACGAAAGGTAAAAAAAAAATAGATTGAAATAAAAACCGTATTTTAATCAGACAAAACAAAGCATACGTACATTTTCAGGTATACCGTTTTGGTTTTTTTCTGCAAAGAGCAGACAGTGCACAAACAATCGATTAGACGAATGGAATCGGATCTGCTTTTCTTTTCTTTGCTTTTCTTAGTTGTTAATGATGTTGTTCATGGAAAAAATGCGAACACGAGGTTAGGTGAAGAGAGAAGGGGGGGAAAAACACGTTAGCTGATACAGTTAGAAGAGCGAGTGTGTACGCGTATTTCTGTTTAAAATCTGTGACGTGCATGGCCCGTTGCTTCTCTGCCATCACGATGAAAGGCAGTGCGGGCCGGACCTGAGGGAATAGGGGTGGGGGGTGGGGGGGTCCAGGGGGTCCCGGACCTCCCCAAATCTTTCGCTATTACTCTCTTTTCTACCTTCTCTCACTCAAGTCTCTCCTCTCTCTCTATAAGTAACAAACGAGATTTGCAACTGCTCTCTCTACTCTCTCCCCTCTCTCTCTCTCTTCTCTCTCTCTCTCTCTCTCGTGTGTGTGCGTGTATGTGTGTGTGTGTGTGTGTGTGTGTGTGTGTGTGTGTGTGTGTGGTGTGTGTGTGTGTGGGCGTGTGTGTGCTGTCCGGTCGTGTGTGTGTGTGTGTGTGTGTGTGTGTGTGTGTGTGTGATTTAATTGGAAATGATACTGGTTGTAGATTAAGTTCACCACTGTTTATTACAAAGAGCAAGGCAATGACGTATGACATTTTATTACGTTAAACATGGGTGCGTTAACAATCCTCAACAAAAAGCAAGATTAAACACTTGCAAGAGGCCGCCAATGCATCGCACACTGGCTAGAATTCTTCCCCTGCCACTTCAGCATCCCCCCCACCCCCACCCCCACCCCCACCCCCACACCCCGTCCCCCAGCACCACCACCACACAATCTCCATCCTTTCCCATCTACCCGGTCCGGCCCTGAAAGGAACCAGCAGAATATTGATGTTTATGTTATCACTGGTAAACGTATTCCCCTGAAGGGAAACTAGCAGGAGGAGGTGGCGTAACGGGTTCCCGAGGCGATGGAAAAAATTTAAAAAAAGAAAAAAGAAAAAGAAAAAGAATTATTTTTCATTATTATTCAGATCGATCAGAAAAAGACTTTATTTTCTTTTTGGGTGTGGAATGATTATCGTGTTGTGCTCGTGTAGCGGAAATGAACATCTTGTCCTTAATACGACGTCCGAAAAAAAGAAGTTAAAAAGCAGAACCATAAACCGGTAATAATCCCTCCCCCACACCACAACCCCCGCCCCCCGTCAGGTCATCAGCTGAACCAAAGCATAAAAAACGCTTGTGGCAACGGAAACCGGTTGAATGGCAAAAACCTAGATAGGGTGGGAAGGGGGGGGGGATTGATGTGTGTGTGTGTGTGTGTGTGTGTGTGTGTGTGTGTGTGTGTGTGTGTGTGTGTGTTGCGTGTGTGTGTGTGTGTGTGTGTGTGTGTGTGTGTGTGTGTGTGTGTGTGTGTGTGTGTGTGTTTGTGGATGTGTGGTGTGTGTGTGTGTGTGTGTGCGTGGAGAGAGAGAGAGAGAGGCGATGTAGCATGTGTATGTGTGTGTGTGTGTGTTTGCGCGCATGCGCGTGCGTGTGTGTGTGTGTGTGTCTGTGTGTGTGTGTGTGTGTGTGTGTGTGTGTGTGTGTGTGTGTGTGTGTGTGTGTGTGTGCTGTGTGCGTGTGTGTGTGGTGTGTGTGTGTGTGTGCGCGTAGCGATGCGTGCGTGCGTGCGTGTGTGTGTGTGTGTGTGTGTGTGTGTGTGTGTGTGTGTGTGTGTGTGTGTGTGTGTTTGCGCGCATGCGTGCGTGCGTGTGTGTGTGTGTGTGTGTGTGTGTGTGTGTGTGTGTAAAGTTTCTGAGGCAAAAGATAAAGGAATTCGATGATCTTTGTTACAAGAGTGTGGTGGGGGTGACACAGAGAGGGGGAATCGGTGAGTGGCTGGGGTGCGCGCGCATGCGCCTGCGTGGGTGTGAAGTGAAGTGAATTTAAGCTTCTGTGAGCAGGAAACAACGAGCTAACGGTGATTTTGGTTAAAAGCATACGTCGCCTTTTTATTATTCCTGGTCACACAGCAAGGGCGCACTGCACAACATGCACTGATGAACACTTCAGGGAAGGAGGGAGAAGGAGACAGGAAGAGAGAGAGAGAGAGATCCGGCGAGGGAGAGAGACACACACAGAGAAACAGAGAGAGAGAGAGAGAGCGAAAGACAAGAAGAGTGGAGAGAGAGAGGTAGAGAGAGAGAGAGAGCGAAAGACAAGAAGAGTGGAGAGAGAGAGGTAGAGAGAGAGAGGAGCAAGACAAAAGGGGAGAGAGAGAGAGGTAGAAGAACACAGTAACGAAGAGAGAGGAGAAGACAGAAGGGACACACACACACACACACACACACACACACACACACACACACACACACACACACACACACACACACACACACACACACATCGGGAGAGGGAGAGAGGGGGACACACACACAGAGAAACAGAGAAACAGAGAGACAGAGAGAGCAGGAGATAGGGAGAGAGAGGGGGGGGAAGAGAGAGAGACGAAGACAGGGAGCATGGAGAAAGAGAGACAGGTAGAGAGAGGGGGGGAGAGAGAGAGAGAGAGTGAGAGAGAGACCAGGAAATGGGGATTGAGAGAGACAGAGAGGGAGGAAGAGAGAGAGTGAGAGAGGGAGAGAGAGTCCCACAGCCAAACAGTGAGAGGGGGAGAGAAAATGACCAGGAGATGGGGAGAGAGAGATGGGAGGGGGAGAGAGAGAGAGGAGAGAGAGAGGGGGGAGAGAGAGGGGGCGTAAGTAAGTAAGTTGTGTTTTACGCCCAGTCAACTGGTACGGTTATATCATGGCGAGAGAGATAGGGGAGAGAGAAGAGGGAAGATGGGGTCTTCGTTTGTTTTATCGTTTGGTTTCCGTCGGATCAGCTGAGCTCAGTGGGGCTCCCTCTGTCAGTTTGCAACAGGAGTTCTCCAAATGAACTCAGACGCTCGGCGCTGGACAGGAGCAGTATAATGCATAAAGGAAATTAGTTTTCGGTTATTGCATTGGAAAATCTATACGTGTGCCTGTCCCACTGGCATACATCCGAGTAGGAAGGGAATTGCGACCGCTCTTAAGTGCCTGCTTTGTGTTGAAACCGATTATTCTGATTAGAAAACGCAAAAGTTTGATGAGAAAAAAAGTATCAAAAGAAGTGTTATTAAAGGGACAGATATTCGGCGATTCACCCTTTTTTAAGCAATAAACAAACAAACAAAGACAGAGCTATTTTACGTGGCAACGATGGAAGAACTGACAGTCGCTTATGGTCAAGATGGAGCCCTTTTTAAGCAATAAACAAACAAAGACAGAGCTATTTTACATGACAACGGTGGAACAACTGACAGTCGGTTGTGGTCAAGATGGAGCCCTTTTTAAGCAATAAACAAACAAGCAAAGACAGAGCTATTTTACATGGCAACGATGGAAGAACTGACAGTCGGTTATGGTCAAGATGGAGCCCTTTTTTAAGCAATAAACAAACAAACAAAGACAGAGCCATTTTACATGACAACGGTGGAAGAAGTGACAGGCTTTTGCTTTCGGTTATGGTCAAGATGGAGCCCTTTTTAAGCAATAAACAAACAAACAAAGACAGAGCCATTTTACATGACAACGGTGGAAGAAGTGATAAGCTTTTGCTTTCGGTTGTGGTCAAGATGGAGTCGGATCTTGAATACTGCTTGAATGTCCTATTACTACAGAGATATTTCAGAAAAAAATGGATATGACTTAAATGCACACAACAATGTGAGGGATATTTCGTATAATACTGATGTTATCACTAATATTGTCAAATCGATTGTTCATGGTCCTGTGGGAAAATTAGTATAAATAATAAATTATATGTTTTTTGTTTGTTTGTTTTTTGTTTAATATCACCTCCATGTGAACAGACATAAAATAAAATATTGATCCATTGATTGATTGAGGCGGATCTGGATTATTCTAAGCCCCTCCACTCCCCCCCCCCCCCCCCCCCCCCACACACACACACACACACACACCACCCGTTCCCCCATCTTCTCCCCCCCCCCCCCCCCCCCTTACAAAAACGTTCTTCCAGCTTGGCATAATACTTTATTCTGGATTACTGTCACTGTTGACGACATCGCTTCCCCGTTCTCTTTGGGTGGCTATGCCAATGTAATCTTCAAACAAAACAAAAACAAAGACGTGTGCAAGGCAGCACGTGCGGCTTTTCCCGCTGAAGATCTGTGAGAGTTCCACGTGTAAGGTCCACAAGAAAGAGAAAGAGATGATGATGGATGCTGATGTTATCTGATGGCTCACTGTTGCATGTGATCTGAACTGATCAATATTTCAGAGGCAAAACCGTCAGAAAAGGCTTCTTGACAAGTTGTGTCATTTTTTCAATGCCCCGCTTTCACATATGCTTTGCCGCTTCATAGAGTTTATGAAAAGGAGGGGAAAGGCAGATTCTCTCTCTCTCTCTCTCTCTCTCTCTCTCTCTCTCTCTCTCTCTCTCTCTCTCTCTCTCTCTCTCTCTCTCTCTCTCTCTCTCTCTCTCCCCCTCTCTCTCTCTCTCAAAAGGGTTGCCCCTGATGTATTAGATATATACTTTGACTCTCTCTCTCTCTCTCTCTCTCTCTCTCTCTCTCTCTCTCTCTCTCTCTCTCTCTCTCTCTCTCTCTCTCTCTCCTCCCTCCCTCTCTCCCCCCCTCTCTCTCTTCTCTCTCTCTCTCTCTCTCTCTCTCTCTCTCTCTCTCTCCTTCTGCTCCTCTCGTTACTTTGTCCATATTGTTTG
>JABMCL010000979.1:1085000-1097500 GCA_018857735.1 Alviniconcha marisindica
CTTACACTTATTATTATTATTATTATTATTATTATTATTATTCATCGCTTTTGTATAACACTCTTCTCTGTTCTCGAGCAGACTCACTGCGCTTAGGTCGCATGTAATTCTGAATGAGTGACTGTATGTATTTATAGCGCGTATTTTTAATATCCACAGAAGCGGTGGTTTAGCTGTAACCTGCCACTTGCGCTTTTGGCGGAATGACCGGGAGCTTTACGTGCTACTGCGGTAACACGGGGTAATGGCGATGTGGACACTGACTGCAGTCATTCCCACGCTGCAGTCAGTGTCTATATCGTGTCTGTGTCGTCATTCCCACGCTGCAATCAGCGTCCACATCGTCATTCCCACAAAGCAGTCAGTGTCCACACTGCCATTCCCACGCTGTAATCAGCGTCCACATCGCCATTCCCACAAAGCAATCAGTGTCCACATCGCCATTCCCACAAAGCAGTGTCCACATCGCCATTCCCACAAAGCAGTCAGTGGCCACATCGCCATTCCCACAAAGCAATCAGTGTCCACATCGCCATTCCCACAAAGCAGTCAGTGTCCACATCGCCATTCCCACAAAGCAGTCAGTGTCCACATCGCCATTCCCACAAAGCAGTCAGTGTCCACATCGACATTCCCACAAAGCAGTCAGTGTCCACATCGCCATTCCCACAAAGCAGTCAGTGTCTACATCGCCATTCCCACAAAGCAGTCAGTGTCCACATCGCCATCCCCACACTGCAATGTCCACATCGCTATTTAATGTGCACATCGTCATTCCCACGCTGCAGCCAGTGTCCGCATCGCCATTCAGTGTCCACATCGCCATCCCCACGCTGCAGTCAGTGTCCACATCGCCATCCCCACGTTGCAGTCAGTGTCCACAGCAGCGTCAGTGGGGGCCGCTGCTTTGCGAGCCCGGCTCTGACGTCAGGACTGCTGCACTAATCACTTCACCGCCCCCTTCCTTTCGCTGACAACCCAGTCTCTGTCTTCGCGGAACGCTATTAGCGGAGAGGAGAGGGGCACCGGGGTGAGTCTCTGGCGGGTCTGTACGGAGCGAACAGTCAGAGACCCCTCCAGACGTCTCCGAAGTGGTCATTACAAGTCGACGCGCGGTCAGTCAGGACGAGGAGGGTGTGTAGTGGAGACTCGAGACGTCTAAGGACGGAAGGAAGTCGGGTTTTGCGCATGCGGCTGCTTTTCGCACTTTTGTCGCTGTCCTCCTTGGCATAAAGAAGGGAGTAATTTGGCACGTTCAACAGTTGGCGCTGGAAGATTGGTGGGACCTTTCGGGGAATTGTTTCTTCTTCTTTTTCTTCTTCTTCTTCTTCTTCTTCTTCTTCTTCTTCTTCTTCTTCTTCTTCTTCTTCTTCTTCTTCTTCTTCATCTTCTTCATCTTCTTCTTCTTCTTCTTCTACATCTTCTTTCTTCTTCTTCTTCTTCTTCTTCTTCTTCATCTTCTTCTTCTTCATCTTCTTCTTCATCTTCTTCATCTTCATCTTCTTCATCTTCTTCATCTTCATCTTCTTCTTCTTCTTCTTCATCTTCTTCTTCTTCTTCTTCTTCTTCATCTTCTTCTTCTTCTTCTTCTTCTTCATCTTCTTCTTCTTCTTCTTCTTCTTCTTCGGAGTGATTGTTTCATCTTCTTCGTCTCCTCCTCCTCGTCTTTCTTCTTCTTTTCCTTCACCTCCTCCTCCTTGTTGTTCTTCTTCTTTTTCATCATCGTTTTCTTCCTTTTTATTCTTTTTCGTCATCGGCCTCCTCCTTCTTCTTCTTCTTCTTTTTCTTCTTCCTCTTCACCTCCTCCTCCTTCATTCTTAAGTAAACATGGTGCTTAACGCCCACAGAAACCATAAGGCTTATTAGGGACGGGGAGAAGGGGAGAAGGGCGTACGGAGGTGGGGGGAAGAGGGAGATTATATACCTGTCGCAACGCTCTCACCACCAGAATAACTCCTGCATTAAGGTGGGCAGCGATGAGAGCCATTGTAATGTTTCATTAACTGTGAGGGACAAAGTCACAAGACAGTGTCCACAGTCCACAACTTTTGTTGAGAAACGAGAGCCGAAGCGGATTCGAACCGAGGTCCCTCTGCTTACCAGCCTAACGCCTTACCGCTAGGCCAAACCGGCTCACACCTTCTCTCTTTTACTTTTTCTCCTTTTTCTCCCTTCATCCCTCTTCCATCTTCTTCTTCTTCTCCTCCTCGTTTATCTTCCTCTTCCTCCTGCTCCTCTTTGTTCTTCTTCTTCCTCCTCCTCCTCCTTTTCTTTCTCCTCCTCTTTCTCCTCCTCTTTCTGTTCTTCCTCCTCCTCCTCCTTCTTCTCTTCCTCATCCTCTCCCTACTTCTTCTTCCACTTCCCCCACTTTCTCATTCGTCTTCCTCCTCCTTTCCGCTTTCTCCTCCTCTTTGTTCATCTGCTTCTCCCTGC
Source organism: Alviniconcha marisindica (assembly GCA_018857735.1). Taxonomy (NCBI): domain Eukaryota; kingdom Metazoa; phylum Mollusca; class Gastropoda; family Provannidae; genus Alviniconcha; species Alviniconcha marisindica. The sequence continues at coordinate 1,087,434 of JABMCL010000979.1, forward strand.
GGTGGGGTACCGCGGACGCAGAAATCAAGCTTCCCTCTGCTGGGCGTGAAGTGGATAAGGAGGAATATAGCCTTACATGCTCCGCCTAGTGCTAGGAACACAGGAGCCTTTCTGCAGGCTCCCTTCCCGGTTCAGTCAGCTGGTGTTTCCCAATCCTCCAGTACACAGGACGTGGTGTGTAACATTAACAGTGAACCAGGCTCCAACCTGCGATCTGGTGAACTGTGTTTCGCTTTGATTTGGCTTTCACGAGTGACTAGGCTTTGGGTGTCAGTAAGCTACTGGTCTTCATCGTTATCTCTACGCCGCACACTAAAGCAAATCATGCCCGTATAACAGGCGCACTTTCTGCACTTAACCCCGTCTCTCTCTCTCTCTCTCTCTCTCTCTCTCTCCTCTCTCTCTCTCTCTCTCTCTCTCTCTCTCTCTCTCTCTCTCTCTCAGTGACTGACTTTAAACATACGATATTTTGACGTCAGGATCGACATGGGGGGAAAATTACACATACTCTCCATATCCAATCAGAAACCTGTTACCATTAGGCAAACACATCGCCAGCAGTGATCAAGGTGCCAGGGGGAAATAACTGTTGACACTGCCCGCCGGAAGTTCCCGCCGAGACCCTCCCTCCCGTCGAACCTTGAAATCCGACGTCCTTTCACGAGGTGGACAACGGACAGATAAGGCACGAAATTGCCCCTGGGGGGTGGGGGGTGGGGGGTAGAAGTGCACACTGACCAGGAGCGTGCATTAAATTGGTTTTCATTCGTCTGGCGATTGGTTTCGATTTGTCTGGCGATTGGTTTCGATTTGTCTGGCGATTGGTTTTGATTCGTCTGGCTGCTCGTGCGTATGTCGTCGGCAAATCCCGTCTGGGACGGGGCCTGTCTGTTCGTTAGACTTCTTTAAAGACACTGATGCCCGAGCCGTTTCGGTCCTTGAGCCGGCGTCGGTTCGATTCCGCTTCGGCTTGCAACCAACCAAGCAGTCAACGTTTTATTTTATGTCTGTTCGCAGCAAGGTGATTATTAGAGATTCTTCTAAATATCTTCGGCTCTCCTTTTCTCTTCAGATGTTGTAATTTGTGGACACTGTCTGGTGACTTTGCCTCTCACAGTCAACGAAACATTAAATTGGCACTAATCGCTGCTCATCTTGATGCAGATCCAGTCATTATGATGGTGGCAGTAGCATTGTCACCAAGTCTGGTTAAACTTGTTTAATGCCGAGCTGTCTCCTGGGATCTAGATCCCCGCCAGTACTCTAATGCCCGTCGTTGCCAGGGGGAAATAACTGTTGACACTGCTCGCCGGAATTTCCCGTTGAGACCCTCTCTCCCGTCGAACCTTGAAATCCAACGTCCCTGCATATATATATATATATATATATATATATATATATATATATATATATATATATATATACACAATACACACACCACACACACGCCACACACAAAACACGCACACCGCGACGCGCACACACACACACACACGCACACAACACACGTGCACACACACACACACACACAACACAACACACACACACACACACACACACACACACACAAATACACACACACACCCCACACACACACACACACACACACACACACACACACACACACACACACACACACACCACACCTCCGCCACTCCTCCAGCCCTCAGTCACTCGGACATCTACCTCCCGCTACCACCCCCCCCCCCCCCCCCCCCCCATCCTCCCTCCCCCCTCCCCTCTCCCCGCCATCTCCCCGCTTTCTTTTTCTCGCTCTGCGTTCCTGAGCACTTTGTCCAGGAGTCTCGGTCACCAGAATAATGGCTAACGAGTGCCACTGTCCAGGAAGCGGATTCTGCCACCAGTCCTTCTATCCATCCCCATTCGATTAGCTTCGCCTTACGGTCGGCCCTCTCCCGCAAATCAGTATGTATGAATCGGCGCGCGTTTCCTGCCGACCGTGCCGCCCTGTGGCCGACAAGACTGCGGCCAGCTGAAGGGTCTCCGGTCGTAACTGCTAATGGACCTCCTTTCCCAAGGGATGCGAGGAGTGTGGGGCCGTTTGCTCCGGCAGATTCCGGGCTTGTTTGGCCCATCGGTCTGCGTGAGGCTGACCCGCCTGAGTCGGAGACTATAACCGCCTCTCTCTAGCTCCTCCACCCCATTCTCCCTCTCCCTCTCCCTCTCTCTGGAATTTCCCGGAGAGAAATATTAGTCTTTAAAAAAAAAAATCATCCAGTTTTTTTTTTTTTGGGGGGGGGGGAAATGATGCGAGTTCATAAAGCGTTTAGGCTTTCAGCTGTAGCATGTTGTATAATAAAGCGCACTTTCTTTTTTGTTTGTCTTTGCAATTCCGGTTTAAAACTAAAAGAATTAAAAAGGTCACCCCACATTTAAAAGAGAGAGAGAGAGTCCTAATCAGAAAAAGATTATACTTTTGTGCGTAACAGAATCTGAACTGATTTTACGTTAAATGAGAGAGAGTACGGGGTTTTCATATATTCGATATGAATGCCTTGAACATGTACCTCCCCCCATTAAAAAAGGGCTATGGCCTTATATCAGCAAAATACTCTCTCTCTCTCTCTCTCTCTCTCTCTCTCTCTCTCTCTCTCTCTCTCTCTCTCTCTCTGAATGTTATCGAGTTTGCTGACGGCTTACAAAAATAATCCGTCAAAAGATAGCAATTTCCGGTTGAGAGAAATGTGAATTTCGTTCAGACGGTGCTCGGGGCACTTCGATCTTCTGGAATTTCCTGGAGAAATATTAGTCTTTAAACATTTATTCATATCATCCAGTTTACGGCTTATTGCTTTTGGGTCCGACTGAAGGGGGGAAGAAAGGCACTCGCAATACATTTTGAAAATGATGCGAGTTCATAAAGCGTTTAGCGTTTCAGCTGTGGCAGAGTTATAGTTTGGATTCTAACTGCGTAGTTCCAATGTGAATCCTGCCTTGGACGCAACAGTCTGAAACAAAAATCTGCTAACGTTCTGAAACAAGATCGAAACACATAAAAGATTCAAACGAACGCTTATTTATTATAACATAGACAAACAGTCTAAATTTTCGGGGTAATCCCTTTCGTCAAGCGACAAGCCGACACTTAAACAACAGGTAAACGGTTAAAAAACGATTTAAAAAAAAATGAAATGACTTATCTTCTGTTTGGTTGAGTTGTTGTTCAGGGCTTGGAAGAATCAATTTGCAGATTGTGTGTCTATGTCATGATACTTAAGCGTTCTTTTGAATCTTTTATGTGTTCGGATCTTGCCTTGGACGCATTTTATGTTTGTCAGATTTGTCTATTAATTTGTTTGCTGCGTTTGTGTTCTGTTGTTGTTTTTCTTGTAGAAACAGCTGGAAAAACAACAACAAATGTACACTAATTCTAAGCTTGTTCAAGCCATTTGTGTGGGTGTTGGGTTGAGGGGGTGAATTATTTTTTTTGGTGGGGGGTGGGGGGCGGGGACGGTGTGTGGAGGTGTGTGTGTGTGCGTGGGTGTGAAAGAGTGTGCACCCAATGCAATGCTTCATGCGCAGACAGGACTCCCATCTGCTTTTCAAATTTCTGCCCTTCTCGGTTCATTCAGTTTTACGTTTCCGCAGTCCTCTCCATGTATCGGGTGATGCGTGCCAAGAACAGAACAAGTCAGACCTCCACTGACGAGTCGATAAAGGCAAAATCGCTGTGATGATACTGCGACAGTGATTTGATAAAAACAAAATCGCTATGCTAATACAACGACAGTGATTTGATAAAAACAAACTCGCTATGATAATACTACGACAGTGATTTGATAAAAACTAAATCGCTTTGATAATACTACGACAGTGATTTGATAAAAACTAAATCGCTATGATAATATTATGACCACTCCTCTACCCACCCCTCAAGTTGGATGAGCGTTGCATAGAAACTTAACCCCCCCCCCCCCCCCACCGCCAGAAGGGACAAAGTGGTTGTAACGAATCCTGATGGTGTTGAAGGATGGCTGACTGAGGCGCAATGTGCAGCTTTTCTGTCTACTCCTCTGTCTGGAATTCACGGTGGTTGAGGTAATTGTCTGCGAGGGTGGCAGTGCTTTCGGGATCTTCTTTCTTTTCTGGATCTGGTTTGCTGGAACTACGAAACGATGGGGTGTTGTTTCTATTGCCAGGACTTTGATTCGTTTTATTTTATTTTTATTTTATATATATATACATATTTTTTACCGGCGGTACATTTTCCAGGTCTAGGATGTCAGCGTTAACGAGACAGTGTATGTGAAATGCAGGAAATAGTATAATTGTACCTCACGGTACAACATATATGACATCAACAAAGTCATCAGTGTGTGTGTGTGTGTGTGGTGTGTGTGTGTGTGTGTGTGTGTGTGTGTGTGTGTGTGTGTGTGTGTGTCTGTGTCTCATCATAGTGACATGTGTGTGTGTGTGTGTGTGTGTGTGTGTGTGTGTGTGTGTGTGTGTGTGTGTGTGTGTGTGTGTGTGTGAAGTTAACATAACCGGTCTAACGGATCAGCACAACGGCCGAGCAACTCTCTCTCTCTCTCTCTCTCTCTCTCTCTCTCTCTCTCTCTCTCTCTCTCTCTCTCTCTCTCTCTCTCTCTCTCTCTCTCTCTCTCTCTCACACACACACACACACACACAAGTTTTATCTAGTTCAGATTGTACGTCAGTCTTGCTGCATTCTATGCCTTAACTCCAGGGAAGACAAATTATGTTAGTATTAGCAGCACCAGTTGCAACCGATTTTCCGTCAAATTCCATGGCTCCGGCATTAGCTTTTGCATTAATTATGAATGACGGAACAACCAACGACGAGACACTACGTCAATATTTTCTGACGCGTTGTTTCCCTTGGTGTTAGCTCATTTTCTGATATTTGAAACGTACAATGTTTTGTTTTGTTCTTAAAGGTTTAAAAGGCTTTTTGTTTCTTTGTGTCTCTGATGGATTATTTACTCGTATGCCAGAGAGAGTTAATGTAAGCGACTCATGTCTTTGTGTGGCGTGTTTTTAGTGCTAATTAACTCCTTTGCTTATCTAAAACAAAAACAAACAAACAAAAACAAACAGAAAGTATATTGTGCGACTGAATCGGGTTACTGGCCTATTAAGCCAACCAGAGAAAATTGTGTAGACTTTTTGCTTACGGATGTTGGTGATGTTACGGCTACTCAGCTCAAAGCATTATTTTCATGTGAAATTCGTATCGTATTCTGCGGGATTGATACTGGCTGCTTTGAACGGCAAAGATTACTAGCATTAAAAAAAAAAAAAGGACAAAAGTGACCAGTCAACCCCCAGCAGCTAGCATAACTGGTCAACCCGAGCAGCAAGTATAAGAGTGTGCATGATATGATCTGTTACTGTTGTTGTTGTAGCAGAGCTCAGGAGCTGTGTGAAAGTGGAGGTGGCCATCCCTGATAGTGCGTATGGTCTCTGTGGACGTAAAGCAACATTGAAGTTACGGAGCTCGGGAGCTGTGTGAAAGTCGAGGTGGCCGTCCTGGGCTCCCCGTCCCAAATAGTCCTTATGGTCTCTGTGGACGTAAAGCAACATTGAAGTTACAGAGCTCGGGAGCTGTGTGAAAGTCGAGGTGGCCGTCCTGGGCTCCTCGTCCCAAATAGTCCTTATGGTCTCTGTGGACGTAAAGCAACATTGACGTTTCGGAGCTCGGGAGCTGTGAGAAAGTTGAGGTGTCCCTAGCAGTCCATAATTATAGTCTCTGCATGTGGGCGTAAAGCAACACTGAACTTCAAAATGGTTGCTTTTGTTGCCGTAGCGTTCTTCAGCTGAACCACACTCGGCATGCCATCATGCAGTTGTACATTGACAACTCATTCCGTGTGGTGAGGGGATTGCGTGTGTGACCTTTTTTCTTCTTCTTTTTTAATTCATCCACCACATGGGCAGCCACACGCCAAGTGCGGAGGATTCATCTCCATTTCTGGAGGGTCGGTGCCGTGCCTTTATGCAAGGAGCTTATCGTGGATGAAGACAAGACAGTCCTCACAAAACTATGCAGCGCGTGATCACATTTTAATGTAGCCTCGGTGTTCCTGCTGGTGTCAGTGAGTTGTCACACAGTCCAAGCTGTGGACGAAGACAGTCCCCACAAAACTAAGCAGTCCGTGATAACATTTTAATATAGCCTTGGTGTTAGTGAGTTGTCACACATTCCAAGCTGTGGACGAAGACAGTCCCCACAAAACTAAGCAGCCCGTAATAACATTTTAATGTAGCCTTGGTGTTCCTGCTGGTGTCAGCGTGTTGACACACAGTCCAAGCTGTGGACGAAGACAGTCCCCACGAAACTAAGCAGCCCGTAACAACATTTTAATGTAGCCTTGGTGTTTCTGCTGGTGTCAGCGTGTTGACACACAGTCCAAGCTGTGGACGAAGACAGTCCCCACAGAACTAAGCAGCCCGTAACAACATTTTAATGTAGCCTTGGTGTTCCTGCTGGTGTCAGCGTGTTGACACACAGTCCAAGCCATGGAGGGTGAGGCACAGGGACTCAAGGGAACTAACTCATATGCTTTCCGCACAGGATAGGTGCGTTGAAAACTGCATCTTAAAAAATCGGACTTCAATAATAGATTGGGTCGCGTGGGGAAAGAGTCCTAAGGGGAGAAAACTCCACCTCTGATCTGCAGTGAGCTGGATGTTGTCGATTAGGACTGTAGAGAATTCAGGGAAGCGAGAGTTTCCTAATTGGTGCTCCAGCATTCTGTTCTTGTCTACTTTCATGGTCTTGTCTCGATCTGCCATCGCTTCCCCTGGGGTAAAAAAACCTGCAGCCGAGTGGTGCCGTACCGCCTTTTATTGAAGTTTTATGAAGTATTCTGCCAGTACAGTATCTTTAACGCTTCAGTGTTTGGGCGGAGGGTGGGGTGGGGTGGGGTGGGGGGGGGTGGGGGCTCTTTTTTTCTGTGATCTTATTTTAACGTGCATACACATGTAGAGGTCTAAAACGGGGTAGGGGGTTCCGCGCACGTGCGTGTGCGAGTGTGTACATATGTGTGTGTATGTGTGTGTGTGTGTGTGTGTGTGTGTGTGTGTGTGTGTGTGTGTGTGTGTGTGTGTGTGTGTGTGTGTCCCAAAGAATTAAGCAGTCATTCCACCACCCACTCTAAATCAGTTCGAGGGAGGAGGTCACTACCCTGCCCGGTGTTGGAACCATCTACCTCTGAAATCCCAGCAAAATCTCTTATCCTCTCGGCCACATCAATCCCTTAGCCATCTAGACCAGGAAGGATACCGCTGCAAAAAAAATTTAATTTTTTTTCTCAGGCGGGCATGTGGAATCAAAATGCAAACTTCGGGAAGACTTACGGCCCTCGTCACCTTTAGCCGTTGCTCTGCTCTCGTTATCCACGCCTTTAAAAAAAGAAGATAATAAGATTCCCGCAGGCGCTTGTTATGTAAATTTGTGTGCGTGCGTGTGTGTGTGTGTGTGTGTGTGTTGTGTGTGTGTGTGTGTGTGTGTGTGTGTGTGTGTGTGCGTGCGTGCGTGCGCGTGCGTGCGTGCGTGCGTGCGTGCGTGCGTGCGTGCGTGTGTGCGTGAGTGCGCGCGCGCGTGTGTGTGTGTGCGGTGTGGCGAATGTGCATTTTCCCGGATCTTCGGCTTCGGCTTCCTCCGCAATTTTCAATTTCACAGGCAGCCAGGCAAGTCAAGACAGGCTTGATGTTCTGTTTCCTTTTTCTGCGAGTCACTCATTTCTGCAGCGGTGTTTTGGGCGAGCTAAAGACGGTGGTACTTACTGAGCTGTGATACCCCAGCGGCGGACAGCTCAGTGGGAGTTGTGATACCCCAGCGGCGGACAGCTCAGTGGGAGTTGTGATACCCCAGCGGCGGACAGCTCAGTGGGAGTTGTGGGGAGGGGGGGGGGGGGGTACCCCAGCGGCGGACAGCTCAGTGGGAGTTGTGATACCCCAGCGGCGGACAGCTCAGTGGGAGTTGTGATACCCCAGCGGCGGACAGCTCAGTGGGAGTTGTGATACCCCAGCGGCGGACAGCTCAGTGGGAGTTGTGATACCCCAGCGGCGGACAGCTCAGTGGGAGTTGTGATACCCCAGCGGCGGACAGCTCAGTGGGAGTTGTGATACCCCAGCGGCGGACAGCTCAGTGGGAGTTGTGATACCCCAGCGGCGGACAGCTCAGTGGGAGTGGGGATACTTCAGTCGTTAAAGCGCCGGACTCGCGATCGAAAGGTCGCGGGTTCCAGTCCCGGCAGGAGCGGCGGGAAAACCTTCTGATGAAGGTTAGTATGGGAAAACACGACAACACAGCATAGGCTATCACAGAGCCTGACACAAACTCCAAGCACTGGTTTACGACATCCTTCCTCCAACCACTGCCGTAGTTGATTACGCCGTAGGAAGGAGGAGGTGCCGGAAAGCGATGCTCGGAGCGTGAGGCCTGACAACGAGCGAGCTAGTCACCAACCGTCGCCACACACCTACAACTCATGCCGGAAAGCGATGCTCGGAGGTGTGAGCCTGACAGCGAGTGAGGTCACCAACCGTCCCCACACACCTACAACACAGCACTCGGTCATTGGCCTTCACCTTCACCTCCTGGCTATACCCTCCGGTTTCATACCCTCACGGCGGATGGATCGGATCGATTCGCCAGTTCCGTACCACTGAGGCCACAAAAACTCTTGTCGTGTCTCTTGTACTAGCTCTCTCGTTTAGATTACTGCAGTTCCCTGTTAGCTGCTATCCCTCAAAAACGTGTAGACAAAGTTCAGCGTGTGATGAACTGTGCTACTCGTCTTGTCTGCAACTGAGGCTCCTACACGCGAATGTGTTAATAGTAATAATAATAATAATAAAGAGGATTTCTAGAACGCCCTTCTACCACACAAGGTGGCAGCACAGGGCGCTTTACAATAACACTAACCACACACACACACACACACACACACACACACACACACACACACACACACACACACACACACACACACACACACACACACACACACACACACACAGCGTCAGACGAGGGGATGGACAGGGCTGTGAAAAACAGTTTAGAAATAATTATTAAACAGGTGCGTCTTGTGGGCGGCTTTCAAAGAGGAGGTAGAATCAGAGTGGTTTGAGTGACTGAGGCAAATTGTTCCAGACAGATGGGCCAGCATAAGAAAAAGATCTTTCACCAAATGTTTTTGTGTTTACACGGGAGGTGGCAAAGGTTCGTGTCAGATGCAGATCTTAATTGTCTTTTGCTGGAGTATAAGGTTGAAGGAGATGGGACAGATACTGAGGGGCTGTTCCAGAGATGGAATTGAAGCAGACAGTTGAAATTTTGTATTGAATGCGATGTGTTGCTGGTAGCCAATGCAGAGTTTCAAGAAGAGGTGGAATTGAAGCAGATAGTTGAAAATTTGTATTGAATGCGATGTGTTACTGGTAGCCAATGCAGAGTTTCAAGAATGTTACCCCCTCCCCAACCCCCACCCCACACCCCCCTTTCTGGTGGATTTGCGCAGGTTGCCAGTAGAACGCAGAACAGAATACAAGAATGCGACAACCTGCTGCAGCGTGCTCACTGGCATTGTTCCTCCATACCTTTCTGACCTCCTTGAACTGCACACTCCATCACGCACTCTCCGCTCCTCTGCTCATAATCGCATGTATTTCCTATTCCAAACAGACGCAAGGAATCCCGTCCCTGATAAGCCTTATGGTTTCTGTGGACGTTAAGCACCATGTTTACTTACTTACGCAAGGAATTTCAGTGACAACGCGCATTTCTGTGGGACAGACGACGTTGAAATCCAGAATATAATTATTATTCTTTGTGCATTTGTTACTTGGTATTTAAGTTGTTTATGTGATGATGATGATGATGATGATGATGATGATGATGATGACGACGATTTGCTATTATTATCTTCTTCTTCTTCTTCTTTTCGTCATCATCCCAAGCGCGTGTGTTTTGATTAACGTTCATTTTGCATAAACGGGTTTTTTGGAGTTGGATGGGTTTTTAGAGTTAGGGACGGCTGCCCAGTAATCACGGAGAGCTGCAGCCCCGGTGGCTCACC
>JABMCL010000979.1:1100000-1115000 GCA_018857735.1 Alviniconcha marisindica
TTTTTTTTTCTTCTTCTTTTTTCGTCTTCCAAATTCGCTTCAAATATAAAATGACGTGAGTCAAAACAGTGAATCAGACTTTTTTGACCTGTGACAGAGTTCTGTTTCGGTTGGACTCTTAATTGTCTGTGCTTTGATGAGTTTGAAGGACAGCCATGGTGACCTTAAGTCACGCGGTTCATTTGTCATTAATTACCAAGACCCACTCAGACCATCAACCAATCAGCTCGCAAGGGAGATAATTAGCACTGGAAAGACGTCGCGCAAACACAACAACAAAGACCTGAGTCGCCTACGGCAACTCTCACCTGGCATGCGAGTAAATACAAGGTACATAAACTCCACCGGACGGCTACTTCCTCAAACCGACCAATCAGTCCACACTGAGAGAAAGCAACGTTGGGTTCAGCCACGGAAACTAGCCTGTATCGACCAATGGATTTGTTAATTACCCTCAGCGCGTTTTTTCCGAAATTGAAGCCAACGCCTCGACGTAGTCGGAGTGGGCGCGGACGGGGGGTGAGGAGGTGGGCGAGTGGTGGGGGGTGGGGGGGGGCGGGCGGGGGGCGCAGGAACGACCCAACGAGAGGGGAGTGCGTCTTGGGAAGAAATAGATGAATGTGGATTTGAAGCCCTTTGACCGCTCCTGCTCGCACTTCGTCGCCATCGAGTCAACGTTTTCGAGCCGAAGCCTTTGGGAAAATCAATTGAGCAATCGAAGTGTCAAGACAGGGGAAGCAACTCGGCGATTAAAGTTTCCGCTCCGCTCACCTCGGTTTTGCCATCGGTAAGGAAGAGAGAAAAAAAATAATGAAGAGTCGCGTTCGTACAGTCTGGGTCTCTGTGCTCCGACACCTGCTGACGGTGATGTATTATTGTGGTTGTGAGGATTAAACGGAACCTAACCACCGAAGACGCAAACTGGCCTTTAAAAAAAAAAAGAAAAAAAAAAGGAGAAAATGTGCAAAATGCGTGCTTTATTCCGGTTGTTCTGTCAGAGTCAAAAGATGCCGTACCGGAAACAAAAGATGTACTGGATCAAAACGAACAAAAGGATGAACTAGGTCAGTAACTTGGTGTTTTACGTCCACTCAACCGCACAAAAGGATGAAAAGAACAATCATTTTAATTCATCACACAGTGCAAAGCATGCGCGAATTTTTGGGGGTGAACCCCTTTTTCAAGCAACGAACAGAACGATGATTAAAACAAAAATTTGATTTACTTGGCTTTCAGTGGGCGCGAAGTTTTTTGCTTTCGTATTTCAAGTACTATTTTTGCTTCGAATTTGAGCGCATCAGGGCGCAGCCATGTCAGTTGGTTCGTTTCTTTACACCAAAGAAGAGCAGAAAATGTTCGGCTCGTGACGTATTTGACACTGTGCTGCACATCATTATTCTGACCAAAGTCTGAACCCTGAGATTCCCAATCACCACCACCACCACCTAGGTCGAATTTACACCCTCCAACCCAACCATGTTCGTATTAACCTGCCGGTATATGGTCTAGCTACCATCGACGGATAGGATCCAGACTGAAAGTGATCGAGAGGCGATCCCGAGGGTGCCAGACACGCTCAATACAGCCTGTAGTTGTATCTGGCTCTGAAGACGGACAATCTGGGTTGAGTCTAGTGGTACAGGCTAAGGTTTATTTCTGAACTCCGGGACCGAGTACTTACTCCCCAAATTCCTCTCTTAAGCAGCCGGAGTTGGAAGAGGGGGGTAGGGGGGGGGGGGGGGGGGGGGTAGGGAGAGGGTCTGTTAAAGGAACTCAAAAATGCTTTGTCCAGCAGATAGAAACGATGGAAAAATAAAAACTTAATTGGGGATTGTTTTAATGATTTTGTTTTTATTGATTTTTTTTTTTAAACTCAGTTTTCCAAAAATGACCGTTGAGTAATGTTCTGCGGGATCGAATGTGCAAATGCGTCACTGAGCTGTATATATATATAGCTTATCTGTCGCATACGGCAGCCTCTTTGGTGTTTGGCCCCGCGTGTCGGTTTGTCGTGCGAATCAGGAAAAAAAATGAATCAGCACACGAGGGAGTTAATTAGCGCTCAACTGAAATACGTAGCGCAAGTACAACAATAAAGACCTGAGTCTAGGTGACCGTACGGTAACTCTCACCTGGCATGCGTGTAAATACAAGGTACATAAACTCCACCAGAGGTATGTCCTCCTTTGAGTGCGCTCGGCCTCGTTCTGTTTCAGATCAATATGAGAAAAAAAATGAGTTTCTAACTTCAATAATTATCAAAGTAACGGGAAAATTTAAAGCAAAATCCTGAATTTTATGTGTTTGGTTCCATCTTTGGCGGCTTCAGTCTCGCATATTTCAGTTGATCCTTTCCCATTTTTAGACCATCTCTCTCTCTCTCTCTCTCTCTCTCTCTCTCTCTCTCTCTCTCTCTCTCTCTCTCTCCCCCCCCCCCCCCCCCCCCTTTCTCAAATAAAGTTTTCGAGTTTTCCGCGTAGAGCACTCAAACGTGTTTTCTGAGGGGCAGGTTCTTTAATTGACTGTGGTGCGAAAAAAGGAGGGGGTGGCGTAGGATGGACAGAAAGGGGGGAGGGGTAGGGGGGGGTTGCAGAATCCGACTACAATCCTCGTCAAATAAAGTTTTCGAGTTCTCGTTCTCCGCGTAGAGCACTAAAACGTGTTTTCTGAGGGCCAGATTCTTTAAGTGACTATGGTGCGAAAAGGAGGGGGTGGCGTGGGATGGAGTGAGTAGGGGTCGGGGTGGGGGTGGGGGGGTGGAGGGGGGTTGCAGAATCTGCGTGGCCCGGGCGCCTGGGACCTCTCCAGTCCCTGTGGCCTTGGGGTCCGTACAGACGGTGGCCGGCCTGAGTCTCCGGACTATTAGTGGCTGTTTGGAGAGCGACGCTGTGAAATGGAGCCCCGCGCACAGGGCCCTGTTGTACTTAGGCAGCTCCAATCTCGCAGATTTCAGTCGATCCTTTCCAATTTTCAGGAGGCGGCAAGCTCTCTCTCTCTCTCTCTCTCTCTCTCTCTCTCTCTCTCTCTCTCTCTCTCCTCTCTCTCTCTCTCTCTCTCCTTAGTGTGTCTATCAGCTTCGTCTGTCTGTCTGTCTGTCTGTCTTCGTCTGTCTGTCTGTCTGTCTGTCTTCTCTCTCTCTCTCTCTCTCTCTCTCTCTCTCTCTCTCTCTCTCTCTCTCTCTCTCTCTCTCTCTCTCTCTCTCTCTCTCTCTCTCTCAGCTTTGTCTGTCTGTCTGTCTGTCTGCGTCTGTCTGTCTGTCTGTCTGTCTCTGTCTCTGTCTCTGTCTCTGTCCTCTCTCTCTCTCTCTCTCTCTCTCTCTCTCTCTCTCTCTCTCTCTCTCTCTCTCTCTCTCTCTCTCTCCGATGGTACTGACAAGGGAGAAACACCGAAACCCTTTTTGCCTGATTGTCAACATGTTGTCGGAAGCCAGAGAAAATTCAAGCAGCATTGGCCACTTGGATGCGTTTCTGCCATTACCGCTTCTGATCAGTAACGCCCAGGCCCTGACCCGATTTTTTGGCCCGGGATCTCTGTGGACTTTTTGGGACTTTAAAAACAATAAAAAATCTTCTTCTTCTTTGACGTGGGGAAGAAGTGTGCGCAAAAACCGAGCTGCAAAGAAAAAAAGACTGAAACTGAGTAAAAAACCGTTGGTCGATTCGAGTTTGGTGTGCTTCGTGAAACCGACTGAAGTGTCTAAGACCCAATGTGTTGGCAAACGTCTCCGTGTTTTCAAGACGTGTTTATGTTTTTCTGATGGTCTGCCTGTAAGCTCGGTCCCTTCGTCGAGGAATTGTGTCAGTTTCAGTCTAGTCTTACACTTCAAGCAGACGTTGTTGACTGTAGTGTCCTGAAGAACTTGCCTCCAAAATGCTTCGCTGGGTTGTAGTCACCGTTGTTGAAATAACGCTTGTTTTGGACCGTTTTTACTTGACTCAACAAACAAGGGAGTTAATTAACGCTCCGCGTTATCTCCCTTGTTTGCTCATTCTGCACAAGCGCTCCGGGCCTCGTTCGGCTTCAGATTTGTCTTTACTTGGTCGCGTTTGCCGTTGACTGACTGTGCCGTTGATGATGATGAAGTGTTGCTTAATGTCCTCAGATGTCAGCTGACATATTAGGGACAAGCTGAGACCAATGCCGAAGCATGGTTCAATATAGCTTTACGTCCACGGAAACCAGAAGGCTCGTTCGGACGGACAACAGCCCAGGACGGCCACCTCGACTCTCACACAGCTCCTGAATTATATGAGACTGTGCCGTTGTGTCCAGAACTGTAATCTATTTTTCTTAGTACTTGCGCTTTGAACTGGTGTTCAGTGTGGGAGAGTTCCGACTGATTTGTGATTCGTCCTGAGGTGACCCGCTGTCCGGTTGACGGGACGTTCAGCTCCATGTACTTACTAACTGACCGTTTTGGGAGCTACTGTTGCGTAAAGTTTACGATGAAACCCGCATCAGCTGTTTGGTCAGACAAGGAAAGGATCATACAGTTGAACTGGTCAGTGAATTAATGGAGGAATGAGTGAACAACTGCTGTTGAGGTTAACAAAATAGAACAGATCTAGGGGAATGTGAAGGAAACACAAGTGCGACGAAACACAAATACACTATTGTTTCCTTGTGTTTCCTTGGTGAGTGAATTAATGGTTTGTTCAACAACTGCAGGTGAGGTTTGACAAAATAGAACAGATCTAGGGAAATGTACTCACCAATGCGACGAAACACAAACGTACTGTTGTTTCCTTGCGTTTCGTCGCATTGGTGAGTGAATTAATGGTTTGTACAGAGTTTCAGTAAATCTAATAGTGTAATAGTTAAGCCCTTTAAACACACACCCCCCCCCCCCCCCCTCCTTCCCCCTCCCACTTCCCGCTGCCCCGCCGCCACCGTAAAAAATCGACAATTGATTTTATTTTATTTTTGGCGGGCGGGGGGGGGGGGGGAGGGGGGTAAGCACTCAGAGCTTGTGACCTGGATGGATTTGATCGACTCTGTAGTTATCGTAGTCCATTCCGCCATCTCTGTTGTTGTGTCCCGTCTCATTACGTGTGATGGCAATCGAGCGTTGTTAGTCACCCTTTCTCTGTCATCACGACGCCATAGAATGTCACTGACAAAGTGCTTTCCTTCTGCTGGATGTTCCTTCCTGCTTAAATCCTGGCTTCACACAAATTGTTACTTGAAACCAAGTTATCAAAACCAGCGTTTTGGGGTCAGCTTTGTCTTTATTCGAGGGTGTTCTTGGGATCAAACAGCATCAGAATGTAAAATTCTTGACAATGAAAGGGTTAACCCTCTTTCATTCTTGGCTCCGTTGGGCAACATTAACATTTTTCGCTGTGCGTTTTGAATCAGCGAACCGCTGTCCTTCCGCCCAGTGATTTGTGAATAAAATTATGGGCACTGGCGCCAAATGGACAGATAACATCGTGCAAATGGACACAGCAATTCAGTGTTATTTCATCCTCCCTCGGTAGAGCCTCCATTTCTGTCAAACGATCGCTTCCCTGCTGATTGGCGAACACAGCCCGAAATGGAACAATGGCGTCTCTGCAAATTAACACAACTGTTCTGTATTTCGTCTACAGTAGGGCCTACATGTTTTGTAAAGGAGCTTCAGTGTTTTCCCCCAGCAATACGGTGCTATCATTATCGAATACAGCCCGAAATGGAACATTGAAGTCTCTAGAAATTAACACGACAGTTTAGCATTTTCGTCTACAACATACAGGGCGTAAAAGAGCTTCTTTTCCCCAAATTATGTATATGTTGCTATCATTATCGACCCCCCCCCCCCCCCCACTCCCCCTCCCCCCCCCCCCCCTTTCCCCCCCCTCCCCCCCCCCCCCCCCTCCCCCCCACTCCCGTCCCTTATATATGGTGCTATCGATCTTTTCCTCCTATATTGTATGGATCTTCCGTCCACCCCTATTATGTCGTGCTATATCGATCGCCGGAGCTGTGCTTCTACCGCTTGATCCGCACGAATGGCAACGTTTTCGGACGATAAGTGCCATCGCCAGTTACACAACGGAGCGAAGTTAAGTTAATAATGGACACCCCGACTGCCACTATTGACTGAGAAAACAACTGTTTCAGCGCAATAATTGACCAGCAAGAACGAAGCCTTCAATCGCGTATGCTCATCGTTGACGAGAGCTGCGGTCCGCCCCCCACCACCAACCCCCACCCCCAGCCCCCCACCCATCCCTTCCCATTCCCTCCCCACCCCACCGCCTTCGTCACCACCATCACCACCGTCACCACCGACGGCACGCCCGTGTGGAGGTAGAAGCAATTACACCGTAGGATGCACGGTGCCTGTATGTACGTCTGACGTATGAAGTGGGTATTGATTTTTTTATGATTTTTTAAATTTATTTTGTATAGACCTTTCGTGCAGTGATTTACGTCTGAGGATACATTTGCCTCAAATAAACGAAACGTTCCACGTGGAAGTGTTTCATCTTCGTGGGATCTCTTTTGGCCGAACTGCATGCAGGAACTGGCACTTTGTATTCAGTCTTCAGTCTACCTGCCGTGACCTACACCTGCTGTTTCCGGTAACCTGCTATATCTCTACATGGGCATCTGGCTTCTGTGCCTGCAGGAGAGAGGGCGAAATCAATACTTAATCTGAATCTTTGCGAGATGACCGTCTGCCCTGCATGCTTACTGGTGGAACATGTGTGTGAATAGAACAGCTCTAGAGAAATGTACTCACCTAAAGGACGACACGCAAGGAACAATTAAACACAAGCGCTTTCGACAGTCTTCGTCGGGTGTAAGAAGAGAGATAGAAAATATTAAAAGAAGGAAGTAAAGAAGATGGACAAGGAGTTGAAGTAAAACAATGTTAAGAAAATATACGGAGATTTAAAACGACGTCTTCAATTAGGAAGAGCACGATCTACCCACGTAATTATGAATAATACTAGACTACTGCTGTCAGCTAATTATATTCATACTAGACTGCTAGCTGTCACTGCTGTCAGCTAATTCTATTCATACTAGACTGCTGTCACTGCTGTCAACTAATTCTATTAATACTAGACCGTTGTCACTGCTGTCAGCTAATTATATTAATACTAGACTGCTAGCTGTCACTGCTGTCAGCTAATTCTATTAATACTAGACCGCTGTCACTGCTGTCAGCTTCTTCTTTTTCTTCCATTAAGCGGCCAGCATCATTTTGTTGATGGTTCTGTCGCTACTGAGGAGGTTGCGAAGATTTGGGTCATTGCTGTGGTACATAGTGAGTGTAGGCAAAGGAATGGGGGATAGGGCAGGGTATGGGATGTTGGGGGGGCTTTCAGTTGTGTTTACAGGAACGAGCTGAGCCTGGACTTGCAACAGTCCAGTGACTCAGCTGTCACATCCTCCTGGGGCGGGCTGTTCCAGTCTGGTATGGTCCTGGGGCGGGCTGTTCCAGTCTGGTATGGTCCTGGGGCGGGCTGTTCCAGTCTGGTATGGTCCTGGGGCGGGCTGTTCCAGTCTGGTATGGTCCTGGGGAAGGGCGACATCTGTCTGTACTGTGTCCTGCAGGATGGGATTCTAATTCTATTCATACTAGACCGCTGTCACTGCTGTCAGCTAATGCTATTCATACTAGACTGCTAGCTGTCACTGCTGTCAGCTAATGCTATTCATACTAGACTGCTAGCTGTCACTACTGTGAGCTAATTCTATTCATACTGCTGTCAGCTAATTATATTAAATCTAGACTGCTAGCTGTCACTGCTGTCAGCTAATTCTATTCATACTAGACTGCTGTCACTGCTGTCAGCTAGTTCTATCCATAGTAGACTGCTGTCACTGCTGTGAGCTAATTCTGTTCATAGTAGACTGCTGTCACTGCTGTCAGCTAGTTCTATTCATAGTAGACTGCTGTCACTGCTGTCAGCTAATTCTGTTCATAGTAGACTGCTGTCACTCCTGTCAGCTAATTCTGTTCATACTAGACTGCTGTCACTGCTGTCAGCTAATTCTATTCATACTAAACTGCTAGCTGTCACTACTGTCAGCTAATTCTGTTCGTACTAGACTGCTAGCTGTCACTGCTGTCAGCTAATTCTATTAATGCTAGACTGCTGTCACTGCTGTCAGCTAATTCCATTTATACTAGACTGCTAGCTGTCACTACTGTCAGCTAATTCTATTCATACTAGACTGCTGTCACTGCTGTCAGCTAATTCTATTCATACTAAACTGCTAGCTGTCACTACTGTCAGCTAATTCTGTTCATACTAGACTGCTAGCTGTCACTGCTGTCAGCTAATTCTATTAATGCTAGACTGCTGTCACTGCTGTCAGCTAATTCCATTCATACTAGACTGCTAGCTGTCACTACTGTCAGCTAATTCTATTCATATTAGACCGCTATCACTGCTGTCAGCTAATTCTGTTCATACTAGACTGCTAGCTGTCACTGCTGTCAGCTAATTCTGTTAATACTAGACTGCTAGCTTTCACTGCTGTCAGCTAATTCTCTTAATACTAGACTGCTAGCTGTCACTACTGTCAGCTAATTCTATTCATATTAGACCGCTATCACTGCTGTCAGCTAATTCTATTCATACTAGACCGCTATCACTGCTGTCAGCTAATTCTATTCATACTAAACTGCTAGCTGTCACTGCTATCAGCTAATTCTATTAATACTAGACTGCTAGCTGTCACTGCTGTCAGCTAATTCTATTCCTACTAGACTGCTAGCTGTCACTACTGTCAGCTAATTCTATTCATACTAGCCCTGCTATCACTGCTGTCAGCTAATTCTATTCATACTAGACCGCTATCACTGCTGTCAGCTAATTCTATTCATACTAGACTGCTAGTCACTGCTGTCAGCTAATTCTATTAATACTAGACTGTGCTGTCACTGCTGTCAGCTAATTCTATTAATACTAGACTGCTAGCTGTCACTGCTGTCAGCTAATTCTATTAATACTAGACTGCTAGCTGTCACTACTGTCAGCTAATTCTATTCATATTAGACCGCTATCACTGCTGTCAGCTAATTCTATTCATACTAGACTGCTAGCTGTCACTGCTATCAGCTAATTCTATTAATACTAGACTGCTAGCTGTCACTGCTGTCAGCTAATTCTATTAATACTAGACTGCTAGCTGTCACTACTGTCAGCTAATTCTATTCATACTAGACTGCTGTCAGCTAATTCTATTCCTACTAGACTGCTAGCTGTCACTACTGTCAGCTAATTCTATTCATACTAGACTGCTGTCAGCTAATTCTATTAATACTAGACTGCTAGCTGTCACTGCTGTCAGCCCGACGTCTGAGGACATTAAGCCCCATTCGCATCGATACTAGACTGAGAAAGAAGGGGGAGAGAGAGGAAGAGGAGAGAGGGGGGGGAGAGGGGGGGGAGAGGAGAGAAGAGAAGAGAGAGAGAGAAAGAGAGAGAGAGAGATTTGATATTTGTCGCCAATCGCCCAAGAAGGGCATACAGAGAGAGAGAGAGAGAGAGAAAGAGAGAGGGAGGGAGAGATAGACAGACAGACAGACAGACGGACAGACAGACAGAGACACACAGAGAGACAGAGGGAGATTTGATATTTGTCGCCAGTCACCCAAGAAGGGCATTACAGGGCGAAACAGAAATCATCAAATCACAAGTAAAATTCCGATTCGTTCCTCGTCACACGCACCACTGAGAATTGAAAGAGAATTGGGAACAAAATGAGATTGACTGTTGCCCGGAACCTGGAAGGGAGAAATCAGAAAAGCAGATATTTCTGGCAGCAAGCCCGACGAAGCACGCGAAGCTCAGTTCTGACCTGCACCAGCCTTAGGGGCCTTTTCCGTGTCGGGGAAGTTTTACCGCCGGTTTCTAATTCCTCCATAGAATGGTCTCAAAGTCAGTCTTAGCAAACCGAAAACAATAATGATGATGATAATAGTGGGGTCTTGGAGGGCCCTTTCTCAAATTAGCCCTCGGCGCATGCATTTCATACTCAAGTTCAAAAAACGTCAAAAAACTATAATTATTAACATACACAAATTCATACGCAAAATATTAAGCGTAAGACATTGTTCCGTATGGGGATGCACAAAATGTTGCTAAGGTTAGCTTGAACAAGAAAGTATCGCAGTTTTTGTTGTTGTTTTGTTGTGGTGTGGTTTTTTGTTTGTTTGTTTGTTTGTTTGCTGTTTTGTTCTTGATGTTGTGTGTGTGTGTGTGTGGTGTGTGTGTGTGTGTGTGTGTGTGTGTGTGTGTGTGTGTGTGTGTGTGTGTGTGTGTGTGTGTGTGTGTGTGTTTGTGTGTGTGTTGTTGTTGTTGTTGTTGGCGGTGGTGGTGCTGCTGCTGTTTTCAAGCTCTTTTTTACTTGAAAAGTCAGTGTAGAAACAGCTTGATTTTTTTTTATCTGCAATACCTTCTTGATCAAGGTACTTAGCAGGAGTAATACTCAAACTCCGTCTATATTCATGGAGCACTAAATATCCGCAAAATGTGACATGCATTTGTACGAATGTCCTATCTGTTAACCACATTCTGCTACTAGTTACCACAGAGTTATTTTTTTTAAATGGGTATGACATTACTGCTTGTAACAATGTAAGAGATATTTTGTATAACACTGAGATTGTAACTTCTAATTGTTAAATTGATCGTTCACAGTTCTGTGGGTAAATTAGTATAACTTACTGATATACAGGTTTTATTGTTGTTGTTTTTGGCCTAATATCTCCTTGCTGTGAACAGACATAAAACAAAAAATTGACTGATTTGATTTGATCACACGTACGTAAACGGGCCCGGCAAAAGTTCTGACATTGACGTCATACTACGTCATCAAGGCAGAGAAAGGGTTAAAGAATCTTTGATAGCCCTATGGTTCGTGTCTTAGCAGAAAATACCTTCACTTTTATATCTGCAGCACTAGACTGCAGAACACAATAAGAGAGGGGAAGTGAAGAAGTCGAACTCGAAAACTTTATTTTACTTGGATTGTAGCTTAGATTCAGTCAAAACCTAACAACTAGTCCTTGTTAAGCTACTAATGGATAATACACACACACACACGCACACGCACCACACACACACACACACACACACACACACACACACACACACACACACGCACGCACGCACGCACGCACGCACAAGGCATCATTTACTCACATATATGAAGCATGAACGAATGAGTGTTGTTTATACATGAAGCATAGAAACCTCCACACAAAACGTGCGTGTTCACAGCTACAAAAACACACACGCATACAGTGCATACATCATCAGTTGCACATGTAGTTATAAGAGAGAGAGAGAGAGAGAGAGAGAGAGAGAGAGAGAGAGAGAGAGAGAGAGAGAGAGAGAGTTTTCCTAAAGCTGGTACTCAGACCGTGGACACTGACGAATCCGCTGAATCCGCCGTAGCTGTAGGTAGTCTCGAGCCAATATTCTTCTCTGTTTTAGAAAATCGAAACTTACTCTCGTGCAAATGTCATTACAGGGTGTTATAATCATTGGGGTTGGGTCGTGTGCAAAT
This sequence comes from Alviniconcha marisindica, assembly GCA_018857735.1. Taxonomy (NCBI): domain Eukaryota; kingdom Metazoa; phylum Mollusca; class Gastropoda; family Provannidae; genus Alviniconcha; species Alviniconcha marisindica. Next base: position 1,111,518 of record JABMCL010000979.1, read on the forward strand.
AGAGGAACATTGTTGTCTGTGTTTAGTGTGAATGTGCCCGAACTGTCAGTGCCGCCTTCCCACCCTCATATTCTTCGGTGACTATCCTTCGCGGCTGATGCCACTATTCGAGAATTGCAGCCGCAAACATTTGTCGTTAGAAAGTACACATTTGCAGCTGCAAATGTACTCTTTGCAGCAACAACTTTGCTTAAGCGGCTACAAGAACAGGAAGGGGGTTTGCGGTAATAAAACTGTTCTCCTTTTTTGCAGCTGCAGAACTCTTTGCAAAATTTGCAGCTACACAAGCAGCTTTGTAGCACCATTTTGCAAATTCTGCAATATTTTAATCTGCGAAAACGTTAACCATGTTTGCTACCGCGCAAGATTAAGTTTGTGTCTAGAAAACAGATTCCGGTTTCAAGTTGCAGCAGCAAACTGTAAAGTTGCCGAGTGTATTTTAGCACAAAGTTGCTGCTAGCTGCAAACGGGCGCTTGGCAGCTGCAAAATTCTGCAGCTCCAACCCTTCCGTTGACCTCCAGCACTGGGCAAATGCCCTGTTAATGTAACAGCAAAGACTCTAGATGCGTTCTTAACGTAAAGAGCCTTTGGCAATACCACTCAACCCTTTCCGCTACCGGTTGGGGTCTAATGGTATTTTTATCTCTATTCATCGGGATGAATAAAACGCAAGCGACCCTCGCGAATCGCAGACGACACTACAGCCGTAGAGCCGGGCACGGGACGGACCCAACGACCGACACGTTTAGTGTCGTCCCTGTTTCAGCGGACTGACATAAAATCCCTTCTCAATCCTGCGCGTTATTAGCAATCGGCATTCGCTCCGGGCGCATGGGTCAGGGCGCGTAGGCGCGTGGGTCAGGATTTCCCGGATGATTAGGTCAAACACGGATTGACCCATCGCGGGCTGCGCCTGCTACCACCGTTAGACGTTGGTCGAGTTCCAAGGTCAGTGTCGTATGTCGAGTCTCACTTCCTCTTCTCCGTCGTCGCTAAAAACTGAGAGTCCAGTCTGCAAGATGAATGCGGCCGTCGTCGCTACACTGAGAGTCCAGTCTGCAAGATGAATGCCGCGGCCGTCGTCGCTACACTGAGAGTCCAGTCTGCAAGATGAATGCCGCGGCCGTCGTCGCTACACTGAGAGTCCAGTCTGCAAGATGAATGCGGCCGTCGTCGCTACACTGAGAGTCCAGTTGCAACGGATTGACCCATCGCGGGCTGCGCCTGCTACCACCGTTAGACGTTGGTCGAGTTCCAAGGTCAGTGTCGTATGTCGAGTCTCACTTCCTCTTCTCCGTCGTCGCTACACTGAGAGTCCAGTCTGCAAGATGAATGCCGCGGCCGTCGTCGCTACACTGAGAGTCCAGTCTGCAAGATGAATGCGGCCGTCGTCGCTACACTGAGAGTCCAGTCTGCAAGATGAATGCCGCGGCCGTCGTCGCTACACTGAGAGTCCAGTCTGCAAGATGAATGCGGCCGTCGTCGCTACACTGAGAGTCCAGTCTGCAAGATGAATGCCGCGGCCGTCGTCGCTACACTGAGAGTCCAGTCTGCAAGATGAATGCGGCCGTCGTCGCCACACTGAGAGTCCAGTCTGCAAGATGAATGCGGCTGTCGTCGCTACACTGAGAGTCCAGTCTGCAAGATGAATGCGGCCGTCGTCGCCAGTTCCTCCTGGCTGCTGTAGAGTTTGATGTGTTTATGCGGACTGCTGTTGGCCACGCATTTTGTCTTGCTGTCTGCAGAAGCGGGCATCTCTGCAGTATTATTATGCTCAGCCGTCTGGTCTTCAGTCAAGACCGCAGTTGCAGGTTGGTGATGGGGTGCCAGCTTCATTTTCCTGAACATGTGGTCGTTGGGTCGGTTGTGGCCCGTGCGTAGTGTCATCAAAGATTATAAATTATTGTCTTCGGTCTCATGACCACAACCTGCTCAAACTCCAAGCACTGGTTTACGACATCCTTCCTTCAACCACTGCCGTATTTAGTCAGTTACGCCATAGGGTCCAGAAAACTGTCAGCTAACGAGCAGTTTTTTGTTGGTGCTCAAACACTAGTAGGGTTGTTACAAACAATTCAGATAAAACAAGTCGTGTCATTTATAGCCACCAACAAAGTTTACACCAGCACAAATAAGACTACAATCGTTTGAATCGAGACGGAACTCTTTTCTCTCTTTTTTTTTTACACGGGGTGGATGCGTCTCATGTTTACGTGCGTGCTTGGGCGCTAGGTTGCTTCCACAGTCTTATCAGTACCCAAATCTTTTCGGAGGGCGCTGACTACGTCAGTGGACAGCTGCGCGGAGATAAAGATCGAGTGCCCCTTCATTGGCGTAACCAAATCTGGCAGAGTCTGGAGGAAGGTGCCGGAAAGCGGTGCTTGGAGTGTGCAACCTGCTGCCACTGGTCGCGGAAGTGGAAGTCAGTCGTCCCAGTCAGTATGTTACCCCAGGGCTGATCTGACGAAGGTCTTCTTTTCTTAAAAGGCACGTGCCACTGTTGGTCGAGTCACACTAATTATTTACATCAGGCATTAAACCATTTGCTGCCTTTATTTAGGATGTCATATGGAGCGGGGATAGCTCAGTGGTGGAGCGCCGGACTCGTGATCGAAACTGAGGTCGCGGGTTCCAGTTTCCGCAAGATCGGCGGAAGAAACGGTTCTTCTCTGGGGTCAAATTTCTGTGCTGACTCTTAGGGCCTGTGCGGGTTAGGCGCTCTAAGTATTCATTATTCTTATTCTTTCGGTATCCATTCCACACCCGTGTTACCACAGTAGCACCTAGGAATATGCAGCGTATGTGGTTTCGAATAAAAGCGACATTGTAAACTTATGCATGGGGACGGCAGCAGTTTTATGTGGCACCAGCCATGTAACAACAGAACAGCGCTGTAACCATTTCGTTGAAGTAAAAAATAAAATAAAACACAAAACCGCTGTGTAAAGCTACAGCAATATTTAGTCACATACTGTAGAGCTCTCTCTGTGACTGTCTGTCTGTCTCTGTCTCTGTCTCTGTCTCTGTCTCTCTCTCTGTCTCTCTCTCTCTCTCTCTCTCTCTCTCTCTCTCTCTCTCTCTCTCTCTCTCTCTCTCTCTCTCTCCACTATCAGCAGTGAAGTGTATGGATCTGGAATGACGCTATCCACTCCAGGAACTCTTCATGTAATAGGATTGCGCCAAGGACGTCAACAGCAGACGCTGGTTTCACAGGTTTTAAGAAGGGTGGGAAATGAACGAATAAAAACATGCAGCCCTCTGTCCTTCCGCAAATGTCCTTTTGCTGATTTTCAGTGGTCTAAAGCTGTTTTTCTCCCTCCACGAGCTGTACAGTCGCGTGTTCTTGAGATAAGGAGGCTGTATGTAGGGCTTTGTTTTGCTCTTGTGTTCTTCCTCATGTTTTTGTTGTTGGCATTGAATTATTGGCTTTTGCCTGCATCATTGGCAGCGCACTGCTGTGTAAATTTCTGCATTTACTCATG
>JABMCL010000979.1:1120000-1135000 GCA_018857735.1 Alviniconcha marisindica
TATTTTATTATTTTATTTTTTATTTTTTGGGGGGGCATCATTTTGGCAGTGTGACACTAACAACCAATAACTCTGGTGTGGTGGATGACAACACGTTGGAATCTTAACACAGCTTTGGGGGGCATCATTTCAGTGGCAGTGTGACACTGACAACCAATAACTCCTGGTGTGGTGGATAACAACACGTTGGAATCTTAACACATTTATTTATTTATTTATTTATTTATTTATTTTTATTTATTTTTGGGGGGGAGGGCATCATTTTGGCAGTGTGACACTAACAACCAATAACTCCGGTGTGTGGTGGATGCCTACCCGGCGACAAGTGGACTGATATCCCATCGCATATATCACATCACCCTGGGTGTGGTTTGATCTGTGTGGTCTGCGCACTCCTCTGCACACGTTTCTCTCTCCCTCTTCTTTCAGACCCGTGTGAGGGGGTCACTTGCGAGCCACCCGAGGTTTGCCAGGTGGACGCTCACCGAGAGGCGAAGTGCCAGTGCAAATATGTCTGCTTCAAAGATCTGTCCCCCGTGTGTGGAACAGATGGCAAAACGTACAGCAATAAATGCTTTATGGAGATGGAAGCTTGCAAGCAGCGAAAAAACATCCAGATTCTGTACAATGGCGAATGCAGCACAGGTTTGTATATGTACACAATAACTGCAATACAAGCCTGATTTTTTTATTTTTTTTTTTCATTTTTCTGCAAAACGCTTGAGTCTGCAGTGGATATTATTATATATAAAGATAGCGTCTGTTGCAGCAGCTAAACGTTGGAAAGGGGGGAAAGTAAAGTTCGGCCTGATGCTTGAAGTTGAAGCAACATCTGGGACTTGGACTTGATTTGTCCCCTTTGACTTGATTTGGCCTTATTTGCATTATTTGACTGTTTCACACAGCTTGCCAGCTATTATTAACACTAACAGAAGCATAATTCATAACCATTGCCTATTTGTGACTTGTGTTATATTTGTACTGTCTGACTTGTCTGAGTGTGTTTATACTTTACACAGATGTTTTGCCTGTGCTGAAACATTCTGCTCTAAAAAATCAACCACCAGTATCATGCAACTAAAACTTACTGTTAAGCTTGTGGGCAGTTTTGTTTTCAAACTGAATAGTTCTGCTGCCCTTTTAATAGTGTTATTTATTGTTTGAACTTTGGTTAAAAAAAAAAAAAAATCTTGTTCATTTGGGTAACTGTTTTGTTACATTTAAATTTTCAGTTTTTGTGTGCATTTGTGGTATTTTTTCTCTCATTTATTTCCTCTCCTTATAAATCATTTAGTATGTTGCTGTGGTTCTTCATTCTTTTTTCAAATGTTTTTTTCTCTATATTATTTGTTACACATTATATATAATACTTGGTTGAGATTTTTGGCTGTGCGTTGATGCAAGCTGTTACCAGTTGATCACTTTAAATGTTTTACTTCCATTGATTTTTTTTTCCTTTCTAGTCATCACTTTTTCCTCTTTCACTTGCAGATGTGCACCAAATGCACAGCATCTAGTTTCACTTTGTTCAGAGACTAAAATTAATCACTGTTCAAAAGAGTTCTTGTTGACAAGTTTTGTTTGAAATTGAAGATAAAACATCCAAAGCAACAACTGAACTTGAGGGCAAAGAAGTATTTTCAACCATTGCCATAAAATCAATTTTGGGGTGATTACATAGTTATTCAGTTTATTGAACAGGTTATTTTATTAAAGAATATAGATTATCCGACTTCTAGTGCCTTTGGCAGTTTAGGCAATTTTGTCAGTAATGGTACAAGGGGGCGGTATCTTCCAACCACACCCTTTTACCTTTTCAGCTAACCAGTGTGAATGGTTGTGGACCTATACCAGTGTTTATTTGACTTTCACCACTTCCATTTCCAAGAGAGAAAAAAGCGATGATCAGTTGTATCCATTCTGCACTTTCATACTCACAGTTTATCTATTTGTCTGTCACTGTATGCAAAAAGAAGGTGGCCACAGTAAGCTGTGCAGGCAGATGACCTTTCTGTACTGTGCATCTTCTTCTCTTGATGTTGCTGCACAGCAGGTCCTGAAGACAGCTTTATATAACATATAAAAACGTCACTGGAGGCAGCTTTGTAAAGTATCCAAACACACAAAAGGTTAAAAAGTATTTTAGAGTATCAGTGGAGACAAATCACTGTTCAAGGATGGCTTTGTTAGATGGTCACATGAGGTGGCTTCATCGACATCTTCCTAAGATGGTCACTTTGAAAGGTCACTGGAGATGTAAAACAACTGAAAGCAGCTTGTGAAAAAAATTACTGCAGACATAAAACATCTTAAAATGTCATTGGAGGCATAAAACATCTTAAAATGTCATTGGAGACATAAAACATCTTAAAATGTCATTGGAGACATAAAACATCTTAAAATGTCATTGCAGGCATAAAACGTCACTCAAGGCAGCTGTTTAAAATGTCACTGGAGATATAAAACATCACTGAAGATAGCTGCTGTAAATGTCACTGGAGACATAAAACATCACTGAAAACAGCTGCTGAAAACATCACTGCAGAGACATAAAACATCACTGAAGGCAGCTGCTTAAAATGTCACTGGAGATATAAAACATCACTGAAAACAGCTGCTGTAAATGTCACTGGAAATATAAAATATCACTGAAACAGCTTCTGTAAATGTTACTGGAGACATAAAACAGCGCTGAAAACAGCTGCTGTAAATGTCACTGGAGACATAAAACATCGCTGAAGGCAGCTGCTTAAAATGTCACTGGAGACATAAAACATCACTGAAGGCAGCTGCTTAAAATGTTAATGGAGACAGAAAACGTCACTGATGACAGCTGCTTAAAATGTTAATGGAGACAGAAAATTTGAAAAAATAGATGTTATTGTTATTCAGCTCTCTTGTTCCCCCTTCACAGTCACCTCCTTCACACTCTGCCAGCTCCAGTTTACCATTTTCCTAGTCAGTTCAACTGTTGCATGAGCACAGAAATTGACAGATTTACAGTTCTTCTCCCTCCCTCCCTTTATTTTCCATTTAGTGGTACCACTGTGAACGTATTCTTTCTTTCTTTCTTTCTCTCTTTTTTTTTTTTCTTTTTTTTTTTTTTTGGATTTTTAACTTTGTTGATTTTTTTCCCAACAGTACCTTGCATTTCGAGCTTTCTTGAAAAAGCCCAGTAATGACAATGCACACAGTAGTACTAGTGGCACTCTCTCTCTCATCATGTGTAATCAATGAAAAATTAAGACTTGGGGAAAACAAAACAAAAAAGGAAGTGATTTTATGTTGATGATGATGATGATGATGATGGTAGCACCTATAACACAATGATCATAAGTGTAAACACACTGAGTTCTTCTCACACATATAATGTATGTGATATTGGTTATATCCTCTTGAACAATCTATTGTTGTTGTTTTTCTCTGAATTTTGACAAACTTGTTTGGTTGTCTTATGCATGGGTTACTGCATGGTTTAGCATGAAGTAAAACAAGAGATTGCTTGCATGACCCAGGGAATGTGTTTATTTAGTTCTTTGAAACAAAATTCATCAACTTAGTGCTTCAGTAATTGTTTGTGACTGTCATTGTGCAAGTGACTGCTCTTTTGATTAGTGTTACAACTTTGATTTTGTGACCTCGAAAAGTTTTGTGCTTACAAGTACTTCAAATATATACCTCTGTGCCGGCATGTTAGCAGAGCATGATGCGGCAGATTGGCTGAACGGCCTCAAGACTTGTTCACAGAGAATGCTGGTTCATTTAAACAATTTGTTATACTTTATGTCTCTTTATTCACAGTGTAGAATGATTAGCTTTACATATACTATAATTACTTTGTTCTTCCAAATTAATCAGCTTGTAACAGGATTTAGTTGAGGTGGCAGGAGCAAAAGATTTGCAATTTTAGAGTCTACATTGGACACCAGGGGTTGATAAAATATGAAGAAAGTGGCATGAAATTTACAATTAGCTAATTTGATTCACCCTTGAATCATTCTATATAGTAAAGTACAGTGATATTTTAATTCAATAGGTGTCTGCCCTGCTCAACACCCCCCCCCCCCCCCCCCCCCCCCCCCCCCCCCCCCCCCCCCCATTCCCACCTCCACACCCCTTCACCCTCTCACATCCCTGATTGTTTAATAGATTTTTTTTAAATCATTTGGTATGTAATTTTTCAATCAAACCAATTAAGTAAATCATCAGATATAATCATCAGTCTATAGTTGAGAAAAATTACTGTTAGGTTTGCTTGATTTGTTTTGTTTTTCAAGGGGGTGGGGGGGGAATTACTTGTAGGTTTGTTTGTTGTCTTTTGTCTGGGGGAGGGTGCAAACTACAGCAGTATACAGTGTTTATTTGCTTACACCCGAAACAGCAAGTGCTAACATGCACACAGTTGTTTGCTTGTTTTTATGTTTAAGAAATTGTCATTATATACAGATAGGGTTTCTGTGGAAGACAGATTATACATTCAGTTGTAAGCTATTTGGGGAAGGGGTGGGGGGAGGGGGCAAGGGGGTCCTCTTTTTTCTTTTTCTTTTTCCTTTTTACCCTTTATGCATTATAGACAACAACATGAATAGCAAGAGAAGATAAGCAGCACTTGTTATGAGAGTGTCTGGGGAGTTCCTTGGCTTTATAAGTATTCTGCATGATAATTTCTGTAGTTCATTCATTTGCCCTGTCACCTTATTGACTTGTTATACATTTTTAGTGCAGTTAAACTGATTTTGTAATACTAATAGTATTTATCATATGTGAAAATGCTTTGCACACACATAACAGGTGAACTTCAGTGTCATTTTTCTTTGCACTGGGTAACTGTTCAGCTACAATACTGTCCCCATGACCAGTTTCCTTTTGTGATTGTGGTGAATTTGGTGTCTGGAAGAGGTTATATGAGTAAGAAAAAATCTTTCACTGAAGTTTTGTCTATTTTTTTTTTTTTATCGCACACTGAAGTTCATCTGACTTCACGTTTTACCTTTTCTGCCGTAAAATGTGTGTTTTTAAGATGCTTTTCCTGGTTCTGTTTAATGCAACATACCAGGGACTAGAATTATCTCGGGTACAGTTCAGGATGAGTATAGTAGACATGGTAAATCTCAAACTGTGAGACTGATTTGTGTCTCGCCCCATCTCATATCTCATTCGTTTGATCTCACTTCATATTTTGCAGTGTCACGCCATGTTTATATCTCACACTGTACTGTGTTTGGTTTGGAAAGTCAGTTGAACCAATGCTGGTGCAGCCTTTTTTGATGAAGCACTTTACTGACCCCTTTAGTGTCATCCCCCATCCCCTCCCCCACCCCACCCACCGTTTGTTTGCTTGTTCGCTCTGCCTTCCCTGCTATGTTGCTTTATGATCATTCATGCTGGGACAGATACCTTATGTATATGTACTCTGTCTGACTTTGTGGAGGGGGGGAGGGGGGGAGGGGGGGGGGGATTTCATGAAATACATTGCAGCTCCAAGTCCCCAAGAACGCTTATGAATTCCCTTCAGTTGAAATTTTGTTTTAACACTTTAGGTGCAAGGCAAGGTGATTTGTGTATCTATACACTTACCCCCCTGTGTGTGTGTGTGAGTGTGTGTGAGAGAGAGAGAGAGAGTGTGTGTGTGTGTGTGTGTGCTGTTGTGTGTATGTGTGTGTGTGTGGTGATCATGTGTTGTGTGTGTGTGTGTGTGTGTGTGTGCATGAGTATGTGCGTGTGTGCACAAGCATGTGTGTGTGTGTGTGTACATGTGAGTGTGTTTGCACATGGGGGGGGGGGGGGGGGGGGGGGAATGGGTGTTTGTGTGTACATGTGAGTGTGTGTGGTGTATGAGTATTTGTGTGTACATGGGGGTGGGGGGGTGAGGAGGGAGGGGTGTGTGTGCATGTGATGGCTTTTGATGGTCCCAGCTGCTTGGTCTTGAAAATCAGCAGGAATGTCCTGTGGGAAGGGGGGGGAGGGGGGGTCTTTCTGTACCATAAATATGTTTATGGGAGCCTTAATCACAGCTTTGGTTCAACTGGTTATAGTGGAGGAAATAATTTGTGTTTTCCTCCTATTTTTTTAATTTATTTTTTCAAATTATTGATTGATTTATTTTGGTCACTTTCTCCCTTTAATTCTTCTTCTTTTGAATACACATGTACAATTTTACCGTGCACGGATTTCTGCAAAACACACATGCTTGTTGGCACAGCTATGTGGCACACCTGTAACAATATAACCCACAAATTCTAAAACTTTAAAGTGTGTGCACATTTTTCAATATCCATTATTATGATCTTTTTCTTGTCAGATGTTGTGGGGGATGGGGGGAGGGGGGGGGGGTCCTTCAACTCTTCTTTTTAGATTGGGTTTGGAGGATTCATGCCATCTGGCAAAACAACATTCACTTTGTGCAAATAGTTTGTTCCTTAAGGCATATAATAATATGTAATTTGTATGTTTGTAAGCTATGCATTTTGGGGGCTAGTATTTGTTTCGTAGGATCTATAATGCATATGTTGATCCCAAGTTTTGTAACAACACTGAAAATACAGTCTGTTTACTGTACCCTTTAAATGGTTTATTGAAAAATATTCAAGGACTCACCTCAATGTTTGTACAGAATTTCAGACCTGTTGCACTTGCAGGCTAGGAACTGTGTGATTTTATGTTGCATGTTTTACGCTAATGAGATTACTCTACAGTCCGCATTACTACAACACTAACATCAGTACTAAAGAAGAGAGATAGATAATTGGTAAGGCTTGTATTGCAGGGTACAACTGTGGTTTTATGCTCCATGTTTTATGTTAATGAGATTACCCTACAGTCAGCATTACTACAGTGCTGCTATTAGTACTAAATAACAGACTGATAATTGCTTAGGCTTGTTGCATGGTAGGAACTGTGGTTTTATGTTGCATGTTTTACGTTAATGAGATTACCCTACAGTTGGGATTACAACAACACTACTATTAGTACTAAAGAAGAGAGATTATTCATTAGGCTTGTGGCAGGGTAGGAGCTGTGGTTTTATGCTACATATTTTATGCAACTTGTTTTCACCTCATGAATCATAGTGTGCTATTTTACCTGTTTTCATTTTGTTTAGGGTTTTTTCTCCTTTTTGTTAAGTTGTCATTTTAGGTAATATGAGGTTATTTTATTTCTATAATAAATATATATGTTTAAATATGTTAATCTGTTGTTGTTGTTGTTGTTGTTGTTGTTAAGAACACCTGCTATTTCAGGACATTAATGTGCAAAACTTGTTTCTTCTCTTTCAATTTCAACAGTTCAGACAAACATTACAGTGTATGTTCAAGTATAAACTTTCGCAAAACATAATCATGCTGTATTGCAGTGCCTTCAAACCAATATTACTATTTAACACTGCTGAAAATGCAGTCATTGCCACAGAATCATATGGTAGTCACTCGAGTTTAATAGGGATAGAATGTTTTCTTCATTCTGTAATTGTAGAACTTTGCTGATGTTAAAAAAAAGGGGAGTTTCAATATACAATACAACCTAATTGCCAAGTGTCTATGTTATTGCACAAAGAATGTTTTATGGTGCCAAGTAACTCGATCATCACACATTTGTGCCAGTCATGAAATGACAAGTTGTATTACAACAGCAACAGCAAACTTTGGGGTCAAAAGTGATTGATAAATGAAATTAGAGTAATAGCTTGCATATTAAGCATGTAGTACCCATTGGAAGTAGGCTTCAAACTTAGTGCTTTGAGCTCATTCTGAGTTGAGCTGGCTCTGAGAACTAGTTTTTTTTTTAAATACTTTTAAGTGTTTGTAATTGTTTCATCTTAATCACCATGTTTGTAGGTTATGCACTGCTTGTTGCTGTGTGCCTTTGGTAGCCTATCTCACTTGTATTCCTATATTTGCATGTTGTAGTTGGTGTATCAACATTACCCAAAATTATTTATTTATTTTCTTTTATGTCTCCCTTTTGTGTCGTGTACTGTCTTCATGCTTTTTGCAGGCTATTGACAATGATGGTGTTTCAGTGCTGATGCTCGACTGTATTTGGACATGATGTCATTGGTTATGTTTATATGGGCTTATTCCATTGTTTAGCATTCACATAAATTTGTCCTTTGGCTCAGTAAAATTGTTTACTTTTAAATGTGGATATTTGTTATGTGGGTGCTGTTCTATAACACTGACAGTCCAGAAGGTAGATATCTATTGATGTCACACAACATGTTGTGATGCTGTATAGCATCAGTTAGATGGTTGGGGTGTTATACATTGTCTAAATACAGTAATAAAGGAACTGCTTAATACTTATAATTTTAAATCTTCTAAAAACATGGAGCAGTAAAAAATAAAAATAAAAGTAATTAGACAGCATGGTTTGTTTTCATGTGTGTGATTGTTTTGTTTGTTTTTTAATTTGTTTTTGAAAATTTTAATTTCTACACACTTATGTTTATTTGGAAATGATTTTCAATGTGTGGGTATTGTGCCTCTGGGCCAGAATGGCTGTCTTGTCCAGTGTTTTGTTTGAAAGGCTAATTTTGAAAGTTTGTTCATTGGTGCAAATAAAAGTGTGTATATTAACCATCACTTGGGAATCAGATCAGTGAACCTCATGAAGCATAGTACAAAATGTCAGTTTGTTCTCTTCACTTAAAAACGATCAGGATGCAACCGCTTCCCTAGTTCACAATGATGAAGTCATATTGTCACATTCAGAAAGCACAACAACAACAAAAGCAATATATACAAAAGGAGATTATAAGTTATTAGTTACCATCATTGGAAGTCTTGGGTAGTGATTAGATATGGTTATAATTGACTTACTAGTTAGTGTCACTGGCAGTCTTGCCTTCAAGACTTCCTGTCCTGTTACTTTGGGCTCATTATAACATCAGAGTCTTCAAATATTCATTACACTTGTTTTTCCTCATGGCTTTTCAGCCAACAATCCACGCAGCAATGCTGTGACCCTTGCTGTGGTTGTGTTACAGCCAACAACCCCTGTGACAAGGTCAAGTGTAGACCGATGGAAGAATGCAGTGTGGATCGTAACGGCCAGCCCACTTGCAAGTGCCCCCATTACTGCGAGCCTGTGGTGCGCTATGTCTGCGGCAATGACAGTGTAACGTATGACAATGAATGTGCGCTGAGGAAGAAGACGTGCGAGGCCCATCAAGGTCCCTACGTTGTTGTTCAGCATCAGGGGCATTGTGGTGAGTTATTTGCTTGTAGCTCAGTTAGTTCAGCTCAGCACGGTATCTTAGTCTAAGTGCTTGGGAAAGCCCATATGTGCTCCATCCAATCACTCAGCAGTTGTGCCTCTGTTGACTTGGAAACAAAAATTTATGTCCCTCCTCCAGAGAATCTATACCTGTTAAAATCTCTCTCCTGAAAACATGGAGGGGGTTGATCTGGCTTTGCGTTCTTTGCCTACTGCCAGGAATTCTGCCTTCTCAGTTCATTCAACTTCATTTCTTTTGAGCCACTTCAAACATAAACTGGCATGTGTCATAACATTAAATCAGACCTTCGCAGTTGATAGGATGAACTGTGTTTCACCTAAACATTGAGATTTGGTGACCTGAATTTCACACTTCAGGCATGAGAATGTATTTTCACCAAGTAACAAGAGCAAGGAGTATTTTTTGGTGTTAGTGCATTCACCATTACTAACACCATCGGATGTCACCTGTAAAACAACAATACAACTCGGTTACCAAATTCTTGTCATGGTGTCATTACAAGATTACTCACATTACACCAATCATAAAATGAAAAGTTACATCAAGAAAGAAAACAAGGATGCATTTTTCTTTTTTCTTTTTTAAAGGTAAATCAACAACCTGCACATATATAAAAAGCAAAACATCTCTCTCTCTCTCTCTCTCTCTCTCTCTCTCTCTCTCTCTCTCTCTCTCTCTCTCTCTCTCTCTCTCTCTCTCTCTCTCTCCTTAAGAATAAAACTGAGGAAAAAATTACCACTGAATGATATATGTTTGATTGCTTTTCAGGACATGATGTGCCATGCCGTGATTTCCACTGCAACCATGACGGAGTCTGTCAAGTCCGGAACGGGCGGCCAGAGTGCGTCTGTCCACAGTGCTCTGAGGAGTATAGACCTGTGAGTTGTCTGGTCATGTGTCCACGCAGGTTATGGTGATGCACACCTGTACTTCCCAAGCACACAAAAAAAGGGCCAATCACCCCCCAAAATGCAATGCAGCATTAGGCCTGGTCTGTTTTTTGGAAGAATGTGTGGTCTGTTATTCGTTACTTCCCTGCTATCCCTAAATGTTTACCCACGCTACACAATGTTCAGCAGTTTGATTGGTAAGAGATGTTGCTTGAACCATTATCAGTGAGGTAGGTCATGGCTGGTCAGGAGATCAAAAGAGAGGCTGGGTGTACATGAATGACAATAGTGTGTGGAGATTTTGTCGTCTGCACATTAGCTTACTCTCCTAAGCCTCACTTTCAGTCCCAGTTACCTCGGTGACATCTCATTATGAACATTCTTTGGAAATGGTCCATTCTGACGGAGTAGTCTTATTGTTGTAGTATTAGCACCTCTGAAGGTAGGAGTTTGCATTAGCACTGCAAAAGGGCATGGGTTTGTATCAGCACTGCTACAGGATGAGGGTTTGTATCAGCATTGCTAAAGGGTGAGGGTTTGTATCAGCACTGCTACAGGATGAGGGTTTGTATCAGCATTGCTAAAGGGTGAGGGTTTGTATCAGCACTGCTAAAGGGTGAGGGTTTGTATCAGCATTGCCAAAGGGCATGGGTTTGTATCAGCATTGCTAAAGGGTGAGGGTTTGTATCAGCATTGCTAAAGGGTGAGGGTTTGTATCAGCACTGCTAAAGGGTGAGGGTTTGTATCAGCACTGCTACAGGATGAGGGCATGGGTTTGTATCAGCATTGCTAAAGGGTGAGGGTTTGTATCAGCATTGCTAAAGGATGAGGGTTTGTATCAGCATTGCTAAGGGGTGAGGGTTTGTATCAGCATTGCTAAAGGGTGAGGGTTTGTATCAGCATTGCTAAAGGGTGAGGGTTTGTATCAGCATTGCTAAAGGATGAGGGTTTGTATCAGCATTGCTAAAGGGTGAGGGTTTGTATCAGCATTGCTAAGTGCATTGGATGTCAGATAGATTGTGTGTAGTGACTAATACTGCGTTTAAAGGCCTAAGATGCTTACTTGCTTTGTGTGTGTTCAGGTGCGTGGTGAGAATGGCATCACATATGAGAACGAATGACTAACACTGCATTTAAAGGCCTAAGATGTTTACTTCCTTTGTGTGTGTTCAGGTGTGTAGTGAGAATGGCATCATGTATGAGAACGAGTGACTAACACTGCATTTAAAGGCCTAAGATGTTTACTTCCTTTGTGTGTGTGTCCCTCAGGTGTGTGGTGAGAATGGCATCACATATGAGAACGAATGCAAGCTGAGGCAGGAAAACTGTGAGCACAAGACTGACGTCAAAATCAAGCAGAGGGCGCCGTGCTGTAAGTGTGACGTTGTGCAGCTTGGTTGCTGCTTGCTTTCTTCATTCTGTGGGAATCTTAACAGCTTAAGCAAAAGTTTAGTGCCTGTTCAAGATGGTATCTACACGCTCAGGAGAGCCTGTATGTGTTCCACCTGTCTCAGAATTTTCTCCGGTGTCGCCTTGAAACAGTTGTGTTGGTCTGGTTGATGATTGTTCTTTCTCGTCTTCTCAGGGAAGATTGTTAAGCTCTTTCATTGTCTGTGCCTCTCCTCCACCCAGCTGATGCATTGCCCTTGGCTTTGCGCATGCAGACAGTCTCAAGCTCCTCAACACTTTAAGGATGCAAGTCACTTGTGATTGTTGCTTTGCCTGCCAGTTTGTCTTCTCGTCATTTCCCCTGACTCCAGCATATTCAGTACAGGACATTCACAAGAGTCCTTGAAGGTGGATGTTATACACCATCACAGGCTGGTCTGGGCTTCCCATTCCACTTTTCATGTTTTGTATGTAGGGGAGCGGAGTGGGGAGTGAGGGAAGCAGGTTGGAAGCATGAATGAAGAGTCACAAGTCAGAGGTTGCTATAACATAACTTTTATTTGTACACCAACCAGGAAACTTTGTAGGCTCTCCCCTGAGATGAACACATGAACACCGGCCGCAACAGCAAACAAACAACCTGCCTCTGCAGGGACACTGGGGGAAAAAGGGACGCTGCCGACCCAGCGCACAGGTTTTAACACCTTAGATAATTGGGGCCATAAAACTCCCACCCAATCAAAAAGGAAAAGAAACCGGAAAGAAAAGGTTAAAGGGTCATGGCCCGAAACATGTATACAATACACTCGGTTACCGAAACATGTATACAATACACTCAGTTACATGTAGCAACTCACTGAATCTGTGAATCTGATGGCATGCATGCTCTGACATGACTGCTTCCATTTCCATTGTCAAGTGGTTGAGACCCTTTAAGCTGCACTGTCTTAATGGTGTACGCTATGAAATCTTAGGGTTTGCAGTTTTTTTTCAGTGAGAAGTTTGATCTTAGAATCTGCTTTGCTTGAGTAACATCAAGTTTCTTCTCAGTAGCTTCAGCAGGTCATAGCCAGACCATGACATTGATACAGATAGATGCACAAAGAGACACTCTTCTGTATTACAAGATTGATTTTTAACACCATGTCTGTGCAGGTCTTTCCGGGGCAATGGGGCGATCTCTTTAATCATGGTCTAGCTTTCATCAAGGATTCAACTGTAGGCATGTCACCATAGATCAAGTAAAACATGTGACATATTTTTACACAGATGGATGTGGCAGCATCAGGTGCGAGTTCTACGCTGTTTGCGAGAGCGATGGCGACAAACCGGAATGTAGGTGTCCTTCTCGAGCGTCGTGCCGAAGGGTGAGTTAAGTGTTGTTTGGCAGTTGTTTTGTGTGGGTGGTCTAGGTTTAATCAATAGGGGCTTTGTATGTTTGTGTTGTTGCTTTGGGGGTCTTGTTCTTTTTTCTTGAAGGGGGAGGGTTATGTCTACTCACAAGACACACTTCTTTAATTGTAGGTTGTAAATTTCCTTCTCACTTGTTTTACTCTGTGTGTGTGTGTGTGTGTGTGTGTGTGTGTGTGTGTGTGTGTGTGTGTGTGTGTGTGTGTGTGTGTGTGTGTGCATGTGTGTGTGTGTGTGTGTTCATGCTTCTTTTTCCCCAAGCCTGCACTGTGAATATGTGTAATCTTGCGTGGAAGTTTTTGGTGTGCTCAGGACAATATTTTTGCCTTTTTTGTTTTGTTTTGGTGTGTGTGTGTGTGTGTGTGTGTGTGTGTGTGTGTGTGTGTGTGTGTGTGTGTGTGTGTGTGTGTGTGTGTGTGTGCCTGTGTCTGTGTGTGCCTGTGTCTGTGTTTGAATAATGTAAAACATTTTTTGTTACGTTAATGTTCAACACAGGGTGACCTTCCAGTGTGTGGCTCAGATGGTAACACATATGCAAATGAGTGTGAGATGAAGGTTGAGTCCTGCAGACGCAAAGAGATCATCACCATTGTTTCAACTGGAAGTTGTGGTGAGAAAATTGCTGTTATTTGCTCATAACAATGTACATTTCCTGAGTTTTGTGTCGGTCATGCAACAAATTTATGGTGAGATTTTCCATTGGGGAGTTTGGGGGAGGTATAAGCCTAGCATAGAAATTGATAAAAATAGAAAGAAATAACATAGTATACAAATTTCTGCCCCCCTCCCCCACCCCACTCCCCCCTCCCCTCCTCCAAAGGGAAGGAACTGCTTTTTGTATGCAGTAATATACTTTGAATTTCATCTTCAGATTTTGCCCTGTCACTTTTTCCTCACAGATTTGAGATTACCTTATCACCTCCTCTGAGAAATCAATTATAAATCACATCACGTTAAGCAAAGAGCACATATTATACATGTTTTTAAAAGCAAAGGAAAAAAACTGTCATAAACTCATGTGCACTTTATTTGCTTAACACAACGGTCACACTTTGTTTGCTTAACACAACGATCACACTTTGTTTGCTTAATACAATGGTCACACTTTGTTTGCTTAACACAACGGTCACACTTTGTTTGCTTAACACAACGGTCACATTTTATTTGCTTAACACAACGGTCACACTTTATTTGCTTAACACAACGGTCACACTTTGATTGCAGAGAAGTGTGCAGGGGTCATCTGCAAGTATGGCGCAAAGTGCGAGAATGGAGTGTGTGTCTGTCCAATTACGTGCCCAACCATGCGTGAAGCGGTGTGTGGCAGTGACGGGCGGACGTACATCAATGAGTGTGAGATGAGGAAGTCGGCCTGCGCTCAGGAAATGGACATTGAGGTTGCACAAGATGGGGACTGCGAAGGGGACCTCATCAGCGTGGCTTCAGGATCAGGAGGTATCTGCATGTTGTCTTCTGATGTGATACTGTGCCTCAGATATTGTGCTCAAATGTCTTTGTTTATTTTTTAAACTCTTTTATAGTGTCTAGTATAGCTTCATTTTTGGAAAACTGAGCTGCCACTGGAAACCACTGCATTTTCATTCCTTGGCAAAAAAAACAAAAAACCCTCAGAGAATTGCCCTCAGCTGTGTGAGATTTCCACTGGCATATTTTCCTACATATGCACAAGTGCATAATCAGTACCCCTCTGCAATTTATGCAGTGCTTTCTACCCAAGGAGGTAATCAGGGACGGTGTTAAAGTTGCCCAGTCTAGTTGTCTAATATTCACAAATCAGGAGGAGAATCTTCTGAAGGGGATATTATGGATGTCATTGTTAGTTGGGAAATTCAGTCCTTTTCCTTATTTTGAATAATGGCTGCGACACTGTTGCTTCTTGAAATCTGTGAGTGAGAGGGAAACAAAACAACATGTCAAGTGACACTTTAGTGCACTGACAGTTCTTCGGTGACAACAGTAGCTGACAACAGGAGTTGAGAAAATTGCAAATTTTGTTTTTGCTCCAGCAATTAGCAGAGCAAATCAAAGAAGTGCAAAAGCAAACTAGGTTGC
>JABMCL010000979.1:1140000-1215000 GCA_018857735.1 Alviniconcha marisindica
AAGAAGATTTCAATGAATATAAAAGTCTGTGAATGTTTACACATTTCATTGAAGTTAAATCATAAATATTATAAATTGTTTGTGGTTATACTTATGTTATAGGACAAATAGGTAACTTAAACTGTTGCTTCTAATGTCTGTTACTGTTAGGATACTTCTCCCAGGTGACATAATAACTGAGTTCATTTTGTAAAATAATTTTGAACAAAAATGATGAAAGTTTAGTGTCAACTGTCATCATATTTGCAAACCAGCCATGTCAAACTCTTCCTGACCCTTGCAGTTTCTAATCATGTATTTTCTCTTTTACAGGTACAAATTATATGTGTGTAAAATGGACATATATATAAGTGTGTTTTTGTCACAGCGCTCTTCTTCTTTTCTTTTCTTTTTTCTTTTTCTTTTTTTCTTTCTTTTTTTCCTTCTGATTTTTGGTTGAGCAGTTTTTGTTTGTTTCAGTGTTTGTTTTTGCATGCTTAGTCTGAATGTTGAAGTTTTCAGTGTACCCTTGTTTTGTTGTTGTTCACTTGCTGTTATCATGCGCACATGATTTTGATCCTGTTGTTGATAATTATGAGAATGCAATTTATAATGTTCCAGTCAAACTTCTAAGCATAGTTTTCTAGTTGGTGTACATACCTGTATCAGGCCATGATCTGTATGTACAGTCACCGAGTCAGCATTGGAATTATGTTCTTGATCACATTCACAAAGCAAGTTTTTGTGAAATTTTAACAGTGGTAACTCTGATAAAACATAAAAGAGCATTTGGAGACAGGAATTTTACTTCAGTATTTTTTTTTATATTTTTTTTTAGGAAAAGAAATTATTGTGGGGCTTTGATGATGACAAAAAAATCTAAGATTTTAGGAAAAGAAATTATTGTGGGTCTTTGATGACAAAAAAATCTAAGATAACAATCCCATGAAAAGTTCAACTGTCTCCATGGTTCCAGACTAAGTCTGGTTTAAAGTTGTGTTTATTCAGCAAGCAGTCCAAAGTAGAAACATGCATTTATTTTATTTTTTTGCTGTTTCTGTTGACAGAATATTGTCACTGCAACGCGATTGGCTCATATGGTTCCGGTTGTGACCCGGTCACTCGCCAGTGCACATGTAAACCCTTTGTGGGGGGACTTCGCTGCGACAGGTGTGAAATTGGCTACTGGGGACTGCACAAGATTGCTGACTTTGGAAATACTGGCTGTATTGGTAGGTTTTGGAGTGGCCATTGCTTCATTTATGAGCTGTTTGTCTGCCTGTGTGTATACTTAGTTGATACTGTTTGTAGGCGCATTTTTATGACATTGCATACCATGACCAATCAGAAGACTTAAAACTGTTTCGCAATGTCAGTTGTCTTTACTTCATACTTTCAGGAACACCTACAGAGTCGCTGTGACAGTTACCGGGTGAAGTGTTTTCTGTCAGTTTAAAAGTATTCCACTTTCCAGTTATGCGTGTGCAACTGAGTATCAGCTTGGTCTGAGAAAACAGCCTTTAAGTTTGGCAAACTGTTGGCAAAAGGTTGGCAAAAGGCTGGCAATGTTTGGTAGAAGGTTGGCAAATTTGTTAAAAGGTTGGCAAAATTTGGCAAAATGTTGGTAAAGTTTGGCAAAAGGTTGGCAAATTGGAGGTAAAATTTTTTACGCACCCTGGCGTTAAATATCTGGTACCTAACATGCTGTTACACTTGCCTTTCTTCTTCTGTCCCAGCATGCAACTGTAACCGGCTGGGCTCAGAGCGTGACGACTGCGACCAGATGACAGGGCGTTGCATGTGCAAAGCACTGGTGTCTGGCATGAAGTGCGACCGCTGCAGTAATGGCAAGACCTTGGGGCATAGAGGTTGCGATGGTAATGTCCTTTTGTTCGATCCTCACTGC
The DNA here is from genome assembly GCA_018857735.1 of Alviniconcha marisindica. Classification (NCBI taxonomy): domain Eukaryota; kingdom Metazoa; phylum Mollusca; class Gastropoda; family Provannidae; genus Alviniconcha; species Alviniconcha marisindica. The sequence goes on from JABMCL010000979.1 coordinate 1,141,886, forward strand.
TTTCTCCTCTTCTTCTTCTTCTTCCTCTGTCTGTCTGTCTGTCTGTCTGTCTGTCTGTCTGTCTGTCTGTCTGTCTGTCTTCTGTCTGTCTCTCTCTCTCTCTCTCTCTCTCTCTCTCTCTCTCTCTCTCTCTCTCTCTCTCTCTCTCTCTCTCTCTCTCTCTCTCTCTCTCTCTCTCTCTCCTCTTAAAGAAATTCATGATTTCCATGGGAACTTTCATGAGAGTGGACAGGTACAGTTGAAGATAGTCCCCACATAACTATTCAACCCCTAACACCATTTTAATGTAGCCACAGTGTTCTTACCGGTGTCAGTGTTTTGTGACACAGCTCAAGTCAGCTGTAATGCACTGCTACATCAGCAGCATGGGATTGTATTCATGCTCTTTCATTCACATAAAACCTTTCATGCCACATATGAAATCCAACACATAAATGTGAGTGAAAAAGGGAGACTTTATTTATAAAGTGTCAGAAATTAAACAGCTTAACAAGGGATGGTGTTTATGTTCTTTCATTCACATAAAACCTTTCATGCCACATGTATATGAAAACCAACACACATGTGAGTGAAAAAGTCAACTTTATTCATAAAGTGTTAGAAATTAAACAGCTTAACGATTGGTGGTCCTGCTTTATCTGCATACAATTCCATTATTCATAAAGTGTCAGAAATTAAACAGCTTAGCAGTTGGTAGTCCCGGTTTATCTGTGTACAGTCCTGTGCTCTTACTTTTGCGGGACCACCCAGATTCATGTTGACATCCGCATGTATGTATCCACACATATGCTATTTAATTAGGAATGACATGAACATCAAATTTCCTATTTTTGTTTTTCCAGAATGGTACAGTCCGACATCCTGTGATGAAGTGGAGTGTCAGTATGGAGCCCTGTGTCAGCTGCGCAGCGACGGAACGCCAGAGTGCATGTGCGACTTGTCCTGTGACAACAGCGCGAGGAGCCAGGACATTGTCTGTGGCACGGACAACCAGAACTACGGCTCTGAATGTCAGCTCAAGATGTTCGCCTGTCGCCTTGGCACTGACATCGCTGTGGCCTACAGGGGGCCATGCAGAGGTGAGACTTTGTGCGTGAAGTCAGTAATTTGGTGTTTAACGCCCAGTTACATGTAGCAGGAAGAGATGAACTGGTGGTAATGAAACCATTAAAGAAAACAATTATGGCTCCAAGTTTCAAGTCGTTATGACCCAGTCACAGGCAATTGCAGAAATCACAGCTATCATGGAGGGTGGGGGGTGCAGTGAGGAACAGACCCTTGTTAGAAAGAATGAGATGCAGTCTCTCACAATAAAGCTGTTGATTATCAGTAAAATACAAAACAACCAGTGGATATGGAAATGTAAACACGCAGATATTACATAAAAGCTGCATAAATAGACCAACAGTTATGGCTGCTCCTCAAAGAAGAGAAAACTGAAACAGTCGTGCTAGTTTTATCATTTTGGGTTTCGCTTTTGTTTACAGCTTTGCCGCCTATTCGGACCACTACTCTGCTTCCCTCCACATCACGGTCTCGTAAAACCACACGCCACATCCAGGGAGAGACTCCGGATGATGAGATGCCCATGTCCAGTGGCACACGAAAACCTGACCTGGGTGACCGAGAGTCCCAAGGCAGCCAAAAGACTGATGATGATGCATGTATGTATCTGCCCACTTACACACACCCTTCTTTCATACCCCCTTCTTCTGTTGTTGAGCATACTGTTAGCAGTTCTTCAGCAATTGTGAACAAGGTGCCCTACCTGAGCCTTGTCATACTGTCAGTGTATAGCAGCATTTACTCGAAGGTGGAAGATTACAAAAGTAAGTAAAAACTAAATTAACGTTGACATTGAATACAAAAAAGAAAAGAAAGAAAAAAAGGCAGTCGCCGTGATTTTGATTACCAAGTCCCAGGCAGATGAGAATTATCTGTTATCAAAGCTGTCATGAGCTCTATCTTGATTTGCTTTTTTGTTCTGTTAGTGGCAGGCAGTGGTGGCATCATGGATTTTTATTTTTTTATTATTTTTTATTGCTTGTTTTGCTTTGTCAATGACAGGTGATGGCAGTTACATTGATGGGTTGTGCTTGGAAGATGACGCTTGCTGTTCCAACCACAGCCACTGCAAACTGGGTTTGTGTCGATGTCTCCCTGGTTACGTCCCTTCTGTCGACAATCGCAAGTGTATCGGTAAGTCTTCTCACTGCTGTCCTGTGGTTGTCTTTGAACATGCTTGGGTAGGGGAAGGGGTGGAGGTGGGGGTGTACTTTGACTACAGATCAGTTATGAGATTGGCTTTTTTTGTATGGCTCTTGTTGTGCAGCTTGGAGATGATGGTTGGTGGGTGGCATGTGCAGCTTGCTGCCAGCTGGCACTAGTATACCATTATGCATTGATATAAGTTTTTTAAAGTTTATTTTATTTTATTGTTTCTGTCCATTTTGGGGGGTATAGTTTTGTTCAATCTGGTATCAATAAATTAGACAGAATGGTTGACAATACAAGCATGTTCAAGCTATATATGCTCTTTTAAAAAGGGCAACATTGAAGAGTCGAACACTTCAAAAATTTGTGTCTGTCTGTTTTGTTTTATATCTGTGTAGGGATTGATTCTGTGCAAAGAGAAAGTGTTTACCTATATGAGAAGAGTTTTGACATGCATTTACTTATTGCAGTTGACACGATGTTAAAATCCAGTTATGAACAAACTCAATCCTGTTCTTCTGGTTGTCTCCTGCAGAGGTGAAGAAGGAGAATCAGCCGCTGGTCACCTTGCCTCCAGAGAAAGATGCCTGTGCGGACAACCCTTGTTATGCTGGTGGCCAGTGTAAAGTGGATGACATGCTGGGCTACCGCTGTATCTGCCCTCTTGGCCGATCGGGTCCACTCTGCAACAAACGTCAGTCGCCTCATTGTTTCCACTGCTCGTTTGCTACATATGAATAAAATCAAGAAACAAAGGGAGTTCATTAGCACTTGAAAAACATTGCTTGAACACAACAGCAAAAGACCTGAATCACACTGTAGCTCTCAACTGGCATGCGAGTAAATACAAGGGACATAAATGCTACCAGAGGTATAGCCTCAGATTAACACCCTTCGTTGGATTAACTCCCTTAATTAACTAATTAACTCCCTTGTTTGTTGATTCTACACAAGCACTCTAGGCCTCGCTCTGTTTCAGATTATTACACATGAAGAAGGTTGTGAGACTGTAAATACAAATATTAATGGATTGTTTAAACAAAAAACAAAAAAAAACAGGCATTAGAGATGTTTTTATCAGATTGAAGACTTTGATGTGCCAGTCCAGAAACTCCATCTGTCTTCAGTCAGACTTCACAGAATCCAGATGGAATAGCTAAGATGCACTTTGCTTTCCTCTGTGATTCTTCCCTTGATATGACCTACATGGTTGACCCACCGTCGTTGTCTGTTAGCACTCCTCAGTTAAAACCCTCCAGTTCACCCAGTGTTGGGTGAGAAGGTAGTGTGTGCGACTGCTTCCCCACACCTGTACACGCTGTTGTACCTGCAAGAGCAGTGTTGCCCGCTGCTCCTGCAGCTGTCCTGTCTTTAGGGATGCCTGGGCATTTGAAACCAGTTGTTTGTCTGTCCACCCCCAGTTTCTTTTAAGTTTGTTTTTTAAATGTACAGAACTGTAAAATAAAGTCAGTTTTCAAAACAAAAGCCGTTTGTTCCACAGAGTCTGATTTTAAAACACCATCATTCAACGGCCAGTCATACATCGAGTTGCCTCGCATCCAGAAAGCCAGTCGGGACCTGAGCATCGAGGTGGTCTTCCAGACACTGAACAAAGATGGCATCATCCTCTTCAACGCTCAGAACCCTGATGGCACTGGAGACTTTGTGTCGCTGGCAGTGCGCGAAGGATTTATTGAGTTCAGGTGAGTGAGCATTAGCTGATTGTTTGTCATTGGTGGTGGAAATTACATATCCTGCCAGACGGCACGGGAGACTGTGTGTTGCTGACAGCATGCGAAGTGGTGAATGAGCATCCTCAGCATGTTATTCCCCCCACCCCCACCCCCAGTAACAAAGTTTGTTGTTGTTGTTTTTTGGGGGGGATGAGGGGGGGGTGAGGGGTTACATGGAACCACCAGTCTGGAAGGTATCTTCCGAACCATTCAACTTTTTGTAACCAAACTTGTTGTTTTTGTTTGACAGTGGAGATTACTTTCCATGCTAGATACAAAACTAGATTACGTTTTATTGTTAAAGCATACTGTCCATACACATGGATGCAAATGTACATGTGCACATGCATCTACGCACACACTGCAGTTTTTGTTGGCCTAGTGTAAAACACGTGTAAATCATTTTGTTTCAGGTTTGATCTGGGAGGAGGGGAGGCCGTCCTTCAAAGCCGCAGCATCGTGGAACCGGGTCGTTCACACCGTGTCATCGCTCGTCGCATGAGGTCGTCGGGAATCTTGATCGTGGACAGCGACCCTGACGTGACCGGCAACAGTCCCAGCACGCACATCTCCCTCAACCTCAACAACCCGTTGCTGCTGGGATACATCCCTAAAGTGTCGAAAGAGTAAGCTTTCCTGTGTGAGGGGTGGGGGGGGGGGGGGGGGGGAGGGTGCTGTGATGAAGAGTCCTGTATCTCAGACATCTCTTAATATCAGTCGGGAATGGGGTGTGGGAAGTGTGTATGGGGGGGGGGGGGGGGGCTTGGATGAGGACTGTATCACAGACATCTGTTTTAGTCTCAATGGTCTCTTGGTCCTGAGATGCATTCCTAAAGTTTCGTAAGCCTCTTGTGTTGGTGGTGGTTGGGGGGGAGGGGGTTGAGGGGAGGGTTGATTGCGATACAGACCTCTCTTTTAACCGGAGTGATTGCTTATTCTAAAAAGGTTGCAAACAACAGGGGGGGGGGGGGGGAATGGAGGCCTAACAGCCTGTTGTGGACATCTTGTTCTAGATCTAGACAACTTTGTTTTCCTTTCTTTCATGACTGTGTCAGAACCTGACAAATTACATGGTGAATGATTTGTTTTTGAAATGGGCTACACCTGTCAAACTGGTTGCATTTGCCTGTATAATTTAGATGGTTTAAAAAAAAAAAAAAAAAAAATTCTTCCATCATACACATTGGTTTGATGTGTTGAACTACACTTTGTCATGACAAATAAGAGTGCCCCTTGTATTGTTCCAGGATCTTTGACCGTGTAGGCGTCGACTTGGGTCTGGTTGGCTGTGTCCACTCCTTGCGCGCAGGCAGTCGAGATGAGATGTACTCATACAACCTGGAGTTTGCCAACGTCAATTCTGACATCCTGGATGGTGCTGACATCAGTAAGTATTGTACACCAACATGTGTGAATGTGTACATGTTTATGGCACCATCAGTTCTGATGTTCTGAATGGTGCTGACATCAGTGCATTGCATGCTGACATATGTATATACATATTTATAATATATACAACTTGTTCTGTGGGCTGGGCATCGATAACCAACTATCTGTCCCTTAGACAAGTGTTGCTCAAATCCCTGTAACGGCAAGCATGCCACAATGGTAGCTTGTGCCTTTTATTATCTTATGATACCTTTATCTTGTAGAGCATTGTGTGCGCACCCTTGTCAATGAGATTGGGCTGCAGGATTTGGACTCACAACAAGTGTCCCTAAGACAGGTGTACATCAAACCCCAGTAACAGCAAGCAGTGCCAGAATGGTAGCTTGTGCCTTGTAATGTCTTTAAAAAAAAAATTATGCTGGCCGAGCATTGCCCTGCGCTCACCTTATTTATCTGGCAAAGCATGGTACGCTCACCGTTGTCAGTAAAAATGTGAATTTTTGTATGTCAGAATTTGATTGTCCTGACATGACACTGTGTAGTTGACTGGACATTAAAATCCAATGACTAATGAACTAGCTTGTCAGTGAGATACAGCTCTACAGAAATAACTGCTATTATTATATTATCATGATGTAACCAATTCAATATATTGGATTTTTTTTATTTTTAATGTGAGATAACTGTTGGTTATGTTTATGTTTTAGTCATCTTTTAAGTCCCATTTTAAGATTGTACATATACTAGTTTTAGCGTGTTCACATTTTTAACAATTACTATATGAAAAGAGAACATGCTTCGCCCTGATATAACCGCAATGGTTGACTGGGCACAAAACACCAAGTTACTTACTTACTTACTTACTGTTGAGCTGACCAGTTTTAACAAATTTTCTCACCTGCAGGTGAGTGTGGGTCGAACCCGTGCAAAAGCATGCCGTGCCAGAATGGGGGCACTTGCCTGCTGATGGACGCGGAGATGTTTGACTGCAAGTGTCCCGAGGGCTACAGGGGGGTCCTGTGTGAAGAGCTGGTCGACGCCTGTGCCAGTCAACCGTGCCAGCACGGGGGCACCTGCATCAAGACCTCCACCTCCGACCGCTTCCAGTGCAGGTGTACCGAAGGGAGGGAGGGAACCCGCTGTGAGAGAGGTATGGGTTGTTGGACGTCACTCGCAGGGCGTGTTTAAAAGTAGTTACCTAAGCAGCGGTGTGTGTTTGTTTGAAATCAGTTACCAAAGTAGCAGTGTGTGTTTGAAATTAGTTACCTAACTAGCAGTGTGTGTTTTAAATTAGTTACTGAAATAGCAATGTGTGTTTGAAATTAGTTACCTAACAAGCAGTGTGTGCTTGAAATTAGTTAAGCATCAGTGCGTGTTCAGACGTAGTTACCCAAGTAGCAGTGTGTGTTTGAGAGTAGCCACAGTTTAGAAATAGCTACCGTACAGGTGGTCTGTTTGTGTTTGTTTCAGAGTCCATGCCCCAGCTGTTTGTTCCGCAGTTCACAGGCAGCTCCTACATGGAGATTCCACTGGACGACACAGCCATCGGCAAGATGATGACCATCGAGGTCTGGTTTAGGCCACTGCAACCCAACGGTAAATCATCAGTTTGCTACTTTTACTTGTAACCCCCACCCCACCTGCCCAACTCCCTTCACCCTGATATAACCATCCTGGTTGACTGGGCGTAAAAAAGACAAGTTACGTACTTACCTCCCCCACCTTCCCTTCCTGTCCTTGTGGTGGTGACAGCATTATGGGAAAGGTTCAAGAAAGCATTCTTTTTTTTCTCTCTTTTTAATTCTTTTTAAAATTTACCTTTTATTTCAAAGTGGAGATGGGATAGCGTTTAGTATTTGCACTCTTTTACATCAAGGATCAGTCCTCTGCTACTCAACAAGCTGAGATGACTGTAGCCCAGGTACTCCCTGATGATGCCCCCCCCCCCCTCCCCCCCACCACCACCACCACCACCATCCCATAGCAAAGTTGGAATGGGAAAGAGTGGGGGGGGGGGGGTGCTGATGGTGTTCAAACACAGGGATAGAGGTGGGGATAGGTCAGCTGACAGAGCATCTGACTGAAACGCCAGGCACGAGACTGATGCTGGTTCTAATCCCAGGTGCGGCAGGTGATTTTTCTTCCAGAGTCAACCTTTAGTGCAGACTCACTTTACAATGTACATATGTACAGGCAGCCTCCTTGTGCAGTCACCTGCGTTAACATTTGTGCCCAGATTATCTGAGAGCAGATGATGCATGAGAGATGACTGTGAAATCAAGTGCAGTTTCACAGATGGCAGTGTTTTCCGTGCCACTCCTAATGTTTGCTTTATTTTTGTCTGGCAGGTGTTATATTCTTCGCCACACAGTTCCAAGGAGGTCTGGGTGATTTCATCTCCCTTAACCTTGTCAAGAAACGTCTGCAGTTCAAATACTACCTAGGCAGTGGAGTAGCAACACTTCAGTGAGATGACTTTCACTATTTCATGCCATTGATGCTTCTCTCTGTGTTCCTCTCTGTCTTTACGTCAGTTGTCTGTCTGTTTCTCTCTCTCTGTCTGTGTGTCTGTGTGTGTGTGTGTCTCTCTCTCTCTCTCTCTCTCTCTCTCTCTCTCTCTCTCTCTCTCTCTGTCTCTCTCTTCTCTCTCTCTCTTCGTCTCTCTCTCTCTCTCCTCTCTCTCTGTCTCTCTCTCTGTCTCTTCTCTCTTCTCTCTCTCTCTTCTCTCTCTTCTCTCTCTCTCTCTCTCTCTCTCTCTCTCTCTCCTCTCTCTCTCTCTCTCTCTCTCTCTCTCTCTCTCTCTCTCTCTCTCTCTCTCTCTCTCTCTCTCTCATGCAAACACACACACACACACGCACACCACACAAACAACATACACACACACACCTTTTGTGAGTGACATGTGTTCCACATATCTGGGTGAGGTGAGGGCAGAATGAACTCTTTCACTCTGTACTTTGACAGGAGCAAGAAGACACTGCATCTGGACAAGTGGCACAAGGTGGTGGTCAACCGCGATGGACGTGACGGGCGGATGCACATCAACTCCCACCCCCCTATCATTGGAAAGTCTCCGGTAAGAACAGGGAGGCTGCTGCTAGTCCTTGCCCTCTAACTTCAAACCTTAACAAATGTATCTCTATAATACATACTTTGTGTGCGTGTGTGTGTGTGTGCATGTGTGTGTGTGTGTGCGTGTGTGTGTGTGTGTGTGTGTGTGTGTGTGTGTGTGTGTGTGTTGTGTGTGTGTGTGTGTGTTTCTCTTTGTGTGTGTCTTTGTGTGTGTGTGTCTCTCTCTCTCTCTTTGTGTGTGTGTTTTCTTTTTGTGAATCTTCATGTGTGTGTCTCTCTCTCTTTGTGTGTGTGTGTGTGTCTTTGTGTGTATTCATGTCTGTGTCTCTCTTTGCATGTATTTATGCGTGTGTGTGTTTGTGTGAACCAGGGGACCCTGACGCAGCTGAACCTGGACCAGAAGCTCTTCATCGGAGGTTTCAACAATGAGAGGGACATCCCAAGGGACTCTGACATCACCACAGGCTTCACCGGCGCCATCCAGAGGGTGAGTGTCTGCTCCAGAAAACACACCTGACTTAGAGAGAAATGAAACCTTTTTCTTTTTTTTCTTCTTTTTTTTCTTTCTTTAAGACTACCCTGAGAACTAAGCAAACCTGGTCTTTTGTCAGGGGTTTATTTGCATTGAAATATGCAGGGACGTTTTCAGAAGAAGTGGTCTTGAAATAGGCATGCATGGTTTGCCATCAGGGTGTTCTGTCATTGCTGATTTGCCATCAGGGTGTCCTGTCATTGCTGAATTGCCATCAGGGTGTTCTGTCATTGCTGATTTGCCATCAGGGTGTTCTGTCATTTGCTGGTTTGCCATCAGGGTGTTCTGTCATTTGCTGGTTTGCCATCAGGGTGTTCTGTCATTGCTGATTTGCCATCAGGGTGTCCTGTCATTGCTGATTTGCCAACAGGGTGTTCTGTCATTTGCTGGTTTGCCAACAGGGTGTTCTGTCATTGCTGATTTGCCATCAGGGTGTTCTGTCATAGCTGATTTGCCAACAGGGTGTTCTGCATCGCTGATTTGCCATCAGGGTGTTCTGTCATTGCTGATTTGCCATCAGGGTGTTCTGTCATTGCTGATTTGCCATCAGGGTGTCCTGTCATTGCTGATTTGCCAACAGGGTGTTTTGTCATTTGCTGGTTTGCCATCAGGGTGTTCTGTCATAGCTGATTTGCCAACAGGGTGTTCTGCATCGCTGGTTTGCCATCAGGGTGTTCTGTCATTGCTGATTTGCCATCAGGGTGTTCTGTCATTGCTGATTTGCCATCAGGGTGTCCTGTCATTGCTGATTTGCCAGCAGGGTGTTTTGTCATTTGCTGGTTTGCCATCAGGGTGTTCTGTCATAGCTGATTTGCCAACAGGGTGTTCTGCATCGCTGGTTTGCCATCAGGGTGTTCTGTCATTGCTGATTTGCCATCAGGGTGTTCTGTCATTTGCTGGTTTGCCATCAGGGTGTTCTGTAATTGCTGGTTTGCCATCAGGGTGTTCTGTCATTTCTGGTGTTCTGTCATTGCTGGTTTGCCAGCGGGGTGTTCTGTCATTGCTGGTTTTCCAACAGGGTGTTCTGTCATTGCTGGTTTTCCAACAGGGTGTTCTGTCATTGCTGGTTTCCAACAGGGTGTTCTGTCATTGCTGGTCTGCCAGCAGGGTTTACTGATACCACAGTGGTCTCTCATCAGGGTGTTCTGTCATCACAGTGGTCTCTCACCTGGGTGTTCTGTCATCACAGTGGTCTCTCACCTGGGTGTTCTGATATCACAGTGGTCTCTCATCAGGCTGTTCTGATATCACAGTGATCTCTCATCAGGCTGTTCTGATATCACAGTGGTCTGTCATCAGGGTGTACTGTCATCACAGTGATCTCTCATCAGGGTGTTCTGATAACACAGTGGTCTCTCATCAGGGTGTTCTGATATCACAGTGGTCTCTCATCAGGGTGTTCTGATATCACAGTGGTCTCTCATCAGGGTGTTCTGATATCACAGTGGTCTCTCATCAGGGTGTTCTGATATCACAATGATCTTTCATCTAGGTGGTCTCTCATCACAGTGGTCTCTCATCTGGGTGGTCTCATCACAGTGGCCTCTTATCAGTCATAGGGTCTTATCGAGGTGGTCTCTATCAGGGTGGTCTGTATAATCACAGTGGTCTCTCATCAGTGGTTTCTGATCACAGTGGTTCTCACAAGGTGGTTCTCATCACAGTGGTCTTGCAACAGGTGGTCTGCATCATAGTGGTCTCGTATTACAGTGGTTTCTGGTCACAGTGGTCTCTTATCACAGTGATCTCACAGTGGTCTCTCATCACTGGTCTCTCATCACAGTGGTTTCAACAAGGTGGTCTCTCATCAGAGTGGTCTTGCAACACGGTGGTCTGCCATCATAGTGGTCTCGTATTACAGTTGTTTCTGGTCACAGTGGTCTCTTATCACCGTGATCTCACAGTGGTCTCCCATCACTGGTCTCTCATCACAGTGGTCTCCTATCACAGTGGTCCCTCATCACAGTGGTCTCTATAATCACAACATCCGGACCTCCACTTTACATATCAGTTTTGACCCACTTGCATTCTACAAAACTCATTTGTTCTTCACAGGTGATCATCAACGGTCAAACAGTGGACAACCTGATGGGGGCAGCAAGGAAGATGAGCAACATCACAGAATACAACGGGCCTCCCTGCAACGTGAACCCATGCATGAACGGCGGCGTCTGCATCCCCATCCTGAACAGCGCCGAGTGTCGGTGTCCTTACAACTACATGGGGCAACATTGTGAAAAGCGTAAGTTAGTTTGTCCGTTACCATTCCTCAGTTAAACCCTGCGCTTCATTTAGTGTTGGGTGAGAATGTAATGTGTGCAGCTGTTTCCCCACACCTGCACATTCTGTCATACATACAGGCTACCCGCCACTCCAGCACTGATGTATGATAATCTTTATGTATATGTTGTTTTTGTTTTATCGCTTTTATTCAATGCGCTACTGTTAGTGTTGTGCTAAAATTGAAAGGAGCAGATTTTTTAATATATTTTTGTCGACCAGTGCAAAATTAAGGAGAGAAGAAAGTTGTGTTTGCAGTATTTGTGTGATCTGTGTTTGTGTTGTCAGTTTTTTTTGTTCTTGTTTTTTGTTCTCAGTGGTTTTTGTTGTTAGTGTTTTGTGTCCTACAATGTGAGTGAATGAGTGAGTGAGTGTGTGTGTGTGTGTGTGTGTGTGTGTGTGTGTGTGTGTGGTGTGTGTGTGTGTGTGTGTGTGTGTGTGTGTATGTTTTGTGTCATCAGTGCTTTGTTTTCATTGCTAGTGTTTTTGTGTCATCAGTGTCTTGTGTGTCCCTGTTTTTGTTATGATTTGTGTTATTACTTGTTTGAGTTATCACTGTTTGGGTTGTCAGTATTTGGGTTAACTATACTCCACTGTGTCTGCCTTACAACATACTTCAAGCATAGACTATAGCCTTAAAAACCAACAGAAAAAAGTATGTTTTCCATCAGTGCATGGAAGGAAAGAGGGCTGGGCTGGGAATGGTTATGCTGTAACCAACTGTAGTACTACTAGAGACTGGGGGAATTGGTTATAGGTGGAGGGAGGAGTATTGTTGGCGGGACCTGCCAAAAGTATCATTTTTGTCACGACAAAAGTTTTATTGCAACAAACACGTGTTTGTCGTGACAAACGTGTTTGTCATGACGAAACACATCTTTTGACATGACAAAAGTATGCTTGTTGTGACAAACCCATGTTTGTCATGACAAAACTTTTGTCATGACAAGCATACTTTTGTCGTGAAATAAGACGTGTTTTGTCACGACAAACACATGTTTGTCGCAACAAACGTGTGTTTGTCACGGCAGCACTTTTGCTGCAACAAAAATTATGCTTGTGTCAGCTTCTGCCAATGATAGAGGAGTAGCCTGGTACTTAATGTGTGGAGTGTGTCTATATATGCCAGAGTTTGTCTACGTCACAGAAAAGCTGCTACATGATTCTGCTTTCTTTTCACAGGGGCTGAGCATGTTGACAAAGACCAGCCTGTCAGGTTCGAGGGCATCACATATTTGAACTACCCCAGTGAAGTGAAAAGAAAGTAAGTTGTGCACTTGTTTTTCATGACATGGCATGCTATTTCCTTTCCCCTCCAAATATTTACCCTCTTTACTAGACGTCTTTGATGTATTTATTCAGATGAACATCTTAACATTATTATCAGTCACAAATACAGCTATTGTTTACTATCTATACATGTACGTATATACTTAGTTGAAGTTATTTTTGCCTTCAGCTTATCCATTTTGCTGCCCGCATATCTAAAATGTATCAGATTTAAGTTATTTTTGCCTTCAACATATCCATTTTGCTGCCCGCATATCTAAAAATGTATCAGATTTAAAGTTATCTTTGCCTTCAGCATATCCATTTTGCTGCCCGCATATCTAAAAATGTATCAGATTTAAAGTTATCTTTGCCTTCAGCATATCCATTTCACTGCCCGCATATTTAAACGTGTATCAGATTTAAAGTTACCTTTGCCTTCAGCATATCCATTTCACTGCCCGCATATTTAAACGTGTATCAGATTTAAAGTTATCTTTGCCTTCAGCATATCCATTTCACTGCCCACATATCTAAAAATGTATCAGATTTAAAGTTATCTTTGCCTTCAGCATATCCATTTTGCTGCCCACATATCTAAAAATGTATCAAAATCTAAGTTATTTCTACCTTCAGCATATTTATTTAACTGCCCACGTATAAAAAATGTCTCAAAATGTAAGTTATTTTTGCCTTCAGCATATCCATTTAGCTGCCAATGTATCAAAGGGTGTAACAAAATTGAAGTTATTTTTGCCTTCAGCATGATTATCTGACTCAACGTGTATCAATTTTTTAAAAATAAAAGTTGGTTCTACCTGCATTGTATCTTTGTAAAAAGTAAGTAAGTAAATATGGTGATTAATGTCCACAGAAACCTTAAGGTTTATTAGGGGCGGGGGGAAGGGGGTATGGAGGTGGGGGGGGGAGTTTATATCCTATCGCTACACTGTCACCACCAGAATGACTTACGCTTTAAGGTGGGCAGTGATGAGAGCCATTTTAATGTTTCATAATTGTGAGGGACAAAGTCACAAGACAGTGTCCACAGACCACAACTTTTGAAGAGAAAGGAGAGCCGAAGCAGATTCGAACCGAGGTCCCTCCACTTACCAGCCTGACACCTTACCACTAGGCCAAACCGGCTCACGTTGTAAAAAGTGCACTCTGCAAGCCTGTTATAGCTCGTCAATTCATACCTTGCTGCACATTGTTGGGGCTCAGTGGAACCTTGTTAATTGAGATCCTAACAATTCTGCAATAATGGAATTCCAAGTGCTAATGTGTATGTATAGGATGTCAACCTAGAAACTCATTTTTCAGATCCATAATTCCAAGCTGGATCATTATTTTACTGAGAACATTAGTCAACAACCAGTTAAAGTGAACACTCTTTCGTATTACTTTAAAAAACAAAATTGAGTGGGAACTGATTCTGGCAGTCAGAAACTGATAGTTACGCAATAACTACACTTGATAATTCAGTCACTTTGACTTTGACATAGTTGGGAATGCATAGTTTTACCTTCTGGTTTTTTGTTACATTTACTTCAATAGTTTTTAAAAAGGAGTAGAGGTATGATTCATCTGACCAGAAAAGTCATTCATCCAGACATGTTTGATGGAGACTAAGTTGTCTTGATTAACAGTGTATTTTTTTTCCAAGCAACCTTTCTATCTAAGCAGGATAAATGTTCTCCCCTAAAGTGTATGTACAGATGTGAAAAGTGTCGCTGAGGTAAACCTCTCCTTCAAGTCTGTTCTATCTTCTATTAATAGATATACCCGTAGGAGGGGAAAGTAAGTATCCAAGCTTACAACAGAATGTACGCGTTTGTAGAAAACATGCTGTAGTTTGCAGAAAAGGTAACTCTATGTAGGAGGAAAGGGGGGCGCTGGAGACGTGGTGTGTATTCAAGGCCTGTAGGCATTATGGGTAGACACAGTTGAGTAGCTGCGGTTGGCTGGAGTGTGTTACATAGTGGATGCCGTGTAGGAAAGTGGCTGCGTAGTCCACAGTGAAATGCCTGGCTACTCTCTTTATTCTACAGTATGGTTGTGGCATGGGGTGAAATGATCTGGGTGCAGGCACAGCACATGGTCGTCACCTGGTTGTGTGCATGTGGTTTGGGTCCTGAAGCTTTTGGTTAGGGTCACCATAAAAAAACAATCTTACCCAAGAAGCCTTCGGTCAGGTCGAACTTAAAAAACAATGTCAGCCAAAAGGCCTTTGGCTAAAGTCAGATTTGAAAAATCACAATCTCACCCAAGAGGCGTTTGGCTAGGGTCAGATTGAAAAACAAAACAAGGGTCAGATTTTTTTTTTTAAATCTCACCCAAGAGGCCGTTGGCTATAGTGACAGATTAAAGTTTTCCAGGCAGAAACAGCATGTTTTGTACTGGGACAAAATCTCAATATCATATTAAATTAAACCTCTGATTGTAATGTGTTTGAATGCTTAAGTAAGTGACCCTAACCGCCAGTTTGTTTCAATGGGTAAGGGAAGTTGAATGCAAAGAACCAGGTGACTGTAGCGTTTCAGGAAGCTAGCTTGATTTTTGAAATTTTTGCTTTGATGACATAACATTTACTCTCTGCTTTAATAATACAAGGTTTCCTTTTTACTCTTTGCTTTGATGATGAAGGTTTGCATTGCTGTAGCTGTTGATCTTTGTGACTTTTTTTTTTTTTTTAAGACATTGCTCTTTTTTGCTTGTACTGTACTGTTCATTCCGTCTTTTTCTTCCTTAACATTTTTCTCATTATCCCTGTGTATACTTCAGAAACAAGGTGCAGCTGAACCTGCTGTTTGAAACACTCTGAGGCCCACTGCATCTTTAGTGACTGACACTTCTTCAGGCAAAAAGTTTTGCTTGAAGCGCCAGTGAAAGACCAGCATAGTGGCATACAAAAGACCACCCTTCTGTTTGAAGCAACAGTGAAAGACCAGCATAGTGGCATGCAAAAGACCACCCTTCTGAAGGACCACCGCCCCTGCATTAAGACCAGCAGATTTTGTTGTTGTTGTTTGTTTGTTTAAAGTTAAACACTCTGCCATCTTGTTTCTTTGAATAAATCCCTCACCAAGGCTTATGAGACCGCCTGGAATACAGAAGAAAAACGAGATCGCTGTCTTAATTTTGTGGGGCAGTGGTCTTGCAAGAGGGGTTCCACAGTATGCTAGTGTGCCTCACGGTGGTCACTTATGGTGAGGTTCTACTGTGTGTATGTTTTTGAAGAAAGAAGAGAGAATATGATGCACTGGTGCTGGTACCCCAGCTGCCGTTTTTCTAACCTTGTGTTTTGCTTATAGCCTCATGGAGTTGGGACCGGACGAGGAGTATGTATGCTACTGTCAAACTTGGAATGCACCTTTTGTGTGTGTCGTGATGTGGGGTTTGCAAGCAGATGTGTTCGTGCTTCACAAAGCAGTCATGCTACATGTTGTCTTTAAAGTTTCTGCTTCAGATGAAATTTCAAGCACATATCACCTTCCCCCCAACTCCCTAGCCCCATGAAAACACTGTCACTGCGCATTCGTGTTGTATGGTACATCAGCAACAGACACATAGTTCAAATTTGGAACCAGGTAGGGGTGAAGGGGGGTAACTCTGGTGCAGGCATATAGCAGCACGTACACAAACTTCACACATTGTTCTAATAAACGTACACATTCACTTAGTCACATGCACACACGTACCCACCCACGCACGCATGCATGCACACACAAACACACACACAGGCAGGCACACACACACACACACACACACACACACACACACACACACACACACTTAGTCACATGCAGGCATGTGCATGCACACACGCACTCACATGCACGCGCACACATACATGCTCACACACACACACACACACACACACACACACACACACACACACACACACACACACACACACACACACACACACACCAGCACAAACTTCTGCATACTCTAACATTCACAGTTGCTGTAATAAACCTGCACATGCACTTACATCCACATTTACTGCTGCTCTGCTTACACCATCATCCACTGTACTTAGTCTCATGAGAGATGGAGAAGGACCCTGCTCTCTCTCTCTCTCTCTCTCTCTCTCTCTCTCTCTCTCTCTCTCTCTCTCTCTCTCTCTCTCTCTCTCTCTCTCTCCTAACAGGGATGTGCACAGTGGATTTTTCACCTGCTAGCAGTTACACAGACAGCACAAAGCTTCTTGAAGGTGGTGCACATACAAAACTGCTTCCTTTTTTTTTCTCCTTTTTTCTTTTTCTCCCCCCCTTTTTTTTGGGGGGTGGGGGGTGGGGTGGAGGGGGGGACACAGGCCTATAAATCTACTCCATTGCAGTTTGTGTAACAATAGGTTGTGTAAGTATACAGTCCAGACTCACAGTTGCAGATTCAGGTATTTTCAAACAACCCCAGACAGAACTCAAAAATGTTCCTCTCTTCTTTTTTTCCCCCTCAGGTAGAAAACACTAGAAAGATCAGATAGCAAATAAGTTCCAGGGTCCCCAGTTTTGTTTTGCATGCTGTGAATGGCCATGGTTCTAGAATGCCTGTGTCTTGAAGGTGACTCACTGAATGCTGATGACTCACTGAATGCTGGGTGTTTCATTCTCTGGTGGCATGCTGGTTAAACTGAGCCACATGGATGACTGTTGTGTTCCTGCTTCCTACTTTGTGTACGCCCTGCATGGTGGCATTGATGTGAAATGGAGTGCAAGTGAACTTAATATAATTTATATTTAAAAAGAGATTTGTTGAGTGCCCTTTCCCCCTGAAAGGGAGGCGAAAAGCCCTTTGCAGTGACAGTAAACATGAGGACAGAAGCAAGTTGTCACGGTCTTTCGGATCTTCGTCCAGTGTAATCTTCATCCAGCGTACGCGCCACCCTGCACCCTTCTGATACAAGATTGACAGGAAACTGATGGTGCAACCCGTTCTTCTTTCAACGGCTATCGCAAAACCTTTATTCACATTTGTCACAACACAACTGTTGAAATTCTGTCACACTTGTCCTTTCTTCTGTGATCACAACTATGTGTATGTGTGTGTAGGGGGGTGGAGGGGGGGGGGGGCTATGTGTTGGGTTGGGGGGTGAGCCTCTGTGTGTATATATATATATATATATTATATACATGTGGATGACTGAGAGAGATTGTGTGTATTTTTGTGAATGTGTTTGTGTTGTGTGTGACTTGCAAGTCCGTGTGCATGAGAGTGTGTGTGTATTTTTGTGAATGTCTTTGTGTTGTGTGTGACTTGCAAGCCTGTGTGCATGAGAGAGAGTGTGTGTATTTTTGTGAATGTGTTTGTGTTGCATGTGACTGTGACTCTGTGTGCATGTGGTATGTGAATGTGTGGTGTGCGAATGTGTGTGTACATTACTACAGAGGATTGCGTTAGGAGTATGTTAAAGACAAATCCCATGTCAACTAGGCATGGCCAAGCGTGTGCCCACAGTTTGCAGCTGGCTAACTTTGTGACACCACCCCATGGTCAATGTACAGACCTCACCTCTTTGCCTGAAACTCTGTGGACAATAGTCATCCTTGCACTGTCACCTCGCTAAAACGTTATTACCCAATCAGAGAACTTGTTTTCGCCATACGACCAGTGCTCAGTTCCAGGATAAGCAGCCCTGTGTATTCACCATAGTCAAAGACATTGAAAGGTCATGGGCGCCATCTCACAGGATTCCTTCCTTGTTTTGTGTCTTCTTTCATCTGATTATTATGCAGGTGAAAGTGATAGAAGGTTACATGCCCAATATTATTATGCAGGTGAAAGTGATAGAAGGTTACATGCCCAAACCGACCACCTCCTTGTTTCTTTTCTTTCTCTGAAATGGAGATTTTGGTCAGTTTTGGCAGGTGACCCTTGAAAACAAGTGAAAGGGGAAATCTGTAATATGCTTCCTTTTCAGTATCACAGATATATTTTCTAGATGCTACACACTTTCAGTTTTTTAAATTTTATTCAGCAGCCTACTTGTTGGGAAATTTCAGCTTTGTTTTCTATGTTGTGTTTTATGCTTAATTATCAGTATCAAACTAACTGAGGACAGATGCAGCTTAGTCCTTGATGTTTGGTGTTCATGTTCATAGAGAAGTGTCATAGGTTGTCATCATCAGCTTATGGATGTGTTCGAGTGTTTACCATTGTCGTGAGTGTCCCAGGGAACGTCTTGGATGTTACAATGGCAGTTGCTTCTGTTCCTTTACTGTAACCTTTGCATACAAAATGTGTGGTAAGTTGTATGGCCACTGTGAAATTAACCTGTTCATATCACACTGTGAATATAATAATGCTAGAATTCTGATGGGGATGAAACCAACAACCCTGAATTAACAAGTACATACTACACTTGACTACAATAACACACTGAATGTGGAGATGGGGGGATGCGGAGGGCAAGCAACCAGTGATCACCAGACACAGCTTTTCATTTTCTTTGTGATTTTTGTTGAATATTCATTTGTCAGGCTTGATTTTCATGGCAGTTCCTCATTCTTTGCTGTATGCTATCCAGTTCACACTGACAGCATTCTGAGACAGTCTTTGCAACACAGTTAAACCTGCAATTAAACAAGTGGTTGCAGAACAAAAAAGATTTTGCTGTTTACACTGGTAGTGTGTTTTGTTTAACTTGTGCTTTCTAGCTGAAGTCAAAAGTGTGCACGCGTGCGGATGCGCACACACACACACACACACACACACATACAAAAGATATATATTTTGTTATACAGTGTGTTCATAACTATTATGTATTGTCTTTGCAATTCTATTGTTAATTTTTTCATGTCTTTTTTTCTTTTTCTTTTCTTTTTCTTTTTTTACAAATTGTATTCATTTGTGTTCCTTTTTTATGTAATTATTAGCAGGTAACTCTGTTTCAGCTAAAGCTTATTAGTGACAGTAGTGCCTTGATTGCAGTCATTAAGTAGTTGTTTGGTTATTTCTCGTCTAATGGTTATGTTTGTGATATTTTGTTCTAATAGATTGATTTTGGGATAATTATGATCACATCAGCAAAAGTTTACTTTCCAATTTGTAATTATACATTAAATTAGTTACCTGTACTTAAAACATTTTCTTACAAAAGACAACAACAACAAAACAAAAACATAATTTTCTTTACATTGGAAAAAAAATCTTTCATTTTCCCTTTCAATTCTGTCTGTCTGTCTGTCTGTCTCTGTCTCTGTCTCTCTCTCTGTCTCTCTCTCTCTCTCTCTCTGGCCCTCTCTCTCTCACTCTTCTAATTTTATGCGTGTTTTAGTGAGCAATAAAGCACAGTACAGCTGGTACAAATAGCAAATTTATGGAAGACAACTAAAGAGGGATGCAGGATGAAAAACAGCGTATTCTTCTTACACATTAACCAAGGTTTCTAATCTCCAAATTTCAATGCTGTACCAAGCACAGGCCACTGTAAATAACCCTGTCACAGGCTTCTTAAGATTATAAATGCTGTGAGCTCACTTGCTGAAAAGGGCCGTGTAGAAACTAAAACTTTCTTATAACAAAGCGATCTTGGTGATGCTGACGCCATGGTGATGGCTGTAGACTTGTAGAATGCTCAGTATATCCATGTGCGAGTCATGTTGACAGTGTCGTGTTTGGCTTGTTGCAGACAACCAGCCCAACGTTCCAATGAGATCAAGGTTCGCTTCAAGACGACAGAGGACAATGGGATGATCCTCTTCCAGAACAAGGGGTCATCTGTCAAGGCCGACTACCTTGCCCTGGTTGTCGTGCGAGGTCGCGTGGAGTTCAGTTACAATCTCGGCAAGCAGAATGAGGAGAATCTGTTCATTCTTCGCTCAAAGGTCGACGTCACTGACGGACAGTGGCATACTGCTCTGGCCAGCAGGTGTGATAATTATTATGATATATTGATTATTTATGGTGCCCCATTGCCTAAGAGCTGGGAGTGCTTACAAAGACATAAGGATACACTCATTTGATCACACACATGCATGCAGGCATGGTCCGTGCACGCACACACACACACACACACACACACACACACACACACACACACACACACACCACACACACACACACACACACACACACACACACAAACACACTATGCATGCACACACACACACACACACACACATATGGTGCATGCACACACACAACACACACACACACACACACACACACATATATGCATGCACACACACACACACACACACACACACACACATACCACACACAATATGCTGCATGCACCACACACACACACACACACACACACACACACACACACACACACACACACACACACACACACACACACACACACACACACACACACACACACACACACAATGCATGCATGTCATGCACACACACATGCACACATGCTTGCATGCACACACACACACACACACACACACACACACACACACACACACACACACACACACACACACACACACACACACACACACACACACACACACTGCAAATACATGCATTATTGATGATGGGTTGGTAGAATGAGAAGAAAGAAAATGACAGATCAGTATTCAGAAGAGAAGAGATGGTTTTCAATTGAAATAGTGGCGATGCTTCTTTGACAGAAAATTACTTTTCCTAAACTGCTTATTTTAACCAGACAGTACAAATGCAATACATATGCACACATTTTCAGTGGAAACGCCTTCTTCAAGTAACGTATGCATCAGCCTCATGCGAGCATTCATCCCTAAAACATCTCCAGCAAGTGACGGCTGAGAAGATCAGATTTCAAGGTTCCAGCATGTTTGTCCCCATCCAGGGGACTAAGGCATTCAGTCTGGTTTTCTTGCTAGATTAGAAGACAAGGTATTGCGATGAGCCAGAGAAGAGCTCAGATGAAACCGCCTGGGATGCGGGCTGAGTAAAAAGGGCATGCAGGAGCAAGCTGCGTGTATAGTGTTTTACTGCCATGAGCCACCAGGAAGGCAAAGGGTCTGACAGAGTTAATGATGCGTGTGCTTTGGCTTGGTTGGAGTGTTGTGCTTGTGTTTGCTTTCTCTCTTTTTTTCTTCTTCTCTTTTTCTCCTTCCGGGGGTGTTGGTGGGGTGGGGGTGGGGAGGGGATCGTCTTGTTGTTGGGATGCGTGGGGTTGTTTGTTTGTTGTTGTTTCTGGGGGTGGGGTGGGGGGTTGTTCTCTTTCTTCTTTCTTTTTTTGGGGGGTGGGGGGAGGGATGGAGTGGTTAGGACAGGAAAGGGTTGGAGTGAGATGGGTGCTTGGGGGTGGGGGTGGGGGGGGGGGGGATTTGTTCTTATTGTTGTTGTTGTTTTTTGAGTGGGTAGTTGTTGTTGTTGGGGATTGTTTGTTTGTTTTGTTGGGGGGAAGGGGGGTTAGGACCAGAAAGGGTGAGAGTGAGACGGGTGTTTGGGCTTTCTGTACTGCAGGCAAGAGAACTAGCAACAGCTGAATGCACGATTAATTCACTTCCTCTTCCCTCCTGATTTCAGAAACCTGAGAGATGGCTCACTTAAGGTGGACAGCGAGGCCCCAGTGACGCGGTCCTCGGCTCCTGGCTCCAGTCAGCTGGACTCTGACGGTGAGCTGTGGGTCGGCGGGCGCGCCAACCTCCCCTGGGGGCTGCCCCAGGAGTACTACACTGGCTTCAAGGGCTGCATACAGGAGATCATTGTCAACGGCGAGGAGCTGCATCTAGTGGACCATCGGAACGGACACAGCAGTACCATCGCTTTCTGTTCCTAGTGAACCACACAGTGCAACAAGATGTTTGTGGTTCTTTTGGGGGTGGTTTTTTGTTTTTGTTTTGTTTTTGTTTTTGTTTTTTGTTTTTTGTTTTTTAGATGGACTGGTTTTTACCTTAAGTCTTGAGCGAGAAAATGTGATGCAAGACAGGGTTATACCTACAGTGGAAACCTCCCCCCTTCCCTTTCGCCCCTCCTTCCCTTTCAGTAGGATTATGCATTTGGTGGAACCCCTCCTTTAACCCTTTCAGTCCCAGCAGTGTAGTTGTTCATCTGCCTTGACAGCCTAGCACTGTAGAGCATAGTCATGGTCTCGCGCACTTTCTGTTAAGTGAGGGAAAAGGGGTGATTTTGTAGAGCGAAAGTCTTTTTTTATAAATTACTTCATTTTCACAATAACGTATCCCGAAAAATGGTTGTGTTACGCATTTATTCCCAAGTGTTTGAGAGGTGACTGGACAAGAAACCTAAACCTAGCTAAGGTGGCCGACAAAAATGTCACTCGAAGAGTTGAAGGGAAGATACGTCATTCTGCAGAAAGTGTGCTTTGTGCTCTGTTTGAGAAGCCTGAAGTGTTCAAGGCATTGAAGACTGGCATTCTTCGCAGTAACCCACCAAATGCAAAGATGGGTAAACTTTTCCCACTGAAGAAGATTTGGTTAGCCAGCTAGGGACTAAGACAGAGGGCATGCAGAAGGAGACGAACTTTTGACCTACAGCTAGTAGAAATACACTCAAGCCGAAAAGTTAAGCAACTTTCAGAAGTAAGAAGTCCAACTATTTCGTATTTCAAAAAGTCAGTGACAAGAACCACTGAGAGAAAGGTGACAAGATTAGCATTTCAGAAACATCCCTTTGAATCTGTGGCATAGGAAAGCCCACCTCCCATGGCCCACCTCATCAGATTGTAGGCATCAGTGTGTCCAGGTGTGTTTGTGTGGGGAGGGGGGAGAGGAGAGGGAAGTGGTTGGGGGGGGACAAACACTTTTACTTTGTGGATTTAAATTGTTCAGTTTCTGCATGGAAAGCTGGACATTTGAAAACGATGTCAATACATTTTACCAAAGGTTTCCAACGTTTCATATATTGAGCCAGTGCTATTTTGTGTACAATTTTTATGATTGATGAGTTTTTGATTGGATATGTTTCATGTCTGAATGTGTTACATTTTCTGGGTATGTTATTTGGGCATGATGTATATATTATCTTGGTGTAATATATGCATTACCTGGGCGTGACGTGAATGTTGTCAGCATGCTCCATCTCAGTCTGCCTCTCCTGAGATGATTTTTACCTTTGATTCAGCTTTTGCTGCACACACTAATTGCCAATTAACAACATTTATGAGTGGTTTTATCTGTGCAAGTAATCAACCTGTTTTCATTTTGTTTCTCTTAAATGTTAGTTGGGACCAACGCATCAATCTACGTTGATGGCAGTAACATCATGTGTGTTAAATCAACCTGTCAAACACTTGACTCGGAGGATGAGCTACTGACTGATTTAGCATTCAGTCATTGTACATCACGGTAGGGTGTAATTACAACATAAATATGGACAGATGCTAGGTCTGTCAGCAGGTTTGCCAGTCTTCTTCTTCTTCTTCTATTAGTAGTAGCCACAATTGTCATTTTGATTATTCTGCCACTATCATGCATTATCTGTGTTTTCATGCCACTGGCTGTTAGGCCTTCTCTTACTGAAAAGTGGGCATGGGATCTTTAACCTGCACAGCCATCTTGGTATGTGCTGGGCACATGCAGGGCACTGATAAGTGGGCACCAGTGTCGACTAGGAAGAACTGAAAAAGTGCCCTTCACCCTGTCACTTGCAGAAGTATAACCCTTGGGCACCGACTTAAATCCACTGTGTTTCTGTTCACCAACCAACCATGAACTCCCCTGTCTACCTACTCTGCACTTTAGTGAACACAGATCATCTGAAGATGCACCCTGAGCCCTTGTTTGTTCACATCAGTGATGGGTGCCTACAGCAGGCAACCTATTATTAGTGTTGACATTATTTGCGTTCCAGTGAGAAATAAGTAAAACTAGATTGAAGAAACATTATATTTCAGTGGGCCTTTGGCAAAAAATTTAACGAGTGAGGACCCATCATTTGACAAAAGAAGCAAAGCTAGGGATGTTCAAACTGTTTGTGATTTGTCTGAATCATGGGTAAAGTTCAGTGCAGGTCACATATTTGTCTGACCCATGCTTTTTGTTGTTGCTGTTGTAATTTGTTTGGTGGAATAATGGTTTGTGTTGAACGTATGTTAGCTAGATCTGACATGCATTTTTATGGGCCAGCACTGGCCACTAATTTCACATAAGTTTTGCTACTTTTTGTCCTAGTTTCAGTGATTTGTTGGATTTATTGCAATCCCTTGAACATTTCTTCTTCTTTCCCTACAGCGTCCAACTTCAACACTCTAAAGGCGCAGACACTTTTTGTGCATGCTAGCCAATGTTATTGTGGTGTTTCCATAATCCACCAAACTCTGACGTGGATTACAGGATCTTTAACATGCATATGTGATCAATATGCACGTGCGTACATATTATTGGGGAGCTCGGTTTACAGTCTCACCCAAAGGACTGCGGACGTTCTTACAGTTGACTTGGACTTTTCCCAGAGAATAGGAGCAGAGTGATGTAGTTGTGTGTACCTCTGGTTGCTTCACAGCATCTGACAAGCATGCAGTGATTGACCGGCTGGCTCTCACAGCATTGCTGATAGTACCAGAGGAAACTTTAAAGAAAGCATGTGTGTGCCGTCTCCTTTTTAAATAGTCTGGCATGGGTTTTTTCTTTTTCTTTTCTCTCTCTCATGCAAGTCATAACAAAGTATGTCGGGGTCACTGAAGATGTTAATAGGCTGAGCACCAGTTTAGAAACGGATTAAATTTTGTGTGTTTCGGCAGTAGTACGTGTTCTTCTCTCCCCACTTACCCCCCCCCCTTCCCCTCCCACCACCACCACCACCACCTACCTATCCCCCTTTTTTTTTCTTCAAAAATGTTGGGTCCACACAGAACTGCATTTCCACTTTGTTCCCAGTGCATTTGTAAAGTCAGCCCAGTAGTTTACGTTTGTTGACAATGCACATTCCAACGCACAGTAAGCTAAGTGACACAGATGTTCCCCAGTCTTTTCAGCCAATTCTAATGGATAAAATGTTCCTGCATGGATGAACTTGTCCATATTTCCAGTGTTCCAATGTTGTAGCGTTGACCCCTGCCACCCCACCCCCTTTTACACAGACGGAGGCCCAGTGCCTTTCATGGAGTGTTGTGTGCTGTTCGCAATGTGTATATGAGAGTAATTTAATGTTCCCACACAAAATGTATTGGGTGAGCTACTTGTGTATACATGTGTACGTCCAAAAAGTGACATGTAGCTGGAATGAGTATGTCTGATGCACAAGGACATGAACCTGTATATTTTTTCATTACCATTGATTCCTCAGTGAGACTTCAACTCCTTAGCGAGACACAGCTCCTTACAACATATGTATTCCAGAAGCATTGTATGGTAAATTGAACTGGATTCTAGACAGGGACCCCCCTCCCCTCTCCCCCTGAATAAAAATCAGAAAAATCACGATCACCGATTCATGATCATTGCAAGGGAGAACAGTGAGGCAAGAGTATAGAGGTAAACAGAGTTACCCAACTTGCTTTCTTGTGGGCTCTGTGCATGTTAGATCTTTCATTTCCAACCTGTTACCTCAGTGGGAAAAAATCATATGGTACAGGTCCGGCACCCTGTCTGCACCTGTGTCTTACTGCATCAACAAATCACACAAGTTGGACAAGGAGTTTTCATTGCCAGGATGTTGGTAATGATGAAAGAACATTCTATAATTCATGGTTCTGTGCTTTTGTGTAAACTTACATGTATGTACATAATACCGTGTATTACTAATCTTGTCTGTGCCCCGTTCAGTAACTTCGGTGTACACGTACTTGTAAACATTTGTTGTACCATTCCACCGAGTGTATACAGGTGTGTATAGAATTGTAGACGGTCGCTCTACCATGCAAATACTACTTGTACAGTGAGTGTAGTGTACCTGCATCAGCCATGCGCATAAATGACTACTTTATCAAGTGTATGCTGGTAGTTTACCACAGCTTTGTGTCAGTCTCCGATACATCTTCATTCGTCCTGTATAGCCTCAATTTGCATTTGGTCTTGCCCCAAAGTCCTGAAATTCATTGACGTGAATGAAGTCTGGAAGAACGACATGGTAGTTAGCTCTGACTGGAAAGGGAGAAAGAGGAAAGCATTCCCAACATACACACATAGCTCAAGCCTTTTGGCTGACAAATAGGTCTTGTGACCTCCATCATCCAAGAATGCGAGCACTAAGACTTCTCTGTTTTGTTACCATCAGATGCCCTTTCAGTTGAACCCTTTCGGATTAAACGAAACAATGCAGTCATGTCAAATCTCAGTTCCAGTTGTAGCAGTAGTCAAACGGTTCTGGTTTAAATGAAACGATGCAGTCACATCAAACCTCAGTTACAGTTGTACTAGTAGTCAGTTAAATGCTTTTGGTTTAAATGAAACAATGCAGTCATGTCAAATATCAGTTCCATTCCATGTGTATAACACCAGCAATAGATTTCATCTACGAGTCAGTCAGTAGAGTTTCCTGTGCAGCGTCCACATCAGCTCTGCGCCACAGGGATCTGAAACCAGCTTGTGTAAAAACCAAAGCATTGGAATGAGTTTGACCTCTATTAAAAATGGATGTACTGTGTCTGTCCTTCACATGAATGCACTCTTCGGTTGTTTTCGAGCCAAACAGTCTTTTTTTGTGGGTTTGGTTGCTAAAAAAATCTCTAACCATTTTCCACAATTTGCTAGCAACCACCGCACCCCTGCCCCCTTTTGTGAAGATCATTTGCAGCCAAGTATGCATTCATTTTTGGATTTGATGTAAGAATTATGCCGTATTTTACAAGACTGTAAAAGAAATAATAGATGCATAAGCATAAATGGTGTAATTTCTGTTAAACTGAAACATATATACTGGCAAAAGTTTGATGTCTGTTCACATCTAATTAGTTGATTTGTGATGAAATACGCAGCAAAATGGTTTTCTAAACAGGGCCCCACAACATGTTGAAATAGACTTTATCACCAGTGTAATTTCTCAGTTTAATAGAAAACAAAAATTATACTACTTTCCCTGATCAACACTGTTTTTCGTTTTGAAAAATTGCATGGTTTTCATGGAAAATCCAAAAACCTGGACACATTTGGTAGCAAACAGCCTAAATCAAACCCTGTGAGAGATGTTTTCAAAGTGTGTGTGTATGTGTGTGTGTGTGTGTGTGTGTATGTGTTTTGTGTGTGTGTGTGTGTGTGTGTGTGTGTGTGTGTGTGTGTGTGTGTGTGCATCATGGATGGCTGAACTGGCTATGGAATTGGCACTTCATTTCAACAGTAATACTCCCACGTCACCATGTTCTTCTTTCATATATATATATATATTATGTGTGTGTCATTGGTTATGTCATGTCAACTACATGATCATGATGTTTCAATGGTAATAATTATATAATTTACATGGTACAGCCATGGGATTTCTATGTTACTGTGTTGTTTTTCCATGAAATGTTTTCTTCTCTCCACTTTGTTTCTCCCTTTTTAAAAAAACAACTTTTCATAGCCACACCATAAATGCGATTTATTTAACTATCTGCCCCCCCCCCCCCCCCCCCCCAGGTCACAAAATTGCCAGAAAAGCAATACAGACCAAGGTTAAAATCGTGTTTTGTGTGTGCACTTTATGAGAGTGTCACTTGTATCAACCTGTATAACTTGTTAATATACAAAGTAATGACAAGTTATACTGATTATATTTTTGTGTTCTTTCTTCTTGCTTTTTCAATCTGAATTTGTTTTTAAACTTTAAACCAATGCATTCCACCAGTACTAGTATTCCATGTTCAAATTAAAATGTTCATTTTAGCAATTATTTACTGTATTTGATCATTACATATCCAGGAAATTTTGTTACATTTTGCTTTTTATTATTTTTCAAATCAGCATTTTTATGTTTCCAAATTTCAATTATTCAATTTTTGAACATAAATTATATATTTTTTAAAAGATCACATAAATTATTGGGTGTATTCACATTGCTTTATTTTTTATTCAACAAATCAATCCACATTCTGGTTACCTGGTTTCCTCAACAGGTCAATAAATGTTGAGAACAACCGATTTATTTTTTAGTCAGAAAGTCGATGTACAACATATCTAGTACTGCTAAGTGTCAAATAAAAATTCACATCGCATGAGAGGCAAGTTTTACATCAGTTATAGACCCTTTCACAATAATAATTTTGCACCTACCAACTAAGCAAATGAGACGCACTGTGAAGGAAATTATTGTGTAGGGTTAACTTCCACCCTGTCACGTGGCACAATATCAAGTGATTGTTCAGTTCAGTTGTAATTTGGGGAGTTGGGGGGGGAGGGGGGCTCTTTATGCTTGACTGGGCATACATGCCTGAAGAATCAGCTGTCGAAAAAAAAAAAAAAATCTCTACAATGTTCCATCCTTTTGGGTACATTTCTGGTGCAGGAGCCACAAACAACTTTTAAATGAGCAGGAGCCACAAGAAAAAAAGGTGTATATTTTATTGGTGGCTCCTCTGAAATTCCTAGTGTTTGTGGCAGGTTTTCGGCCAATCAAGCGAGCAAAGCTGAACACACCCTTGACCAAAATCACAATGAGGGTACACCAGATGTAGCACACAGCATCACCTCAGTTTCATACAGTAAACCTATATACATTTTCTTGTATTGCTTTTTGTTTGTGGAAAAGGAGGGAGGAAAACATGAAAAAAACATTCCCGTACCACTTTCTTAAATCCAATTCCATTGGTTTTTGTTTTGGTTTTATCCTGATGTGACCCTGTGTGGTGGACAGGATGTTAAAATCCAACAACTAGTTCTGGTGCTTTTGTTTTTCCGTTTTCAGAGGAGGGGGGCATGCAAAAACAGGACAGGAACAAATAAGCTTAATTTGATTTCATTAAGTAACAGTTACACTGATATTTCATTTGCAAAATCTTTTTTTGCATTGCTTTTTCTTTCACTTACAAAAAAATACATTATTCCTTATATTAATGATTAAATTTTTTTTACTTTATTCCTTATATTAATGATTAGTTGGAACAATCTATCACTGCTATTTGCCCAATATGCAGCTCTGTGGCTCCACCCATTTTCCAGTTTTTGTTTTTGCTTTGGTTGTTTGTTTTCTATGATAGTAAAACTGAACATTCAGTGACACTTGTAGTGTTCAGGATCAAATGTGTGTGTAAGGACCATAACTCTGTATTGTACTATCTCCACTTGGCTCTTGAAGTACTGTGTTGGTTGTAATAAAACATCTCAACAAGAGAAACAAACTGACCTGCAATGACTTGAGTTATTTCTTCGTCACAAACACCACCGCACAGGCTTGCCCATGTTCAGTTCCACGCTCACATATGCATGCATGCATGCACCAGTCACTTTTGTATGCACATACATGCTCACACACAACACAGTCACTCACACATTCAAAATGAATAATCACAGATATCAGACAAGTAAATAACAAATCTATGGGTGCATGTGGAGGGTCGGATTCCAGATTTCCCCCAAAACTGACATAATTCTGGGCTGTGAAATCCAGAGGAATATTTTTCCTGTGCATCCAATACACCAACCAGCTGTAGTCACCTTTTTTTGTGTGTGGAAGCTAGTTGAAAATCTTCAGGACAACATATCAACACCTCCCATGCACCCATGACAATGACACCACTGAAGAGTTTAGGATGCCATGGCAAGGCTGTGAAATCATTGGGGGAGGGCTCTGCACATGAAACAACAAGTTATCTTCTGAGCCGGTAGTCATCGACGACTAAGCATATCGTGCACACTTGTCAAGTGCTTCACGACAAAGGGGTCTGTTCTTAAAATTCACCAGCTGTGTCTACATGGACAATGTCTATGTGTGCCTCGTTGTTCTGCGGAAAGACAGGAGTGACCGCTTTTAGCTGCCCAAGGGAAGGTTCCCGTGTCCACATGTCTACATCTCTAGAGCGATCAGTGCTCTGTCCACCTTCGACTGCTGCTGCACCATCACACACCAGGATCTAGCTCATTCACACTGGGAGCAGCCATGCAGAACAGGTGATCCAAAACGGCTGACTGTGATGCCAGCTGTGCAGGTGTTTGTCCAGCATGACTGACGATGTTGATGTCCACAGCCGGCGATGACAGCAACAGCTGCACCACCTCCACGCTGTCGTGTTCAGAGCAGGCCAGGTGTAGTGGAGTCAGGCCCCCGTTGCTCTGACTGTTTATCTCGGCACCGTTGTGCAAGAGAAGTTCTGCCACACGCACACAGTTCCAGCGACAGGCACTGTGTAATGGCTGCCAGCCGTCCTCCGTCCTGATGAGAACATCGGCCCCTTTTGACAACAGCAACTGAAAATGATGCGAGTACAAAAAAGCTGAAATCACAGAGAACTACTGCTTCTGTTATCCTACAGCCAAAAAACCATAGCTGTCTGTGAAGAATCTGTGATTAGGTGTGCTAATTCTTAGTTTATATTCTTCCTAATCCTACTCCTGTAAGGATTTCAAATTTAAACAGTCTGTATTCTACCCTTCTACAATGATTTCAAACTTGGACAGTCTATAATCTTCCCCTCCTACAAGGACTTCAAATTTGGACAGTCTATAGTCTTCCCTTCCCTAGAAGGATTTCCAATTGGACAGTCCTACAAGGATTTCAAGTTTGGAGTCTATAGTCTTCCCCTCCTACAAGGATTCACTCCAGACACATGCACTGTAACAACACACTATGACTCATCTCCCCCCCCCCCCCAACACATGCATTGTGACAACACACACTGACCTGTCTACCACCACCACCCCCAACACATGCATTGTGACAACACACTGACTCATCTCTCCCCCACCCACCCCCTCAACACATCCATTGTGATAACACAGACTCATCTCTTCTCCTCCCCCCCCCCCCCCCCCACACACACACATGCATTGTAACAACACTCTGGCCCATCTATTCTCCCACCTCCCACACATGTATTGTAACAACAACTGACATCTATTCCCCTCCCCCCTCTCCCCACCCCCAAGTACACATGCATTGTGACAACACACACTGACCCACCTCTTCACCCCCTACCCAAACACACACACACACACACACCACACACACACACACACACACACACACACACACACACTCTCACACATACACACACACTCACACACAAACACTCACACACACACACACGCAAATATATACACACAGACACACACACACACAAAGATGATCTACCTCTGCCATTTCTAGGTGGTCACTGTAGGCAGCACGATGCAGGGGAGAGTAGCCATCCTTGTCTGTGGAGTGGACGAGGGAGGGGTCAGCTGCCAAGAGTTGTTGGACTTCCTCCAGTTTGTTATTCTCTGCTGCCCATAGGATGCGCTTCTTTGGCTCATCTGCAGATCATTTTCAAGTATTTAAATTTAAAAAAATAATCCCCCCCCAAAAAGATTTAAAAATAAAAACTTCAATTTGGGAGCCGGAATAGCTCAGCTGGTAGAGCATCTAACTGAAAAGCCAGGTGCAATGCTGGCACATTTCGAGCAAACTGCATAATGCTTAAGTGGTGCGCTTTTTTTTTTTTTTTAGACCAAGAGGGCCTGTTCCAATTTCCAACCCACTGAATTACACTCACTTTGTATTTCCTGTGCTGTGAACTCATCCACATCCTGTTCATCTTTCTCCCAGAAGCTCTGGAACCTGTTAGGTTCACCATTTTTGGCCTCCAAAATCTGAAACAAGAACATATTACAGATCTATAGTCTATATATGTAATAGCACTCATCATCATAAGAAGAACAATCAGAAGAAGAGGAATCACAAGAACTTTAAAAAACAGAAAGAATCAGAACTGGTAAAAGAAAAATCAAAATCAAAAGAATAAAAAGAAGAATGAAAGGCACTGAATAAGGCACTCTGTCATGTTTTTGTTAGAACAGGTGATGTGTATCACCTGTTCTAACAAAAACATGATAGAGTGCCTTATTCAGTTATTGATACCAACAGAAAATGTAATTACTATACTTGAACACACTCTTATGAGCGTGAATCACACCAAACTGAAGTGATGGTCCCTTAAACTACAATGACAGCAGAGCAACCATTAACCCCTTCACTGCCCCAGCCTGTAAAATTTATGGGCTGAAAAGTGCACACCTACACGCATGCAAACAGTATATCTGATGGTCCTATGACAATATACTTTCAATACTGTGCATTTTGCTAGAACTGTAGAAGTCCTGTCAGGTGCTCATGCGAAGAGGGAAAAAGGCGGGCATGATTTCAAGTTTCGCACTTTTATTGGTTGTTTTCTGAATGACGGCGTGGGAAGTGTGGCAGTGAAAGGGTTAAGGGGGGGAAAGGAGCTGAAAGGACTTACAACAGAGGTCTCAGGGCTGTGCTCTAAGCCCTGCCTCTCACATAACTTGCATCCTCACAAGCCTTAAACCAGACCACCATGTTGTACTGTGCTGACTGGTGGAATGCATGAAAATTTGGGTTTGTTTTTGTTGTTCCTTCCTTAAGGTTTTCTTACTGATTCCAGCATTTGCATGAAAGCATTTTGCCTCAGTTGATTGCATCCGATACCCCTCATTACCAACAGGCGCAGAATAATCAAAACGATGATTGTGACAACTGTTGATTGGTGCAGTGGTGGAATCCATAATGATTTGGGTTTGTTTTTGTTGTTCTTTCCTTAAGTTTTTGTTACTGATTCCAGCATTTGCATGAAAGCAATTTTCCTCAGTTGATTGCATCTGATACCCCTCATTACCAATAGGTGTGTGTGTGTGTGTGCGTGTGTGTGTGTGTGTGTGTTGAACTTTTACTTTGCCTATCTTAGTCTTAGACATAGGACTATATTTTACATTGGAACATTACTCATACATATAGCGTATGTGTGTGTGTGTGTGTGTGTGTGTGCATGCGTGTGTGTGTGCGTGCATGCATGCACACATGCGTGCATGCACGCTCATGCAGGAGTGTGTATGTGCGTGTGCGCGCAGGTGTGTGTGCGTTTGGGTGTTGTTTTGTTGGTGCAAATGGTAGTTGATGTATGTCAGTGTTGTTGTTTGCTTAATATGTTTGTATGCTTACGCTTTCAAGACACTTTCCTTGTTCTAAAACTTGGTGAATAAAGAATCTATCTCTCCATCTATCTATCTAATCAAAATGATGATTGTGGTGACTCCAAATGGAAGAAGAGCAGCAACAAGTTAAGTCAGAACATGCCAGCTTTAACCAACTGAGCTACTGACTGTTGCAAACCCCTCTCCTACCCCCCCCCCCCCCCCACCTGCCTCCTACCCCATCCAGCCCCACATCCCTCCTCCCTCCCCCCCCCTTCCACCCAACCTACTTCATTCTACCCCCACCCCCCCATCCCTCACTGCATCGGATCCATGCATTCCTACAACTGAACAAGTGCCCTTTCATAAATTCATACAGCAAACCAGCTCAAATAATGTAAAAATCTTCAACATGTTGAAATTGAATATATTCAATGGAAGAAGATGGAGGACTCAACACATTCGAAAATGCTGGTGGATTTCTACAACTGCTAAATAAATGTCAAACTTAAAGACACAGGTTGTCTCATCAGACACATAACTCCAAGCAAGTTCTATTTCAACCTGCACTTTGTCTGAATGCCAATTAAAATATGGTAAAAAATATATTTGATATAACCAAAAAAAATAATTATATGGTATAAAATACAATTTCATAAAAAATAAAATCTGGCAACTCCAAATGGAAGAAGAAGAGCAGACACAGGTTGTCTCATCAGACACATAACTCTAAGCAAGTTCTATTTCAACCTGCACTTTGTCTGAATAGCAATTAAAATAGGGTACAACAAAAGGGGAAATGGAATTATGGAGCATCAAACCTGTTTCAAAATATCTGAGTTGTAAAGATCAAAGCCATTGGCCACCTCACTGCTGTCCTCAGAATCCCCCATCTGGACCGGTGGGAAAAAAAAGTAACAAGTGTAAACTTGTGATGACGATGATGATGTTTGGAAACTGCAGCTGACCTACAAAGAAAACAACATAAATGATGTGAAACATCAAACAAAATTCAATGACAGGTGGTGCAGGGATGCAGGTCATGTCGGCTCTGAGCTATGTCTGTCTGTACTGAAGCAAATCCACACAAGCTGTCTGTCCATGGCAAATCCTAATGGAGAAGCCCAAATTCCCAGCTGACACCTTCCTTGTATATAAAACAATGGCAATGATGGGTTTGGCAAGAACCAAGGCAAATTAATTAAGTAGCCATGTGATCATGACACTTGTTTGATCTGAGGCACAGTATACAGGCTCCACCCAGTAGACTGTGTTCTTTTCCTGGTTTGTCAATCTTCTAGCAACAAATGTGAGGGACATACATGTACATAAATGTCCCCACATAAAAAAAAATTATATGCATAGGATCGTAACTCAGGGGTGTGTAAGAAAAATTCTCCACTACTGTAGCAGAGTGATCATTATTTTAACTGTGGTGGTATTTGTTGTTGTTGTTGTTGTGTGTTTTTGTTTGTTTGTTGTTGTCTTGTTTTTGCTGTTGTTTTTTCGAGCAGGGCATGTGAAAGAAATTCCCCACTTCAGCTTGTGCATGGCATGTAGTAAGTCTAAGAGAGACTTTCCACTAGTGCAGGGCGTGCAAGTTAGACTCCCCAGTAAAAGTACGCCTCGCTCGGGGAGCGTAAACTGAGACTCCCCGCCGCAATAACTAGACTACTAGCACAAGGCGTGTAACTGTAAGACTAAGAGGAACTCTCCACTAAAACTACAGCAGGACACAGGACTGTATTAGCTGCACAAACTGAACGCATAATTCTATGGCTCTTTTAGTTTCAGTTTAATTTTAACGAAAACAGAGGGCGTTAACAATAATGTGCGATCACCGCACAGTGCAACCATGTGAAAATACTGCCTTACTCAAGTTACTGGGATAGCACAGCCACAGGTCTGGTCGCGGTAGTCGGCTCCTCCGCAATAACAGCTGGCTGACGAAGAAGAGGCGCACTTTCTACAGCAGCATAGTCTTCAGACGATGAAGTTGGTCACTCAACTGAAGCTGAAGGGAAGAAATGAACAAACCTTCAGCACGCGAATGTGGTCACAAACTGAGTAGTTAAGGCCATTCCCGTAAGAGGAAAGTTTAGAGTGCTCTGCCCCTGCGCGAGGCGGAAGTTCGTTGGCTGGGACGTTCGCGGCAGCTATTGGATATCGCCGGAGATAGTTTCGAACAACCAAAAAAACGAAGTTATGGGGAAGGACACTTTATGTGCTGTTTGAACTACAAAGGAAAGGAGGTGGAGCGACATGAATTAAAGTTGCACTTAAAGTGTCCCAGGAATTTCCGACCGTCTCCTTGGACATTAGTCGTTTTTATTACCAAGTTGTTATCAAAGCAACAGGCCCTCACCCCTGCAAAACCTCTTGTCATCAAGGCAACTAATGGATTCCAGTAAGGACAGCAGTCTCTGATGTACTGCCTGTTAGGCCAATGCATGAGCTGTAGGGAGAAGAAAAACGGCAAATGTTGTCGTAATGTTCCCTAACTAAACACTTGGGGGTCACCCGGTATATCTGTGGAACTGTACACTCACAAATCGTGATTGTCTCTAATAAAAAGTAATATGCTTTTTAGCACCTGAGGACATTAAAAAAAATGTATGGTATGACAAATTTTCTACATTCAGACTGAGAGGATTGCCTGTAACCGATTTTTATTACCCTGACACATGGGCAACCACAATTGTGCAAAAGTGGCCGATGATTAATTTTTACGCAATAAGTCCACATGGGAAGTGCATCAAACAGACTCAGGAAAACCTGAGCGGAAGAGGCATGTATGCTATTTACTGCTGTAAGTAGGCCAAGCAGCCAGTGATTTGTCAAGTTCAACCCAGAAAACTCAGTTGTCTGAAGTGAAGTCCGTTCCGAAGCATGAGTAGAAAAGATCAAGTCACATTCAGTCAGTCTCATTTTTCAGAACTTTTCAGAACTGCTGGCTTCTGAAATTTGATTCCTCTGGTTCCTTGGTTTTTGTTTCCCCTAGGGGCATGACACTTTTTCAGTACCTTTCAAAGGCAATGATGGGGAAACTTCTGAGAGATAGGCTTTTCCGAGCGCATAGATACCATTTTGAACTGAACTGAACTGAAGAGCACAAAAAAGGTGGCCATACGTGGCCTGATTCTTTGGCCACACGTTCCCACCTTGTTCATGATTATCGCTGATGCAGAGCACTGGGAACAAAGTAACAGCACTCAAAGTCATGTTTTCAAAACTTTCAAACACTGATTTTTAACAAACAGGACAACAACAATAAAAACAGAAAAAGTGCTGCGTGTTTTTGTTCAGTTCCTGTTGGTATGGCCAGTGATGCCCCTTCAGTTCAGTTTCCCTTTAAGTGTTCAAAGCATTAATGTCTGAGAATTTAAAGTTGCTACAGTTCACTGTCAATTAAGTTAGTACAGTATTCTGATATAAACAAAACACATTGCTTTTTTTTTTTTTTGTACATGTGTTTACAGGTGTTTATTCCCAATTTCACAAGGAGTCAAGCAAACAAACAACATATACATGGGCACAAAAACAAAACTGAAACAAAATATGCATGGGCACTAAGTGGCATAATCTCTTACCGGCCAGTGTAACAGGCTAGGATCATAACTCCACGAACAAGCTTTTTGGTTTCAGTAAATGGAAAGGTACTTATGAGCAATATTAATGAATCTGAGGAAGAACACCATTAAGAACTGAATGAATATCAAAATTTACACAGAGACCTACAACATCCAATGAAACCTACAACATCCAACGGTTATTAGCCATCAGCAGTTTATCTCCATCATCTAACTGCAAACCTGGTCAAGCGCTGTTCCTTTAGATAGCATTGTCAGTCCATT
Organism: Alviniconcha marisindica; assembly: GCA_018857735.1. Lineage (NCBI taxonomy): Eukaryota > Metazoa > Mollusca > Gastropoda > Provannidae > Alviniconcha > Alviniconcha marisindica. The sequence goes on from JABMCL010000979.1 coordinate 1,179,180, forward strand.
TCACAGTATGTAAGACCATTTAAACCATCTGAACCAAGATTAACTGCCAGTGTTGAAAAACAAAAAACAAAACAAAACAAAACAAACAAAACACAGAAAAGATTAAAACACTGCTTTTTCACTAAAATCAAGACAAAACACGAGTTTTCAGCAAGTCTTTTCTCTGTAAAGCAATAAACAAAATGTTATTGCACATGCAAACAATACAAAAATATTAAAAAAATACAACAACTTGTTCATGTTGGACTGTATTGAACAAAAAAATGAAATGACTGATCATTTGTGCACTGGACCCAGGATTCGTGCAGTGTGAAACCTGAAAAAGTCTGAGTAATTTTGAAGGGCATTTTTCAGATCTGGGAAAAGTAAAGCTAGAACAAAAAGAAAAAGTAAGGTATTTTTTTCAAAATCACGATCTTTTTCCATTTTCTAAGAGGACCAAAAAACTAATTGTAACAACCTTTTTCTGTTAAAAAGAAAGACAAACGCTGATCTTGGAAGCAGAGATCATACCTGTTCATGCATGAGCTGGTGCTGAGCAAGCAAAGGTTTAAGTTTAGCATGGACATTTTTTAATCCGGTCTGGAGAAGAAGAAAAATTGAAACAAAGGGGACTGCTAGCGTTCCAAAACAAGCTCAAAACACACAAGAGGTTAAAAAGAAAGCTATTTTAATCACACAAAACCTGTGCATATTTTCAGTGCAAGCACCTTTTTCAAGCTCATAATACATAAAATACACTAACAAATGTGGACTATTCTGTTTAACCTCTTGTGTTGGCCTGAAAAAAGTCTGGAGTTTGGTCACCCAGTGTCTGCACAAACCCTGTGGGTCTATCTCGCAAAGACGGCTATCTCTGTAAGATCAACCCAACACACAAATTATATCAGTCACCTGATTTTCTTAAATCATTTTCATGCAGAACAGGCGGTTTCTCTGCTAATTGGTTAACAAAAGCTCAATCTGCTGAAAATTTGGGTATTGTTTTTTGCCTCATTCAACGGACTAGCCAACTCAGCTTAAGCAGAAAAAAAGTTAGTATTAAGTTTTGTTATTTTAGTAATTATTTTTCTGTAGTGTTTAAAATTTAAAAAACACAACTAGTATTAAAAAAATCAAAATCCCCACCAAACATTTCAATTTTGTTCAATAAAATTTTCTCCAAACATTTCAATTTTACACACAAAGTTCCCATGAGTAAGATTATTTCACATGGAACTTCCATTCAAGATGAGTATTCTGTTTTACACCAAAGTTTCTGGCGAGTGGTCGTTTTTTCACTCCGTTTGGGTCTGTGTAAATGTTTTACACCAAAACCTGCGCGAAGGCTACTGTTTTACAACAATATTTCTGGTGAGTGTGGTTTCTTACACCAGATCTGGAAGAGTGATTGCTTCACACCAAAACTGGGGTGAGTGTGATTATTTTACACCAATACTGGTGTGCTTGCTACTGTTTTGCACCAACATTCTGGTGACTGTGATTGTTCTACACCAAACTTTGAGTGAGTGTGATTGTTTTCGATTAACATTTTGGACGATTGCTTGACCAGCATCAAGGTTTTCGTTTGATATCTAGTCACACATAATACATGTATGCAATACAGTAAAAATAGTAATACAAACCATCATAAAAAGTGGTAACATATGAACAGTTTCACTGAGCATGCACAATAATAAAATACACGACAGAAACAGTAAAATGTAGGTCACAGCCTTGCGTCACAGAACAAATTGTACACATGAAAATTCTTGATTATATGCTCCCCTCTTTTTTTCTCTCTCTCTCTGCATCAAGCACACACACAAAACATATCAAGCTCAAGTAAATTACAATAAACTAGACCCAGACTTGTCAGAAGCTAAATATGTATAACAGAACCATTACATGCCCACAATAGACTGGCAGTCGGTAGGTAGGTAGTGTTGCTTAATGTCCTCAGATGTCAGTTGACATAATAGGGACAAGCTGTGACCAATGCCGATGCATGGTTCAATAAACCTTTACGTCCACGGAAGCCAGAAGGCTCCTTAGGACGGACAGCCCAGGACGGCCACCTCGACTCTCACACAGCTCCTGAACTATGACTGGCAGTCTGCAGTGGGATTGGGGATAAGGAGAAGCAGCAAAACAAAAAAAGCAGCAGTGTCTCAATTTTGATTGTGACTCCAGCAGAAGCCAATGTTCCAGTCCAGAAATACTGAGGAAGAAGAATGTATACAACTGTAAATCTACACAGTGTGTGTGTGTGTGTGTGTGAATGTGTCTGTGTGTGAATGTGTGAGCACACGCTTGTGTGTGTGTATACATGTATGCATGTGCATGTGTGTGTGTTATAATTTAATTACAGTTTAATGTTACATAATGTACAGACAAGAGACGCATTTCCAGGTATGATTTTAGCATGGACAATAAACAATCTTATCTTATCCAACTGTTGCCCTCCAGCATATTAAAAGAAAAATGTTTGGCACCTTCCACCAAGGTGTGAATACTGCCATTCATTATTAAAACCAAAAACATACATCTGAAGCCAAAAAAAATTGATTTCCTGTCATAAAATGAAAGTTTACAAGTTTAACCCTGACAAGCAAAAGGCCAACTGCACTGCGTTCAGGATTAGTGTTCTTGTTCATAGTGATGACAGAAATGTAAAAGAAAAGGGGGCAGATCCATGGATTTTATTCTGATGAAGGCAGGGGGCAGATCTGTGGATTTCATTTTGATGAAGGAATGGGGCAGATCCATTGATTTCATTCTGATAATAAAATGGCAGAGTCCAGTGTTTCAATGCAACTGACACTTCTGTTCGGATCCCCTTTAAAGATACCAAGTTCACTTTTTATCTCCAATAAGGCAAAAAAATGAAGACCCATTTAGGCCTCTAGCTCTTGGTATGGAAGCACAAAGACAGCACACAGAACTGTAATAATAATCAGTGTAATGACCGTGGTTTAAATAATAATAATCAGTGTAATGACTGTGGTTTAAATTATAATAATCAATGTAATGACTGTGGTTTAAACTCCAGAATTGACAGGGCATTAAAAAGCCAGTTATCTATCTGTCTGTCCGTACTAAGATGAAAACAGAAGAACCAAATGAAGGAAAGGAAGTGCATGGTGGAAATTTTCAAGAAATACATTTGGGCACCAGATTATGTAAGACACAAGCTAACTAGTGTTTCCCACAATGAAGCTGGCCACCTTTGAGCTTCGGACACCTCTACTTGCACTCAACAGTAATTCGAAAACAAACTCTGTGAAAAAGTGGACTTCCTGCGCTGTAAATTATTTTTCAGAAATCCAACCCTCATCACTAAAAGATAATAAATTAATATCAACACACTACCTATACATGCAGGTTTTGCATGCTAAAGAAACTGCACAATAAGCTCTAACCCATCAATGGAAAGATCAACTGCAATGAAAGTGTGTATGTATGTGTGTGTGTGTGTGTGTGTGTGTGTGTGTGTGTGTGTGTGTGTGTGTGTGTATACATGTGAGTGTTTGTGTGTGCTCCTGTAAAGTTGTCCAAAATGTGACTTCTTTCCCCCTAATTTGTATGTATATATGTTACTGTGTATGCTTATGTCTGTATCCTGAAATTTCCTTGATAGTTTTCATGGGCTATCTTGTGCAATTTGTTTGTATTTTTACCTTGTGAGAGCAATCAGTGTTTGTATGCAATGAGCCCTAGAAACATGCATTGCTTGGTGTATAAGTTTTTAACTACCAGATAAAAACGTTCATTCTTTTTTCATTCATTCATTTAAAACATGGAAAGCAACTTAACTAACAGAAATGGAAAGCAACTTCATTCACAGAAAAATTACAGGGAACAATAAAAATAAAAGTATCTGCATCTTCAAGGTGGAATGGCATGGATCAAACCAGCAAAACTTAAAAATAATAAAGCCATACCCGATTGACAGTGATATCCCTGATATCCCAGTTTGAAAACCAAAGAAAGATCAAAGGCAGCTGGCAATGTTGGCATAATAAGCAGACCCCCCACCGCCCACCCCCTTCCAAACCTGGACTTTTTTTTAACCCTGTTTGTTTGTTCAGATTTGCACCAAGAAAAAGAAAAAAAACGCCAAAAAAGCCAACACATTCTGAGGCAGCAAATACCCCAATTAAAAAAGTGCATATTACTGCCCATTATGTAACAACACTACTGAATGAGCACAGAAATAAAACAAAACTCGTTCAGAAAATACAACTCTCATTAAAAAAATTCAAACACCACCATAACCTTGAAAATGGGTCAAACTGGCATTACTGCAAAGTTCAAAAGATCTCACTCTGACAGTGGCTGAGGAAACTCCAACATTCAGATTTTTCGCCAGGAAAGCTGGGTGAGTGGACCATTCCCATGAATAATCATGAGGTCTCGTCACCAAGGTAACAAAGATCTCACTCTGACAGTGGCTGAGGAAACTCCAACATTCAGATTTTTCGCCAGGAAAGCTGGGTGAGTGGACCATTCCCATGAATAATCATGAGGTCTCGTCACAAAGGTAACAAAGATCTCACTCTGACAGTGGCTGAGGAAACTCCAACATTCAGATTTTTTGCCAGGAAAGCTGGGTGAGTGGACCATTCCCATGAATAATCATGAGGTCTCGTCACCAAGGTAACAAAGATCTCACTCTGATAGTGGCTGAGGAAACTCTAACATTCAGATTTTTCGCCAGGAAAGCTGGGTGAGTGGACCATTCCCATGAATAATCATGAGGTCTCGTCACCAAGGTAACAAAGATCTTGCTCTGGCAGTGGCTGAGGAAACTCAGAACATGAAAATTGTTTCCAGGGAAACTGGGTGAATGGACCATTCCCATGAATAATCATAAGGTCACGTCACCAAGGTAACAACAAAAGCAGGGCTTAGGAATTGAGGCCAAGGTACAGGTGACAAAATCTCTACATGTCCTTGCCATTTTTGCACATCCCAGCCTCACTTCTGATCTCACGATCTGCATCAAAACAAGACAAAACCAGACTCGACAAGAACATCACAAAGGCAGATGGAGTGATGGGGAGAAGGCAAGAAAGCACAGACACGGCTTACCATCAATTAGTGACAAGCTGCGGACAATTTTTGCTAACAAGACCTAAATTTGGCAATGGACACATACGAGTAGAAGCGACAGATTTAGGATTCCCCATAGTAAGACTACACGATACCTCCAGTCGTTCATTCCAACGGTCTTTCAGAGACAAAGTCAACAAGCAGGCAGATAAACACAATACACAATGGCTAGAGATGGAGGTGTGGGGATGATGAGGCTGGAATAAACTGGAGGAATGTCTACAAGTGAATGGGATGCAGCTGTTTGAGCCAGTGGATTTTAATTTGGAAGAACATGTGTTGTTGGTGCAATGATGTACGTGGCTTTGCATGAAGTCACATGGTGCATGGTTGTATGGTGTATAAAGAACATGCAGAGATGGCATCAGTTTCATGTGGCACCAGCCATGACAGCACTGTGAGTACACCACTTCAGTGGATATCCAAAAAAACGTGCTATATAAAGCTCACGTAGAATAACATACAAGCGCAGTGAGTCTGCTCAAGAGTTGAGAATAGCGCCATGTAAAAGCGATTAAGAATCAACAATGTTTTATTTTACGCTTTATGGCAGACCACGTAATTTCCACAATGGATTAATAAAGTTGTCTTGTATCTTGTATGATTCAGCTCAGTAAGAACGGTCCAGGGATGCCCTGATAGCTGGCACAAACACAGACCGTACTTCATTCAAATACCCGCAGCAGGTGTGATACAGATGATGGCACCTTTGGAAACAGACACATGGACTCTGAGCTTCAAACTACAACTGTAACACCAAAACAGCCGATAGTCCCCAGAGAAAATTGCTCCAGCAAAAACAGTTATTAGCTTTTGTTCTGTCTTCAAGCATTGCCCTGATATAATCGTACCAGTTGACTGGGCATAAAACACCAACTTACTTACTTACTTACTGTCTTCAAGCATAACAATATATAACATTAAAAAAATTAAACTTTGAAAAGACATACAGAAGGTTAAACTTGGAACATTGTTGGAACTGAATGAAACAAATGAGAGGTAGATTTGGGCAAACTCGCTTTTTTTTTCTGAGCAACATTCAAACAGTCACACAAACAAGTATTTTACACACAAACAGTGAAGACCTGTGTCAACACTGCATATCCCATCAAAATACACAAGTCTGTATTAACCGTAGTGGAACATGAAACTTTCCTGAGGACATGTTAACAAATACAAAAATGTACATGCTGAATATTAAGGTATAAAAAAAAAAAAATCTGTAAAAAAATGTAGCAAGAGATTTAACATGAGGGTACGAGTACAACCCCAGTGATTGATAAATGATTTTTCAAAAATCTGCCATGCACAGCAAATGATGAATATTATAAAGCATTTTTCCTTTCTTCGATGAACATCATCAACAACATTTGAATATTGGATGATGAGTATATATTTATGCCAAATATGGCTGGTGAATGGTAATCACTTCTTCATTAATCACAATGAAGAAAAAACTTACAAAAAGAGCAAATACTCAGATGGCACAAGACTTAAAATGATAAAAATCATTTGCCTTGGTAAAGGTGGCCGCTTATAATATAGTGCAACATACAGTTCATCTCATCGTATGTTTACACACATTTTCAAATGCACATGTTACATCCTGGATAATATCATGCACCGTACAGTTCATTGTATGTTTACACACATTTCTCACCAAAATGTGCACGTTACATACTGGATAATATAGTGCACTGTGCAGTTCATTTCACTGTATGTTTACACACATTTCTTGTCAAAATGTGCACGTTACACACTGGATAATATAGTGCACTGTGCAGTTCATTTCATTGTATGTTTACACACATTTCTTGTCAAAATGTGCATGTTACACACTGGATAATATAGTGCACTGTGCAGTTCATTTCATTGTATGTTTACACACATTTCTCGTCAAAATGCACACGTTACATACTGGATAATATAGTGCATCATACAGTTAGTTCATTTCATTGTATGTTTACACACATTTCTCATCAAAATGCGCACGTTACATACCGGATAATATAGTGCACCATCCAGTTCATTTCACTGTATGTTTACACACATTTCTCGTCAAAATGCGCACGTTACATACTGGATAATATAGTGCACCACACAGTTCAGTTCATTGTACATTTACACACATTTCTTGTCAAAATGAGCAGTACGTTCAGACCAAAAGATTTCACCCGGCTAGAAATAGAAATATCAATAATTAACCCCCCCCATCAATTTATATTTTTTCCTCCCGCTTCCTTCTCCCTTCTCTCTCTTTCTCACTTATGTCTTTAATTTAATCTTTCCATTGTCCCTGTGACTCAAATTCAATCATGGCCACTGAAAGCGCTCTATAAGTTCCCTATTATTATTATTATTATGATTAAAACTGGGATGAAAGTATAATGGCTAAATGCAAAAACAGCAACAACAACCCAGTGAACAAGCAGGGCGTGGGGGCTGCTGCATAACCATACAAGTTTTACTACACAAGAGCAAGCAAGCAGTCACTGGGCTAAATTTCAGCCAATAAACATTTTCTGCTTCTCTCTTTTAATGATTATGCTTCAAATAGGTGCATGCCGCATGCTTCAAAATCGCCACAACTGTACAAGATATCAGTGAATAAAACAGAAAGACCGGTGTAAATAATATCCGTTATTTTTAAAACAGAAAGACCGGTGTAAATAATATCCGTTATTTTAAACAGTCTCGCGGGGCAGTCAAACATCTTTCTTTTTTTCTTCTCCATTCAGTCACACGCACAAACTGGTTAAACCTGAACACTGGCTGATACGGATTAAAATCAATACCATAGAAAGTCTTGCAACATTGTTCTCTACCAGCACATTTATGCAGGCTGCTATGTGGGACTTTGGGCAGTAAAACACCAGGCACATGCAGTGTTTCTCTCATACTCAACACCAGTCACTGAATAAAGAAACGCAACCATATCCACGATCGTTGTGCAGCAAGAACGCACACAGACTGGCACTGGCAGTGACGAGGAAAATGCCCCGAGAGAGGCAAAGGAGAAGACTTGTGGTCAGACGGGCAGGCTGTCTTGCTGTAGCTTCTGAAGCCTGTGACGATTCTCCAGCTGCCTCTGGTACGACCGTGCTTGAGATCCCAGGTCTTTCAACCGCGTGGCCACCTGGTGGGAAAAGGCAAAAGCAAATTTGCTGTAAAATCGGGAAAACAGTCGCAGATTTGCTGTAAAACCACAGGTAGCACAGTAACAAATTTGCTGTAAAAACAGGAAAACAGTTGCAGGTTTGCTGTAAAGCCACAGGTAACACAGTAACAAATGTACTGTAAAACCAGGCAAAAAGTGCTAAAACATGTCCGCGAGCATTGCCACTTTCTGTCCAGCAGTCTGTATCCATGAAACAAAAGTATTTTTTCTCTATCAACTCCACACACTTTAATGATCCCTCACAGGGTAGTTCAACTAACTACTAAAGGTTCATTAATCTAAAAACAACATGCAAAAAGAGCATCCAAGCAATGTCAGAAGCATTTATCATCAAATCAGTCATCAAATTAATCCAAATATAAACAGTGCAATAAGGTGCGTTTTAAAGAAAACATCCTGTAAACTAAAGGAAAACCAAACCGAAAATGCAAGTTGACCGGAAAACAAGAAAATACACAAAATCACTATGGAAAAGAAGTGCTTTTCTGCCGTCAATTTGAGCGACTCAGGGTGCAGCCATGTTGGTTCACTCTTTACCAATGAAGAGCAGAAAAGGCTGGCTCCTGACATAAATCATTTGATCCTTTTCCACACATGCTGGCCTTGTTTATAACATCACTGATACAGACTACTGGACGTAAAATGGCAGCACTCATGGGCATGTTTTGTGTGTGTGTGTCTTTGAAGTCTTACTTATATTTCATATTTTTTCCAGTTTTATATTTCACATTTTTAATCTATTGTATATTAATTTTGAAATGTAGATCTTGAACAAGCAAGATGAGAAATCGAGTGAAAAACTGCTGCATGTTTTTGTTGTTGTTGTTATTTATTCCACTCTTACTGCTGGGGTCCACGACACTTTGTTGGTTTGCTTCCCCATTTAATCCGCTGAAGACAGACAAGAATGTAATGACCTGTTTAAAGGTGGGTCTGTTGCCAGGCTCCTGCACCCAGCAGTTCTTCATCAGCTCTTTGTACTGAGGCATCATGTCTGCCGAGGGGGGCGTCTCCGGTCGACCCCCGTTCTTCAGTATTTCTTGCACCTGTCCACACATGACGACAAGCAACACTCACACTTCTCTTCTTTACTTTTTCCTTCTCTAGTATTTCCTGAACATAAAATGATGAACAGTCAGCTCTTCTTCATTTTTTTCCATTCTTTAGTATTTCTGAACCTCCCCACACAAGGTGACAAACAACATTCATACATCTCTTCTTTATTTATTTGGGGGGGGGGGGGGGGGGGGGGGTAGGATAAAGTGTTTTGAAAGTTTCTGTACCAAATGTTTTTCATCTCTCTCTCTCTCTCTCTCTCTCTCTCTCTCTCTCTCTATATATATATATATATATATATATATATATATATATATATATATAGTGCTAAGAGCTGTGCATCAAAGCACAGTGTAAATTCATGGATTTTTGTTTCCCATCAACCACAAACGGTCACCTTGTGACAAACCACACATTCACAGTAACCCAAGTCAATAAAACACAACCAAAAAGCTGGCTCACTGTTATACACACAACGCAATCAATACCAAACACAACCAAGCCAAAACAGTCAACAATTGGCACAGCTCAATAGTTGGGAGAAAAAAAAATCTAAGCAACTCCGACATACCTCCGCCTCTGTGCTGATCTCTTCAAAGGGATCCTGACACATAGGCACCTCCCACATGACCATGGCAAAGGAGAAGACATCGCAGGCTGGGGTTATGACGCTGTCTGCACCGGCGCCGCCACTTCTTGCCCCTGGCTTTCTGCTGCCCATGTCACCCTCCAGTTCCGACCTGTCTACTGCAGGTGGCGCCAGCGTTTCCTTGGTGACCGGGTGAGCCAGCAGCTCCGGTGCCGTCCACCGAATGCTGGCAGGGCAGGCACTCATTGTGCGACGACCTGCAGTTCATAGGTGCAATATAAAAACACACCAAGTACATGAGGCACCTTTTCTTTCAGATTTACTCTGTTTAAGGTCTTCCAGATTTAAATAAACGCCTCAATAATTAATTACTGGCTCTTTTTTTCTTCTTCTAAACTTTGACCTAAAAGTAGATGAAGCTGAAAATACACATACTGACAGCAAGTGGTTATAATGCTAATTAATAAGGCGGGTTCTGGATGGAGTTTGTGCTGACTGAACAGACTGTCCCCACACTGCTTATCAAAGCATCCATACCCCCCATGTTTAGTACTAAGACTGTGGAAGCAACATAGCATTAAAGTACACGCGTAAACATCAGGTGAGTCTGCCCTGGGTAAAAAAAACTATTTTACCTTGGTGTGAATGATTCTAGTTTTATTTGTTCTGGCATAAGCACTGTGAAAGGACATAAGAAAAATGCCGCCTGTGATACTTTGAGTTGTCTGTGTGGATACAAACATGCTGCTAATTTTGAGCACCAAGGAAAAACTGTCAGTAACTTAAAGTTTTTGAAGACCTGGGACATAAACAATTACAGCAGTGGTAAGAGGAAGGATGTCATAAACTGACACTTGGAGTTGGGGGTAACTCAGTAAGGAGGGTAAGACAAAAGCAATGGTCACTTACAGCAGCAGTCGTCCTCTGGACACTCCTCTCTGATTGGCTGCAGCAGCTTGATGAGGCCAAAGTCCGCCACCTGTGGTCAGTCAACACCAATGGTAATGTTAACTCATTCTGCTCCAAATGATAATGTAAACTCGTTCTGCTCCAAATGATAATCTTAACTCACTCTGCTCCAAATGATAACGTTAACTCATTCTGCTCCAAATGATGTGAACTCATTCTGCTCAAAGTACGCATGTATCTGTATTGGGCCAAAGTATGCCACCTGTAGTCAGCACCAATGATAATGTTAACTCATTCTGTTCAAAATATGCATACATTTGTACCATGTAAAAGTCTGCCACTTGTAGTCAGCACCAATGATAATGTTAACTCATCCTGCTCAAAGTATGCACATGATCTGAAACCACTTGATGTGGTATTGTTTGCTGAGGTGAGTTTTTCATGCAGCTTTGAAGGCAATGGGAGTACTTGAATGCAACAGATGTCAGAAGGGAGACTCAGAGAATTCCACTGCCTTGGAACACAGTAAGAGAAAGAGCGACGGACAAAGGTTTTAGTTTATCATGTGGGATGTGAAGTATCTGCGTCTGCAGAAGAACAAAGCTGCCTGGAAGGGGTGTACACAGTGAGAAGATCAGAGAGATGGGGTGGAAACCAAAGTCACAAACCAGTGAGGGCTTGATCAGAAAAGTAACAAACAGACATGGTCCAGAAAACCAAAGTACCAAACATACGTGTTACAGAAAACCTAAGTCACAAACTAGTCAAAGAAACAGACATTTTGCAGAAAACCAAACTACAAAACAGACATGTTACAGAAAACCAAAGTACCAAACAGACAGGTTACAGAAAGCCAAAGTACCAAACAGACATGGTACAGAAAACCAAAGTACCAAACAGACATGGTACAGAAAACCAAAGTACCAAACATATGTGTTACAGAAAACCAAAGTACCAAACATATGTGTTACAGAAAACCAAAGTACCAAACATACATGTTACAGAAAACCAAAGTACCAAACATACGTGTTATAGAAAACCTAAGTCACAAACTAGTCAAAGAAACAGACATTTTACAGAAAACCAAAGTACCAAACACACATTTCACTGAAAACCAAAGTACCAAACTGACATGTTACAGAAAATCAAAGTACCAAACAGACGCTTTACAGAAAACCTAAGTCACAAACTAGTCGAAGAAACAGACATTTTACTGAAAGCCAAAGTACCAAACTGACATGTTACAGAAAAACTAAGTCACAAACTAGTCAAAGAAACAGACATTTGCAGAAAACCAAACTACCAAACAGACATGTTAAAGAAAATCAAAGTCCCAAATAGACAGAGTACAGAAAGCCAAAGTACCAAACAGACATGTTACAGAAAATCAAAGTACCAAACAGACATGTTACAGAAAACCTAAGTCACAAACAAGTCGAAAAAGAGGGCATTGCTGGTCTGGCACACAACTACAAGGAAACAAATAATAGTACAATTAGCATCATCAGACAATGCTAGATGCATCACAGGCAAACAAAGTTTCACAATAACACAACCTTACAGGCAAAGAACAGCTGTTATACAAGGTGTTGAAAAACACACACAAAGATCATGTCATCAGTCGATGCCAGACACCTGACGTGCATACACACCTTGACAACATCATTGTCTGACAAGAAGAGGTTGCCGCAGCGAAGGTCCCGGTGAATGATGGGTGGTTTTGTGGAGTGAAGGAAAGCCATCCCATCAGCCACCTGGGCACACTGAAATCAGCAAAAACTCAATCAAATGACAGGATGTAAATCTGCGCTGCAACTTGCACCAGCCAGATGAGAATCTGCACTTGTGCCAAACAGACAGACTTAAAAAATCTGTGGCTGCACAAATATAAACAGATAAATGGTTTACAGATTGGTGAAAGTACCAATGTACCTAAAATTAATAAAAACATCCAAATAATTTACAGATTGGTGAAAGTACCAGTGTACCTCAATATAAACAGACAAATAATTTTACAGATTGGTGTGAAAGTACCACCATTCTGACACGGGGAGGTCATGACAAAATAATGGAACAACTCACCATTCTGACACAGTAAGGCCATGAGAAAAAAATAAAGGAACTCATCATTCTGAGACAGTGAGGCCAAGACAAAATAATGGAACAGCTCACCATTCTGACGCGGTGAGGCCAAGTCAGCATACGACCTTGTACTTTGAGAAAGTCTTTCAGACATTCTCCAATCACGTACTCTGTAATGATGGATGGCAACTTGCCATCAAGACACAGGCCCAAGATTGTGACAATGTTCTTGTGACGCTGACGACTGGAAAAACGTACAAATTGCATTGTTAGTAATAAGAAAAAACGTACAATTTTTTTGCAAGCTCAAAACTAAGAAAATGAAAAAAAATCTTTCTCAAGTGTATATATTCATAACCAAAAGAACAGAACTGACATTATGAATGAAATCAAACACACAAACAAAACTAAACAAAACTCTTTGGCAAATGCCACATGTACTGATGCACATGAAATCTTTTTGCATAAACTGCCTTACAAAAAGAAAAAAGAGAATAAATGTTAAGAAAAGGAGGAAGAAATCCAGTTGCATTAATAAGTGCAGCTGTCAACAACCAAGCCTCATCCAACAGTTTACATTATACATTACACCAGTCCAACATTAATCTAACCGACAAAAACCTACAGCACCACATTTCTTTACTAACAGAGTCTCAGAGAGAAAGAGAGAATTTGGACTCCAAAGTTTTAATACTTGAGAACAGTCATAAAAGGTCTACTTGGAGCTATCAAACAGCCAGTCCATGCTATACTACAAACACAAGACAGAGAGGGAGAGAGAGAAAGAGAGAGAGTGAATGCATGAATGAATGAATGAATAAATTTTATTTTATGAGCATAGTGAAGACTCAAGGTCTTTTTACATCCAGCCCTCATCCACGAGGAAAACTACTATTAACTAAGGATACAACAGCTACAGTACGTTGAGTACATGTACAGTTATACAAACCATGCTAAGAAAGAGAGAGTGAGAGAGAGAGAGAGAGAAGATAAAGACAGACAGACAGATATATATATATAGAGAGAGAGAAGATAAAGACAGACAGACAGATATATATAGAGAGAGAGAGAGAGAAGATAAAACATGAACCTGACATTCATATTCAGTTCTCAGCCTGCTGAAGCTGCAACATTTTCTACTGAGTACTAGTCCACCAGGTTAGTGAATATGAAAATCTACCAGCTTAGAGGAACTTGTTACTAGCCTAAAGACTTTCCCCCTAAATCTTATGAACTTCCAGTTCACACTCGACCTCACTTACACAGATATAATATATATATAGGCAAGTTAAAATGGTGGCAACATTGCACGGCATATGACACAGTAATTTTGATTTCTTCTCTCATGATCAGAAACATTTACAAAAACCTGAAAGAGTGTATTTCTGCTGCCCTGTACTTACCTGAGGGACCAGACTTGATGCAAGTGATTTTTGCCCCAACGTGACCAGACAGGCTTTTCTACCTACCCCGGACAAGCAGGAGATTGCATTTCTGCAGCTCAGGGCTTACCTGAGGAACCAGACTTCATTCTTCATAAGCTTCATAGCCTCTGGGGTGATCTGGTTTTCGTGGACAAGGAGTGTCAGCCGTTTGACGGCCACCGTCATCTCTTTCCACTTGGCCAGGTGCGTGTCCCCGAAAATACCCCCTCCCAACCTGCCAAAAACACAAAAGAAAAAGTGCTGGTGGTCACCGATGAGCTACTCAGGTAGCAAAACACTTGTCTAACCTAGGCAACCAACATAATAATGGTCCTCACCTGGATCGGATTTTTGATAGCCCCTCTGCTCTCTGTTTAGCGTTGTGGGCCAAAAATCAGATTCGGCTCCGGGAGGGGTAACTAAAGCACCCAACAGGCTCTTTAAGAAGGGAGTAAGACTCTCTCTCTCACTCTCTCCATCAAATTTACTCTGTTTAAGGTCTTCCAGATCTAAATATAATGCCTCAACAAATAATTACTGGCTTCTGTTTTTTTCCTACACTTTGACCAAAAAAGAACAAGTTTAATTGTGTTTTACATACTTTGTTGTCCAGCAAGTATCATGTGTTTTGACAGCCACTATCTTCTCTTTCTATTTGGCCAGGTGCGTCTCTCCAAAGATTCCCCAATCTCCCACTTTCCCAAGAATGCAAAAAAAAAGAAGGTTTAATTATATTTGCATACATTTTTGGACAGTCACTGCCATCTCTTTCCATTTGGTTAATTGTGTCTCCAAAGATACCCATTACCAACCTGCCACAAATGCACAAAAAAGGTTTAATACCATTTTGCGTACTTTAAAAACAACAAAACATGAAGATGCAAGATGGCTTGAAAATACGCAAATATTTTTATTTGCATGCCATATGCAGGTAAGATGCTGCAGTGACTACTGTAGGATGTTCTTTCTATCTGCATGCTATATGCAGGTGAAGTGCTGCAGTGACTACTGTGGGATGTTCTTTTTATCTGCATGCTATATGCAGGTGAAGTGTTGCAGTGACTACTGTGGGATGTTCTTTTTATCTGCATGCTATATGCAGGTGAAGTGCTGCAGTAACTACTGTGGGATGTTCTTTTTATCTGCATGCTATATGCAGGTGAATTGCTGCAGTGACTACTGTGGGATGTTCTTTTTATCTGCATGCTATATGCCGGTGAAGTGCTGCAGTGACTATTGTGGGATGTTCTTTTTATCTGCATGCTGTATGCAGGTGAAGTGCTGTGGGATGTTCTGCACAGGAAGTCACACAGGAGTCAGTGAGGCACCGTATCCAGTCCATGAGGCACAGATGTCAAGCTGTGATAACACGCATGGTGGCCACACACAAAACTTGGTCGTTTTCAAAATGAACCCATTCTGACAGAAGCAGCAGAAGCAACCATCTGTGACAATGATATCGCTTTTGACTCTTTTCAGTATTCAAACAATTAAATGAATTTTTTTCTGCTCAAATCTTGTCACATAATTATGGTATATATTTATAAAAAAAAATAGGAATACAAATTGTACATGGTAAGTTACTTTTTGTGCTGAGTATATTTCATACTTCTGCCACACATGCTGGCCTTGTTTATGACATTACTACTATAGATTGTTGAGCACAAAATGTGAGCACTCACAGTCAATTTTCCGCGACTTTCAAACACTGATCTATAACAAACAGGATTAGAAAAAGACTGAAGAACCCCTTTGTGTCTATTTATTTCATTCATACTGATAATCTTCCTACCACTGACACATTAACAGAATCCTACCTTTGACACATCCACAGGCACTGGACACCTCCTCTCAAGCGCCCCCCCCCCTCCCCCACCCCACTCCCCCCCGCCCACCCACCCCCCCACCCCAACACATTTCCTTCTTTCAATGAAGTGGTCAGAGTTCTCACACCTTTGACACATGTCAAGAGATTCCAGATGGATCATGGTGTCCTCTAGCACGGGCAGAATCTTCTTGCGTGCCATGCTGGCAGGCTCGTAGTCATAGAGATTTGTCTTTGCCATCAGTCTGATCCTTTGGCCAGATGCACCAGGCCTCATAGCAGCTGTGGGGACAGAAACAAGTACAAATCAATGAAAAGAAAGAAATGACGGAGAACAACCAAAGCGTCAACATTCAATGAGAGCGGGTGTGCATGCTTTGCGTAACACAACCAACACCAGACCAAACTCACTGGGAAGTTTGGAGCAGATCCGCAGGTATAAAGACAGATCAGATACAACCTCAACTCACCGATGAAGACATCACAGTAAATCGACAATTTTGATGAATGGTGTTCTTGTTGCTTGTTAACCTATCTACAGGTGTGTGCGTCTGATGTAACCACAGCAAACTCTCTGGACAGTTTGGAATAGATCTGGTGGTGTGTACAACTGATGTAGCCACAATGAACATCACACCTGACCCACTGGGAGGTTTCAAGCAGACCTCCTGGTGTGTGCGACTGATGTAGCCACAACCAATACTACATGAACATGCACAGTTTTGTGTGTAAGTTCCTATGCCCCATATTTAATTCACTGGGCAGTTTGCAGATCTGCTGATGTGTGCGACTGACGTAACCACAACAAACACCACAAGAACATGCAAGGTTTTGAGTGTAATGTTCTATGCCCCAGATTTAAAAAAATGTTCATTCAGGAAACTCACTGGGCAGTTTGGAGCAGATCTGCTGATGTGTGCGACTGATATAACCACAACCAACACTGCAAGAACACACAATATATGAATTTTCATTCAGTCAGTCAGTCAGTCAGGAAACTCACTGTGCAATTTGGAGATCTGCTGATGTGTGCGAGTGATATAACCACAACCATCACCACAAGAACATGAATTTTAATTCAGTCAGTCAGTCAGTCAGGAAATTCACTGGGCAGTTTGGAGTAGATCTGCTGATGCGTGCAATTGATATAACCACAACCAACACTGCAAGAACATGAATTTTCATTCATTCATTCAGTCAGTCAGGAAACTCACTGGGCAGTTTGGAGTAGATCTGCTGGTGTGTGCGGCCGATGTAGCACAGTCCTCCAATGAAGGCCACCACCATGGTCACAGCCACCAAGCAGCCGATGATGATGAACATCAGACTGTCGCCCTTTTTCTGCCCCTCACTGGAACTGGAGGCTGCTGCTGATGAAAGAGCAAACACTTTTAAGTGGATCCCACAGCTATTGCTGTCTTTGAAGGACCTGCATCAAAACTGTTTCAAAGGAAAGTCAAAACTTCTGATAAAATGATTATTCATAGTCCTGTGGGTAAGTTATTACAATATAATAACATATGCTTTTTTATGTGTCTTTTGGGGGTCTAATAAGTAATATCACCTCACTGAGAACAGACATTAAATAAAATACAGATTGATTGATTGATTGAAACCTGTGGATGAAAGAACTAGCACATCAGAAACATGTGCTCCACCCTCCTGGCTCTGAAAAAAAAAGAATGGTAGCTGCTGCCAGCCCGGTCAGCCAAATGCACCGCTTTAGAGGCCTATCTGGTGAGAGTGTACTCAGGTAGCACAATACATGTCTACCCTAGGCAACCAACATAATATTTTAATGATGGTTCCCACCAGGATCAGATTTTTGCTCTGCTTAGCATTGTGGGCCAAAAATCAGATTGGTTCCTGGAAGGGGGGTGGGGGTGAGGGGTGGGGGGTGGGGGACTGATGATGCATCCAATAGGCTCTTTATGAAGGAAGCAGGTCTTTCTTAATCTTTCTGCTATCCTCCTCCGCCCCCCCTCCCCCCCCCAAATTCACTTTATTTTAGGTCTTCCAGATCTAAATATAGTGCCTCAATGATAATTACTTGCTTGTTTGTTTTTTCTACACTTTGACCTAATCTATTCTAAACTTAGTTTTGTCAGTGACGGACAACGCGACTGGCTGCACACAACAATCACAAGCGTCCCAGCTTACCCAGGTTGCACACACCACCTCTCTAATATGACAGTGTTAACTACAGTCAAGTCACTGCCTCTCTAATACAGGGCACAAATGTTAACTACAGTCAAGTCACCGCCTCTCTAATGCAGGGCACAAATGTTAACTACAGTCAAGTCACTGCCTCTCTAATGCAGGACACAAATGTTCCATGCTTACAAAACAACGAAGGCTGGAGGTAGCCATTTGGCCAGCTGTGACACTTGATGGTGTTAACTATAGTCAAGTCAAGTCACCGCCTCTTATACAAGGCACAAATGTTAACTACAGTCAAGTCACCGCCTCTGTAATGTAGGGCACAAATGTTCCATGCTTAAAAGACAACAAATTCTGCAGGTAGTCATTAGGCCAGCTGTGACACTTGATGGTGTTAACTACAGTCAAGTCAAGTCACCGCCTCTGTAATGCAGGGCACAAATGTTCCATGCTTAAAATACAACAAATTCTGCAGGTAGTCATTAGGCCAGCTGTGACACTTGACGGTGTTAACTATAGTCAAGTCAAGTCAAGTCACCACCTCTGCAATGCAGGACACAAATGTTAACTACAATCAAGTCACCGCCTCTCTAATGCAGGGCACAAATGTTCCATGCTTAAAAGACCACAAAGGCTGGAGGTAGCCATTAGGCCAGCTGTGACACTTGACGGTGTTAACTACAGTCAAGTCAAGTCACCATCTCTCTAATGCAGGGCACAAATGTTAACTACAGTCAAGTCACCGTCTCTCTAATGCAGGGCACAAATGTGCCATGCTTAAAAGACAACAAAGGCTGCAGGTAACCATTAGGCCAGCTGTGACACTTGATGGTGTTAACTACAGTCAAGTCACTGCCTCTCTAATGTAGGCACAAATGTTAACTACAGTCAAGTCACCGCCTCTCTAATACAGGGCACAAATGTTCCATGCTTACAAAACAACGAAGGCTGGAGGTAGCCATTAGGCCAGCTGTGACACTTGACGGTGTTAAGTATAGTTGAGTCAAGTCACCGCCTCTTATACAGGGCACAGATGTTAACTCCAGTCAAGTCACTGCCTCTCTAATACAGGGCACAAATGTGCCATGCTTAAAAGACAACAAAGGCTGCAGGTAACCATTAGGCCAGCTGTGACACTTGATGGTGTTAACTACAGTCAAGTCAAGTCAAGTCACTGCCTCTGTAATGCAGGACACAAATGTCAACTACAATCAAGTCACCGCCTCTCTGATGCAGGGCACAAATGTTCTATGCTTAAAAGACCACAAAGGCTGGAGGTAGCCATTAGGCCAGCTGTGACACCTGGCGGTGTTAACTACAGTCAAGTCAAGTCACCATCTCTCTAATGCAGGGCACAAATGTTAACTACAGTCAAGTCACCGTCTCTCTAATGCAGGGCACAAATGTTCCATGCTTAAAAGACAACAAATTCTGCAGGTAGCCATTAGGCCAGCTGTGACACTTGACGGTGTTAAGTATAGTTGAGTCAAGTCACCGCCTCTTATACAGGGCACAGATGTTAACTCCAGTCAAGTCACTGCCTCTCTAATACAGGGCACAAATGTGCCATGCTTAAAAGACAACAAAGGCTGCAGGTAACCATTAGGCCAGCTGTGACACTTGATGGTGTTAACTACAGTCAAGTCACTGCCTCTCTAATATAGGGCACAAATGTTAACTACAGTCAAGTCACCGCCTCTCTAATACAGGGCACAAATGTTCCATGCTTAAAAGACCACAAAGGCTGGAGATAGCCATTAGGCCAGCTGTGACACTTGACAGAGTTAACTACAGTCAAGTCAAGCTAGACATCATCAATCACAGTCAGACTACGAACTGAAAACATAAGCAACTGGGCATATTCAGACAAAATCTTTGATTTTCAGCCTGAAATCTTTGATTTTATATCTTCTACCTATTACAGAACGCCAGCTTTCTGAAACAACACATATTTTGAGAAGGATTTTTAGCTTTATTTTGATGTCCTTTACCTGTTGGAGCAAGGCCAGCTTTCTGAAACAAAACATATTTTGAGAAAGCTAGTTCTTTAAAGTTAAAGAGGGGTTCTCCTGTATTTACTAGCACTCAGGTAGCAAAACATGTGTCCTTTACCTGTTGGAGCAAGGCCAGCTTTCTGAAACAAAACATATTTTGAGAAAGCTAGTTCTTTAAAGTTAAATTGGGGTTCTCCTGTATTTACCTTCTGAATCTGAGCTCCCTGCCTGGCCAGTGTTATTACTCCTAGCGCTACCAGGGGGAGCTGCGTTTACTCCCAGATCAGCCGTCCAACAGGCCCCAGGACAACAGCAGTGGTGATGCAGCTCAGCGTACTGAAAGTCAAAGGGGAAAACAGTCATGGACGGATGGACTCATAATGTTTAATGCCCAGTCAACTCTGCATGCTGAAAGTCAAAGGGAAAAACAGTTATGAACTGATCAACTCTTACTTAACGCCCAGTCAACTCTGCATGCTGAAAGTCAAAGGGAAAAACAGTTATGAACTGATCAACTCTTACTTAACGCCCAGTCAACTCTGCATGCTGAAAATCAAAGGGAAAAACAGTCATGGATTGATCAACTCTTACTTAACGCCCAGTCAACTCTGCATGCTGAAAGTCAAAGGGAAAAACAGTTATGAACTGATCAACTCTTACTTAACGCCCAGTCAACTCTGCATGCTGAAAATCAAAGGGAAAAACAGTCATGGATTGATCAACTCTTACTTAATGTCCAGTCAACTCTGCATGCTGAAAGTCAAAGGGAAAAACAGTTATGAACTGATGGACTCATAATGTTTAATGCCCAGTCAACTCTGCATACTGAAAGTCAAAGGAAAAAACAGTCATGGACTGATGAACTCTTACTTAACACCCATGGATTGATGGACTCTTATTTAACGCCATCAACTCTGCATGCTGAAAGTCAAAGGGAAAAACAGTTATGAACTGATGGACTCATAATGTTTAATGCCCAGTCAACTCTGCATACTGAAAGTCAAGGGAAAACAGTCATGGACTGATGAACTCTTACTTAACGCCAAGTCAACTCTGCATACTGAAAGTCAAAGGGAAAAACAGTCATGGATTGATCAACTCTTACTTAATGCCCAGTCAACTCTGCATGCTGAAAGTCAAAGGGAAAAACAGTTATGAACTGATGGACTCATAATGTTTAATGCCCAGTCAACTCTGCATACTGAAAGTCAAAGGAAAAACAGTCATGGATTGATGGACTCTTATTTAACATCCAGTCAGCTCTGCATACTGAAAGTCAAAGGGAAAAACAGTTAAGGATTGATGGACTCATAATGTTTAATGCCCGGTCAATTCTGCATACTGAAAGTTAAAAGGAAACACAGTCATGGACTGATGGATTCATAATGTTTAACACCCAGTCAACGCTGCATACTGAAAGTTAAAAGGAAAAACAGTTATGAACTGATGGACTCATAGTCATGTTTACCGCCCAGTCAACTCTGCATCCTGAAAATTAAAAGGAAAAACTGGCCTGGACTGATGGACTCTTAATGCTTAATGCCCAGTCAACCAGGAAGGTCCTATCAGAGGAAAACACTTATCAGATCACAAGTAAAAATGTTATTCACTATCCACGTCACACATATCACATAAGGTCTGAAGAAAAACTGGACAAAATGAACCTGTGTATTTGACAGACCATGGAGGGAGCCTCAATTTGCTGCAACAATAGCACAAACTGCCAGTCACAGCAGGTTTATACATGAACTTTACTTCAAAATTCCCCAACTTTTCCATACTTCTGCTAGACTTAAAGTTAAAGACCATTAATTTTTCTCAGAACAATGCACCAGTCTCAACCAGGTCCTGGAGTGGTTTCAAGCTAAAAGAAGAACAAAAAAAACTTCCATTTCTTTTTGTCTCCCCCCCCCCCCATTCTTTCTGAATCCCTCTTCTGCATATATATATATATATATATCTGTTGACCACTATCATCAAATTCCTATACTTTCCAAGACTTTTACCTAAAAATGCCATTTTACCCAAACTTTCCAGGCCTGGAAAAAGACACATTGGTTGTCCCCAAGTTTTTCCAAATTTTGTAAAGACCGTACAAACCATGCAATATAACACATAACTAATTGCTCCCTCCCCCACACACAAACATGACCCTCCCTGCCCCCCCCCCCCCCCCCCCCCCCCAATTACTGCATTAGCACAACGCACTGACCAGCGGGCCTCGTCCAGGGTCAGAGGTGATGTTGAAGAGTCCATCTTCCACCCCAACTCTCTTCTTGTCACACACTAGTCGGATGATTGTGTTTCGCGCTCGCATTGATCTGCAAAGGCATGGGTGTGCATCAGGCATACATTAAAGCTTGCAAGATGAACTAGTGCAAAGATGACCACGTCATTTTGGCAAAAGAGTCAAAGGAAATACTGTGCATAATAATAAGTCGTGATGCTAATGAGAGAGTCAGTGGAGGAGAGCAAGAGCACTAACTCTCAAAAGATGAATCAAGTGCGACTGAGCATGGTCACCATGTTGACTATTATGTGCCAGTCCTTGTGCCCACTCCAATATTTTCTGGGGAGTCAAATTCTGTGCAGACTCTCCGAAAGTCCTTCAGATGAGACTATGAACAGAAGTCCCCCACATACAAAAGATTGCACATGCATGTTAAAGGTCCTGTAGTCCATGCCATAGTTTGGTGGATTATGGAAACACCAAAATACCCAGTATATGCTAAAAAGTGTGCCAGTCTTCAAAATGTTGATGCTGGACAGTATGCAGGGTGAAGAAGAAAAAGAATAGCTATCTAATCTTTTGTTTACCTTCCACAACTAACTACTACCCTCTAAACTCCCAGCTCCACCCTCCAAGCTCCACCCTCCCAATACTCTAGCTCCCCCCCCCCCCTCCTAGCTGCATCCTCCCATCTGGGAGACCCCCCCCCCCCACTCCGCTCCACCCTCCCAACTGGGAGGCCCTCACAGCTCCACCATCCCACCCTCCATGCTTCCAGCTCCACCCTCCCACCCGGGAGGCCCTCCCACCCTCCCAGCTCCCCCCTCCCATCTGGGAGACCCTCCCACCCTTCCAGCTCCACCCTCCCATCTGGGAGACCCTCCCACCCTTCCAGCTCCACCCTCATATCTGGGAGGCCCTCCCAGCTCCACCCTCCATCCTTCCAGCTCCACCCTCCCATGTGGGAAGCCCTCGCACCCTCACCCTCCTATCTGGGAGGCACTCTCACCCTTCCACCTCCACCCTCCCATCTTAGAGGCCCTCACAGCTCCACCCTCCAATCTCCATTTTTCCAGCTCCACCCTCCCATCTGGGAGGCCCTCCCACCTCCATCCACCCTTCCATCTGGGAGGCCCTCCCACCCTTCCAGCTCCACCCTCCCATCTGGGAGGCCCTCCTGCCCTTGAACATCCACCCTCCCTGTTCCAACCTCCCTGCTCCACTCTCCCACCCCACCCTCCAAACGACTCCCTCCCCCCACCCCCACCCAGCTCCACCCTCCAATCTGGGAGGCCCTCCTTCCCTCCCAGCCCCACCCTTCCAAAGAGGCAGCATGTCCAGTTTGTAGACCGAACTGAAGATGTTGGTTTGGCTCCTCCAGCCTAGCAGAGATCTGGTCTTGCTGTGGGTTGTTGCCACCATTTCATGATAGTCAAGACATGAAACACAACTAGGAAAAGCAAATGGGTTCGCTTACTTGATTCCTTTGTACACAAGCTCCACACTGGTGATGTTTGCGCTGTCCAGCGCCACCTGGAACTTGGCATCAGCATGGATACCCATGGTGTAGTAGTACAACCTGTTGTACTGTTTAGTGTACTTGCAAATCTGCACACAGGTGGTTTAGTTCTTGGAGTTTAACATCCAGTCAACTGCACAGGGTCAATTCTGGATGAACAAACACTAATCTAAATCATGAACACACACACACACACACACACACTCTCTCTCTCTCTCTCTCTCTCTCACACACACACACACACACACACACACACACACACACTCTCTCTCTCTGTCTCTCTCTCACACACACACACAATACATGCACACACATAACACACACACACACACACACACACACCACACACACACACACACACACACACACAGCTGGAACCATCAAAGTGAATTCAGTACAATCTACTAATGGTCCATTTCCCCCTTCTGCTTCTATACTTCACTGTCCAATATTATGGGTATTCCTTTGCAATGAACACTTGAGACACTACCGGCAGGCACAAAGCCAAGAACATCACACCATCAATTGCCTGGAGGAGAGAGGTGTTGAAAGAAGAAGCACTAGAAGATCTTCCTTGAAAGGACAAGAGAGCGTCATCATCATTCAGACGAACACTGGAACTGTTTCAAAGGCAACATTAGGGAAACTTCTGAGAGATGGGGTGGAGCACATATATGGGCTTTTCCCAGCGCATAGATACCATCTTGAACTGAACTGAACTATGCAACGGTGTACAGCTCAGGTCATGGGAAACTTGGACCCCACCCCCAGCATAGGCTAAATGATCCCTGACACTAGATCAAAACACACAAAGGATTCAAAAGAATGCTTATTTTAATTAAACAATATAAAACCTGTGCAAATTTTCAGTGAAGATACCTGTTTCAAGCAAGAAAAAGATAATACACTGACAGACGAAGATAGGAATGAGATCTGACTTCTTAGTCTTAGCTTCCAGTTGGTGCAGAAGAACTTAAAAGATAGAGGTAAAAAACAAATTGTTTCCGCCATTATAATGTTAACATTAATTTTGTTGTTGTAATAAACTTGTACTATGTTCAGCAATCATATGCCTGTGCATGTGCATGTGTGTGTGTGTGTGTGTACATGTGTGTGTGTGTGTGTGTGTGTGTGTATGTGTACATGCGTGTGTGTGTGGTGCTTGTGTGTGCGCGTAACGTGTGTGTGTGTGTACAGTGTGTGTGTATGTGTGTGCGTGTGTGTGGTGCATGTGTGTAAGCATGCATACTTGTGTGGCTGTGTGCATCACTGCATGTGACTGACTTACAGAAACGCTGTGACAGCGGTCCCCATACCCCTCGTGAGGGTTGTCTCGAGGTATGTCATAGTCCCGGCAAGGGTTGAATGAATAATTCCATGGGTGGTTTTCATAATTGAACACAGCAACAAACCTGGGAGAGAGACAAATGAAAGAATAAAGAAACCCAAAATATGGTGGAAATGCAGTTGTTTAAGAACAATACAAAGCTACATGTGGCAATTGTGCATAAATACATGTGTGACTGTGACTAGTGTGAGTGTATATGTTGGTGGGGGGGGAGAGGGGGGGAGGAGTGAAAGTATAAATATGTAATAGCTAATTTAATAGTGTCAGAAAGTATGCAAGGGTTTCTATAAAATGTCTTTTGAGTAAATGATCAAGCGAGTATATAACATTTAGTGTGTACAAATATGGTAGTATATATTATATATATTATGCGAGTGCATGAGCTGCTGCGTGTGTGAGATAAAGGTCAGGTGAAAATATGTGTATGGTAATGGTTACATTATAATTTATATCCAAGTGTATGTTTGTTTTTGCAACTGCAAATAAGTGTTTTTTTTTTTATTTTTTCATGGGGTCTGTTGTTGTTTTGGTGTAACTTTCTGACATATTGTTACACTTACAGAGTGACAAACACACAGACAAGTAGACCATGAAGTCATCACACAGTGAAGCTTGCGCACCTGTGCTTTGTTGTGTTGCCAGAAAACAGTAATTTTCAATTCTCAAATTGTTTCTTTGGCAATACAAAAATCAAAATAAATTTCTCAATCAAAACAGTGATATTGATAGTTCACTGATACACAACATCCAAATTACGAGTCTAAACAAGTACATGTGGCTGGTGTCGATTAACGCCTGGAAAAAGTGGCTTCAATTTCCCACCAATGACTAATAATTTCAAATGTATTACTTGACAGTGGTTACCCTAACTCTTGTTTTCATCCATCACTGTGACCAACAAAAATCCAAACTTTTTTGACATGGTGAATTTTTATCCATCACACCCTTGGTGTAAAAGTACCAAGTGTGGAAGTCTTACTTAGTCCTAACAAAAGCTAAAAAAAAATATATAAAAATAAAAAATCAGCCTTTTAGGCAGTTTAGCATTATTCTCTTGGAATTTACAAGCTAATCTGTTCAAAATTGCTGGCAACAATGTCAGGCTGAGCAACCTGCTTTGAATCTGTCACCTGCAATCCATATATATATTATGTTCAAAATTGCTGGCAACAATGTCAGACTGAGCAACCTGCTTTGAATCGGTCACCTGCAATCCATATATACTTATTATGTTCAAAATTGCTGGCAACAATGTCAGACTGAGCAACCCGCTTGCAATCTGTCACCTACAAGTACAATCCATATATATATATATCTGTTCAAAATTGCTGGCAACAATGTCAGACTGAGCAACCTGCTTTCAATCGGTCACCTGCAATCCATGGCTCAGAGATCAGGCTTGCAACTGCAAGTGCCGAATCACATCACTCTGAAAAGTGCGGCATATGAAAAGATTGACTTCTTTCTCAGCTTGCAGCTTTTTGCACTAGGTTCATGCCGCCCTCCCCCCACCCCTTTGACATTTACAACAAGCAGTGGCTTCTTCCTAGCTTCTTCACAAGCATGTTGTGTCAGGACATGTTTAGGTATGTGGCTTTGCATAAAGTGACATGGCATATGGTTGTATAGTGTACACAGAACACGCCGAGACGGCAGCAGTTTCATGTGGCACCAGCTATGTCAGTGTTGCAAGTACACCACTTCAGTGGGTATTAAAAAATGCACTATAAAAGAGATCTGCTCATGTAGAATCACATGCGAGTGCAGTGAGTCTGCACAAGAATGGAGAATAGCACTATATAAAAGCAATCAACAACAACAACAGCATGTTATCTCTATAGTATTACTATGAATGCTCATTTAAAATTTAACAGAAGTAAACTATAGGCTCTTGGGCTTGGAGTAACACAATAATCATCACATTCAGTTCTGTCCTTTAGGTTTTTCACTGCCCTTCGTATCTGAGTTACACAGACGCAAACTCTCAAGTTCGCCAATTCGGCGGCAACAGTAGTTTTTGAATCCATGTTAATTTTTTGGAAGTGTAAATGCCAAATATGGCACTTAGTGACTTACACTGTTACAGTTACACAGAAAGTTAACTGAACACTGAGTGACTTACAGTTACACACACCGAAACCTGTGTAAAAGGGGCCACCGAGTCACTGACTGCTCAAGCACCCATTTCAACTAAACAGGGTAAACTGTGTAAAGTCGACATTTCATTACAAGCTCAAGGTTCATCCTACCCCGGTTCCACCACCACCTCAGAAACAATTTTTTTTTAATCCACCTGATGGCTGATTCAAGGCAATGTTGCACTAAGCATACTTTAATTATAATATTGTGTGGCAGTACTGCCTGTCTCGTTAACACAATAAAAGAGATTCTTCATGGCAGGTTTGACTGTCTGTTGATGTTCAGCTAAGCATGCAGGGACCGCCACAAAGAAACTTGTTCATCCTGTTGGGGAAAAAGTGAAACATGATGCCGCTGCAAGGACATATTTGTCTGGGTAAAGTGGTTTTCATGTCTGCATGGTGTCCTCTACTTTTTTTAAAGTTATCCGGTGGCCTATATATTTTCTGTACAACCACCTGACACAGTGAAAGACTCCGGTAACAAAACTCTCTCTCTCTCTCTCTCACTCTCTGGTTTTCTGGTTTACTGGTGTCCATTTCAACATGGTTTGTATGAATGTACATGTACTCAACATACTGTAGCTCATTGTATCCTTAGTTAATAATAGTTTCCCTCATGGGCAAGGGCTGGATGTAAAAAGACCTCAAGTCTTCTCCACTACCCTCGTAAAATAAAGTTTGTTCATTCATTCATTCTCCCTCCCTCTCTCTCTCTCTCTGCACCCCTTAACTTATGAGGCCCCTCATGGCCTAAATGAATAAATCCTCTCTCTCTCTCTCTCTCTCTCTCTCTCTCTCTCTCTCTCTCTCTCTCTCTCTCTCTCACACACACACACACACACACACATACACACACGCACTTTCTTTTTTCAGTATCCCCCCCCCCCCCCCCCCCCCCCCCCATCTGATCTTTTTTCTCCACATTCATATTAAAGCAAAATCCTGTTACGTTAATCAGGGCTGGTCTCACAACAACCTCACTCGTCAGCCTACACTTGTTGAACCTGTACGACATCTTCCCGCCTGCCAGCGACTGTACATACTCCAAGCACCCACTTGAGGTCTTGACTAACTCTCGATTGCTAGACCGTATCGGCCACAAATCCCGACACAAGTATTTATAAGCGAAATGTCTGTATGAAACTTCGCAAACTCATACCTGGGAATTCCGTCGGTCCGTACTAGCGGTTCTAAGTTGATCACATCTTCCGCTCTGGCACCAATCTGAATTCTGCAGACATTCCCCGGTAGTTTGCGGTGTGTCCAGCCAGGACTCGCAGGAGAAAATGTCTGGGCGTACAAGATCCCACTGTATAGAATATGCACGTATGCAAACCACAAAAATGCACTGGACATGGTTACATTTTAACGGTCGTAATCAACGTTGCACTGACTACTTTCAGGCAGAATGGTGGGGAACTTTCAGAAGACTGTCTGCGTACTCGTCACGCTGTAATTCCAACAACAGGCATCGCCATCAGCTGGTGGGAGACACTACGAGCAGAAACGCTTTGTGAGAAGGTCGTACATTGGCGAGTCGGGGAATACCCCACCGCAAAACCGACCAATCCCGTGTCTTGTTGTAAGAGAGCTCCAGACTGTATACGTCTCAAGTGTGACGTATTCTCAAGCAATGTGCTTGCTCAGTGTCAGTTCGTCTCATCTTATCAAGATGGCTATAAAAACGTGAGACACTGAGAGACGTGTGCATACGCGCACGCACACACTTCGCACACGTACACTGACACTGTGACACACTGACACGACCTGACCGTGCACGTGACGGCCCTGGCCGCACTGATGCTGCCGCCGGCCGGTGCACGGCCCGCACGGCTTACACTGACACTCATCTCAGTCACTGACGTAACAGTGACACTACATCAGTCATTCTTGTTTCCTTTAACTCTTTTTGCCGAAAACCGTGACTTCCACTACAGTGAAGGTCGGGCGAGGCAAAGCGAGTCAGCCTACTCGAAACCACCAAGGACACACTGACCGAGACCATCACTGACAATGAGCCGGTTGAGTCAGTCATGCTATAATGATACTGTCTCTGGCCACCAATGCAAACCAGACTATAGAAAATGGAGCAGGTCAAAGCATACTTAAGTGCTGTCGAAAATCCTCACCGCAACCCGGGCCACTTCATGAAGCCGTGAAAGACACAAAGGGTATAGTTCAGGTGCAGGCCGTGGGACGGGGCAAGTCTTGCTCAGTGGCAATGGGTTACTGAACACGGAAGACTCATCAATACAGAAAGTATGCCAGCTGACAGAGCTCAAGCGAACCGGCAGAGGAGTGGGCAATTAAGGTACCCAAACCGATTCCAGCGTCTCTATGAGACGCTCCTGCCAGAAACTTGGGAAAGCCGCGGCCGGCACTGTCGACTCAGTGAGAATGGCCACTAGCAGGCAAACTGATAGTCGTCCGGCCGCGCCGAAAGCCGGATTGACTGAGTCAAGTTTCTCAATCAAGAACGGCAAACTTCGGCCCTTCTGTCTGGAACTCACTCCATCACACATTAGAAATGCTGCAACAATCATTACTTTCAAGTCGGCCGCTCTGAAGACGCATTTCTTCAGCCTGCATCACTCTGACTAACTCAGTCCTGTTCCGGACTGATTTGATGTGTGCGTGGTGTGAGTGTGTCAGTCAGTGTGTGTCAGTGTGTGTGTGTGTGTGTGTGTGTGTGTGTGTGTGTGTGTGTGTGTGTGTGTGTGTGTGTGTGTGTGTGTGTGTGGTGTGTGTGTGTGTGTGTGTGTGTGTGTGTGTGTGTGTGTGTTGTGTGTGTTGTGTGTGTGTGTGTGTGTGT
The DNA here is from genome assembly GCA_018857735.1 of Alviniconcha marisindica. Lineage (NCBI taxonomy): Eukaryota > Metazoa > Mollusca > Gastropoda > Provannidae > Alviniconcha > Alviniconcha marisindica. The sequence goes on from JABMCL010000979.1 coordinate 1,209,541, forward strand.
GTGTGTGTGTGTGTGTGTGTGTGTGTGTGTGTGTGTGGTGAGAGAGAGAGAGAGAGAGAGAGAGAGAGAGAGAGAGATTTATGTTCAATTTTTGCTTTGTTTGTTTGATTTTTGTACATGTACCGTAACCAGGTTTCAGAACTTCTGTTTGTTCAGTTACTGTGCCGAAATTAATACTCTTTCCAGCTACCCCTCGCCCTGATATAACCGCAATGGTTGACTGGGCGTAACACACCAAGTTACTTACCAGCTACCCCATAAAGATGTCATCACTTCATCATACCGGCTACCACGGGTTCCAATAAATAAATTAACTAAAATTGCAGCCTAAAGAAGTGCGAAATAAGAATAAAAAATATTAAAAATCGTTCATATGGAGTGACTTCATCTTTAAGTCAAAAGTAGCCTCAATCGGAGCGACAAGGACAGTCAGTCGTTATCTCTGCAGTACTTCTTATAAATTTCAGCAGCAGTGTTGGGTTTTCGCTGAGAGAGTGAATAGGCTTTGAGATTTACGCACGGTTTTCATCAGAACTGGAAAGGCCCAAAGTGTTGATATAAAAAGGAAACCAAAGAAGTGCAAAGATGAAGACTTTATTCTTGTGTTTCGTTCTGACTTTCTTCTGTTTTCTTCTTGCCGCAAACCCAGTTAATGGTATGCATATATTTCTCTTTCTTGTTGTTCTGTTAATGGTTCTGTTAATGGTATGTATATTTCAAAAATTATGTCACTGCACGAAGATCAATCACATCACCATTCCCCCGCAAATGCAAAAAGGCTTGTCCTGGGACAAAATAAACCCCAAAACAAGCAAATCAAAAAAAAAATGCGGTTTGCAGATTTCGTTTGCGTGTCTGCAAATCAGTCAGGAAGCAGCCCTTCTTATGATGTTCTCTTTGCATAATTATTAGATCTTCAAACATGCTCACATCTTTCAAATCATCTTTGAAATCTCACCTCTTCAAGCTATCCTGTTTACACTGTGTGTGTGTGTGTGTGTGTGTGTGTGTGTGTGTGTGTGTTGTGGTGTGTGTGTGTGTGTGGTGTGTGTGTGTGTGTGTGTGTGTGTGGTGTGTGTGTGTGTGTGTGTGTGTGTGTGTGTGTGTGTGTGTGTGTGTGTGTGTGTGTGGTGGTGTGTGTGTGGTGTGTTGTGTGAGTGTGTGTGTGTGTGGTGTGTGTGTGTGGTGTGTGTGTGTGTGTGTGTGTGTGTGTGTGTCGGTGGTGTGGTGTGTGTGTGTGTGTGTGTGTGTGCGTGCGTGCGCGTGCGTGCGTGGCGTGCGTGCGTGCGTGCGTGCGTGCGTGCGTGCGTGCGTGCGTGCGTGCGTGCGTGCGTGCGTGTGTGTGCGTGCAGCTTCAGTATTTCGCATGCGTGCGTGCGTGCCGCGTGAATGCGTATGTACGTGCGTGCGCACGCTCACGGAATTTAGTTTTTATTGTTTCGGTTCTTTGCTTTGTAATGGTCTATGTGCTGCAATTTCAGTGGGGAAACAGCACCTGAAAGAGTACATTATTACTGTTGTATTTATTTTATTGTGTGGACTGCGTCTGCGGACTGCAGGAAACAAAGCGTAACTTACACTGCAAGCATCGCTTTCCGGCACCTTCCTCCATTAGTGGAAGGAAGTCGTATACATGGACCTATGTATATATAGGTCCAAGATAGTTCAGGAGCTGTGTGAGAGTCGAGGTGGACGTCCTGGGCTGTCCGTCCTAACGAGCCTTCTGGTTTCCGTGGACGTAAAGAATTATTGCACCGTGCTTCGGCATTGGTCACAACTTGTCCCTAATATGTCAACTGCCATCTGAGGACATTAAGCATCACTTCATCATCATCATCATAGGTCCATGGTCGTATACCGGTCACCCCGTCCCTAATAAGCCTTGTCAGTGGTTTCTGTGGACGTTCAGCACCATGTTTACTTACTTATACCAGTCATAGTTCCGCAGGAGCTGTGTGAGAGTCGCCGAGGTGGCCGTCCCGCTGGGCTGTCCGTCCTAACGAGCCATATGGTTTCCGTGGACGTAAAGCACTATTGAACCATACTTCGGCATTGGTCTCAGCTTGTCCCTAATAATTATATCAACCGACGTCCGAGGACACTAAGCATCACCTGAAGGAAATACCAGTGTTCTGAGTTTGGGCGTAACTGTGTGCAGCGGCAGCGTTGACCACGACGACAGCGGCGACTGACCAGTGCACGTCCAAGGGGGGACGGTGTTACTCCTGGAGTTCCGCTCTTCACTGTTCTGGTCTCATCGTCACGGACGTCTCCTGCCCTCTTCCCACGGAGTACTGCTGTGTCGTGTGAGTCGGAGGGAGAGCTCTTTTCTTTTCTTTTTTCTTCTTCTTTTTTAAATATTTTATTTATTTATTTTTACGGCCTGTGCTTTCAGTCTCATCACCATCGTAGTTGTCATCGGCAGCACCGTCGTCGTCATCATTATCATCATCACCCAAGTATCATAGCAAAGGGAGGACGTTGTTAATCCTTGTTGAAAACCCTCAACTGTCCCGATCTCATTGTTAGCGGTGCGCGCGCGCGTGTGTGTGTGCGTGTGCGTGTGGTGTGTGTGTGTGTGTGTGTGTGTGTGTGTGTGCGTGCTCGTGTAATGACTGTAATGTGTGTGTAATCATTCATGTTTGAACAATGTTGTCCGTGTTGATGTGTACGCTATTACTGGTGTGTTAAAGTGATAGAATGATATTTATCCCGATGCAGCCTAGATATGTTTGTTCTTTTATGTTTGTAGCCTATTGTTCGTCGCTTTGAAATGCAAGGTTGTAAGAGTGAATTTAACAAACTTTTGGTTTGATGACTTGTGTTTTAAACTGGCGTAAAAGAAATCTGACGGCATGTGATTCATTGAGTATCACTGGCGGGAGCTGCCACAAGTATTATTTTTGTCGCGACAAAAGTTTTGTCACGACAAACACTTGTTTGTCGCGACAAAACACGTCCTTTGTGGCGACAAAAACATGCTAGTCGTGACAAAACATTTGTCGCGACAATTTTTTTGTCGCGACAAACATAATTTTGTCGCGATAAACACGTGGTTGTTTTATCGTGACAAAAATGATACTTGTGGCAGCTCCCGCCAATGATATTTGAGAAGTGACCCTGTTCGGCTGACGGGACGTAAAAAAACAAGATTTAACTCGTATTGCATGCACTTATTTTTCAACCTTCAGATAACACCGCGTTCAGCGAAGACTTAAAGGTGCAACAAGCGACGGAGAGAAAAAAAATGGTTTACGTCGAGGACTAACTGAACCCGGCGTTCAAACTGGTTGGCGGCCAGTATCTGTACTAGTCTGAATCAGTCAGCCAAACGTGTTAAACAGTGATGAAGCCGATTCGAACGTTACTGTTAGCAGTGTTTTTGTGTCATCAGTGCTACTGCTTGTGCTTTGAAAATTAAAAGTAATGTTTATTGTCGTTCGTACTTGAGCGAGTACCCGTGTGTGTGTGTGTGTGTGTGTGTGTGTGTGTGTGGTGTGTGTGTGTGTGTGTGGTGTGTGTGTGTGTGTGTGTGTGTGTGTGTGTGGTGTGATGTGTGTGTGTGTGTGTGTGTGTGTGTGTGTGGTGTGTGTGTGTGTGTGGTGTGTGTGTGTGGTGTGTGTGTGTGTGTGTGTGTGTGTGTGTGTGTGTGTGTGTGTGTGTGTGTGTGTGTGTGTGTGTGTGTGTGTTGTGTGTGTGTGTGTGTGTGTGTGTGTGTGTGTGTGTGTGTGTGTGTGTATGTGAGAGAGACAGGTGGGGGGGGGGGGGGGGGAGACAGATGTATGATAGTGTGTGTGCCGGCGTGAGTGCTTGTGTGAAGAGACACGCATACGGACAGCGTGCACGCGTGTTTATTGGTTTGGGACTTTAATTGTTCTTTGGCCAATGAATCAGTAGGCATAATCAGACACTTTAAAAGCTTTTCTTTCAAACAAACAGTAACTATCCTAACTGCTACCGCAGAAGCCCGGCATAAACGGAAAGTAAAATCCAATGGTTAGTACCAATAGTACATGTATTTGACTAGCTTTATTCTGTGCAGATCCGCAGATTGTCAATCAATCAATCAATTTTTTTTTTATGTCTGTTCACATCGAGGTGATATTAGATGTCATCAAAAAATTTAAATAATAATAATATAATTATTATTATTAATACTAATTTCCCCACAGGACTATGAACAATCGATTTGACAATATTAGTGATAACATCAGTATTATACAAAAGATCTCTTACATTGTTGTAAGCATTTAAGTCATATCCGCCGATTGTCACTAATGCACCATATCCAGGCATTGCATATCCATCAAGCTGGAAGCTGATATAACCTCTACATAGTATTACAAGAACAGATGACTCAGGTATATGAAGCCATTTCTAAATATGATATAAAAAAATTACATAAAAATTATAGAAGAAGAAGAGAAGAATACTGCAACACAATGACCTACAAACGAGACACATACTGGGTTCCGGGATCATCTGTTTTCGTTGATGGGAATCAGATGATTCGGGTGTTGAGACAGGAGTCCATTTCTAGATTAACAAATATATTATTTAAGGAAGAATGCTGCAACACAATTCCTTTTACAAACGAAACACCCACTCCCACATAAGCTGGTTTTCGTTGTTGTGAATCAGATGACAAGGGTGTAACCGAATAGGTGTCTATTTCTACAGATATACATTTTGAAAAAAGGAAGTATTATGCAACACAATGACTTTTACAAACGAAACACCCCCTCCGATTTCAGGTGGTTTTCGTTGTTGCGAATCAGATGACTAGGGTGTAACTAAACAGGTGTCCATTTCTACATAATTATATACATTTTGATAAAGGAAGTATTCTGCAACACAATGACTTTTACAAACGAAACACAGACGGCCCCCCCCCCCGTCGACATCAGCTGGTATTCGCTGTTGGAAATCGTATCAGAAACTCCGGACTATGTCAATGAAATATGCTGAAGGGTTTCAGCCGTTTGATTAAAACTGCCACGGTACAACCGATGTGATTACTGAGATTTTGCCTGCGGCATGATATTTCAGGGAAAAAAAGAAAAAATGTTCAAGCAAATTATACGGCAAGAGAGCCCAGGGGTCGGGGTGGGGGGGGGGCCTGTGCACAGTTTATTTCAGCTAGTTAGTTAGAGCCGCGTGCAGGCTCTTTGCCGGCGCCTTGCTCGCTGTACTGTGCCATTCGCATGGGAGTGAAGGCCAAGGGAAGCAACTCGTCCACCGTGGTCATGTGGAAAGTTTTGTCCGGCTTGGTCAGGTACACTGTCATGTCCAGGCTGAACTGAAACCAATGACAAACCCTAAAGCTAGCAATGAAACAACTACCATGCAGTTAATTTAATCGACTAACACGACCGCTAACAAGAAACAGCAAAAATAATTGATTTTTTTAAAAATGATGAGCCCCCACCCTCCCTCGCCTATTTATCATGCAACATTCTG
>JABMCL010000979.1:1220000-1272500 GCA_018857735.1 Alviniconcha marisindica
TCTACCAACTGCTTAGGCATTGGTCACAGTTTGTCCCTAATATGTCAACCGACATCCCAGGACATGAAGCTCTACATCATCATCACCGCCGCGTCCTCTTTCCCACAGTTCAGGAGCTGTGTGAGAGTCGAGGGGGCCTTCCTGGGCTGTCCATCCTAACCAGCCTTCTGGCTTCCGTGGACGTAAAGAATTATTGAACCATGCTTCGGCATTGGTCTCAGCTTGTCCCTAATATGTCAACCGACATCCGAGGACATTAAGCATCACTTCATCACCTCCTCTTTCCCCCAGCGTCCCTGCAGAAGCAGGTCGTCGTTCAGTTTGAGCTGCTCTACAGCACCAATGCGTCTGATTCATTAACTGTAAGTAGTTATTTTCTATTGTTTCTTATTGATGTTAATGATGTATGTTACCATGTTCACAACGTGCCTTGATTTTGGTTCAAGCACGTGGGAGATTTCGGGCGCGATTGCCTTGCCGCCTGGTTGCTGCCGCCATTGCGTCAGTGTATATTAAAGTAAAAGTCCAAGGTTTTTAAGCATGCAAAATGACCATCGAAATGATTGACAAATGAGTCACTAGTTTCAGATTTAACACTGATTTTGACCGATTTTAGCTTCAGATCTCCTCTTTGGTATATTCCACCGACTAAATATTTTCACATTAAATACAGGTATATATCCCGTGCCTCAGTAATAATTTCATATTTTTCAAGTGTCTTAAATGCTTATGAATCGCAAAACAAGACCAATATGTCACGGCAGAATGGGCAAGGGAAATAACCGCTGTAGCCGCGTGATCGGGCTTGTTTTGGCCGAGAGTTTACTTGGAGCCGTAAAGTCAAAGGCTAATCGTGACGTCACAATAAGACTCGACTGCCTCTGGCATTGAAGCTTCTACAGTTTCAGTGCACAAAACTCCGGATAAATTTGCCCGAAAAGTTGGAAATGGCAACTGGAATACGGCCATTCCAGTACGAGCCAGTTGCGGATATCAATTTCGGCATCGACTAGGAGAGTTCAAGTGACGAAGAAGTGTCATGAGAATAGTGGTGGTTATGCTTGTGTTTATTCTATATTGTAATGTGTGCGATACTACGTGTTGTTGCGTACTTCTTAAGTGTTAACCTTTTACATGTGTACACTGTCTTTGTGTCTTTATGTGTGGCACCACATTTTCCTTTGAAGGAATAAAGAAGTTCTTGACTTGACATAACTTGACATAAGAGCACAGAAGCAAAATAACTGTGCCAACGACAAACAGATGGAAAGCCAAACTAACCATAACTAACCCCTCACTAACTCGGCCTCCATCTAGAAACACAATGCCTGCAGACTAATAAAGCAAATCGCTAATCAGGACTACCGATGACATAGCATCGGGATGTAAACAAATGCAGACGAAAAGAGAAATTCAAAATGGCTGCCCTAATCAGGCAAGCTAACAGCGGGTACGAACTGGCCAATAAGCCAAAGATAAAAGCGAAAGACGTATGGTGGAAGAGAAAAGAGAGAAAACAAAACAACGACAACAACAACAAACAAAAACTTTCTGAAAAGAAAGAGGAGGCAGGAAATGTCAGCGAGCAACGTGACAAAGGCTGGATACACGTAATCCGTGTCACACGATACAACCCACTTAGCGGTGACAACACCACTGCGGGGCAGCAGACGCTCACGAGACTACCCCCCTCACTCGTACATCGTAAATGAACGCTATAACCCGAGAAACAAAAGGGCAAGCAAAGAGAAAAAACAGTCAATGGCAAGAACCGGTCACTAGCCCAACCCCAAACCCTAACCCAGGGAGGCCACGAAATCGCTAGTCTATTGAACTAGAACGAACAAAACTGTTTCATCTTTACGTATGATGAAACAAACACGGATAAATTGGGAAAATAAAATAAGACACCCAATAAAAGGCAGGCTCCCTGATGAGGTCTAGCCTGTTGTGAAAGCTAGAGTAAACACAACGAAAAAGACCAAAACGCCGCGCACCTAACACGGCTCGAGAAAAGGCCCAACTACTGGCAATGGCATCGGAGCTTCATCCTTGGAGATTCGAACTGGAAATTCAGTTTCCAAGTCGGTTACCCTGTGGACATGTGTTGAGCCCAAACTGAATGCTCAGCAGGGTGCGATCTGTGAAGCATTTTTTTTTTTTTTTGAAATGCTTTGAGCAGAGCACATCGAGTGGTGTTTTGGTTCCCACTTCTTTGTGGCTAGGTCCCATCGATTCATTGCCATTTGCCACTGTCGTTTTCTGGCTTCATTTTTTTTTTTTTTTTTTTAAAGGAAAAGCATGGAAAGAAAACTCCTTTGTCAACTTTTCACTGCAGCACACTCGCTCGGCATGCATTAAAACTGATTTGCCAGACTACTTTCGATTCAATTTTGTTCAAGTCGTTACTGAGCCATGCAGGTCAGCTGTCTTGTCGGTCACGTGACCGAAACCCGAAATTTTCAGCTGCAGACGACGCAGCTGCTCGAAGCGTCGTGTTTGTTTTCATTCAAATCAATACTTTTACGTACCTCAGGAAAATGTCAATCTATCAAACGAACAGCGTGTATGTTAAACTTTATTTATATAGTACAATGTAAGTGATATTTACGACTTAAAATCAGTGTTCAGGGGCCCTTTATGCCGCAAGGTGACCCCAGTGCTTCTAACATGTATGCAGCTGATCCTGGTTAGCTGATATGTAGCTAGTATGTTATGTTGCCATTGTTGGATATTCATAAAATGTGTGCATGACTTGCACTCAAAACCAGTATCTCACGGTGTCGCGGTGAGTATCGAAGACACAGCTGTATCAATTAAATGATGAAGGCTCGCTGTGTCAAAGTAAGTATACAAGACACGGCCAGTATCAATTCACTGATGAATGCAACCTGACGATATAACCAGTATATAATAGTATTGTCACAGTTACTATAATGTATTATAGCAGCCTGCATGGTTACTGTATTTTATTAGATAATCAGTTGCTGTTGTTTAGTCTTTACTCTTGCTTTCATGTTCAAAATATTTTGTTTGCTTGTGTCTTTTCCAACACAGACACTGTTTCCTGGTTGGTGTAAATAAAAGTTGTTATAGCATTCATGCTTCGAACCTGCTCCCCCCCCCCCCCCCTCCCCCCAACCCCGCTCCCCTTCATTTACATTAACTAGTACCGAGTTACAGTCCTCTTCGACGTTTTGATTTGTTTCTGTTTCCCTTGGAAACGCCAAAGGACAGACGTTACCCACAATTCCTGACTTTTCATCGACCGCCGGCGCAGATTGAACAACACAGATCACTTCCACCCATGGACCTATATATATATGGTCCATGCTTCCACCCATCTTGTCGCTTGAAAATAATGCGAGGTTTTCTCTGCTAGGAAATGCAGCCACACGTTCGGCCAGCAGCCGACCGAGCGGTGACCCAGGCCTATTTTTGACGAAAATCGCAGACGCCAGTTTATTGCGCATGTGCAGAAACTGAAATGAAATGTGCAGAAAGAGGAAACACTCGACGATCTTCCTTGAATTTTTAAAGGACGAGAAAGTAACAGTATGGAGCGACAGATTTCTTTCAGTGATCACGCTAATGGATGTGGGGTCTGCTAATAGATTTATTTGCTCAACTGTTTCGTACATAAAACAGGAAAAATATCACTTACTGCAGTTGCTTTTGCGTGACATGTTGTACGTCTCGGTGTCACAGCACACATACGCACACGTAAATGGTTCCGCGGCAGGCTGTGGACTGCAGATTACCGCTCCTGTTTTCGCTTTCTAGCTCCTAGGGGCAAAAACAATAAAACCTTGGCGACAACCGTAACCTTTCCGTACTGGTGTGTGGGTCGGTTACGCAACTGAATCTGTCGAAAGAGATAATTTACTAGAGTAGGCACACACAAAAAGAAATGTGATAAAAGACGGAATCACCTGATCACCCTGTGCAACTGGACCTGTATCCAACTGGGCCATCGAGGGTCCAAAAAATATCTCACTCTGGCCAACACGTACGTTGCAGATATCGGGAGGCAGTCTTTAGTGGGAAGTGGTGATTGGCCGAGATGTAGAGGGTGCATGGTGAAGGCGGGGGTGGAGGAGTGGGGGGGAAGAGATAATGCGGAGGTTACGATTAATCCTGTTTAGATCAGAGTAGAGAACGGAGGAGAGTAACTGTGAACACACGTGCGTAAGAGATTTGTAACTCGTACATGACTGGATATAGGGTTATGTAGATCCGTCTTCAGAGTAGTGCGGAACGGAGCAGAGTAATTCTGAACACACGTGCATGGGGGATTTGTAACTCGTACCCAAGTCGACTACAGGGTGATGTAAGATTCGTACCAATCCCTAAACCTCGTCGAAATGTGTACAAATGCATGTATACATACGTGTGTGTGAGTGTAGTATGTGTTTGTGAATGTGTGTGTTTGCGAGTGTGTGTGTGTGTGTGTGTGTGTGTGTGTGTGTGTGTGTGTGTGTGCGTGAAGGGGGAAGGAAGCGTGGAGGGGGAGGGGGGGGGTCTTAATTGTGCATTCATTTTTCCATTTACCTTCAGCTTGTGGTCGACTATGCAATGACCCAATCCACGGAAGTTTGATGTTGATGTCAGTCACGATAGCTCGGCGGCACAAGGAACAGGCGAAAGTGAGTGGACGATAAATGGATTGGGAAAGTGTTCACGCATCGCCCCCACAGTCAGTGAATGCACGCAGGCTAACTTGTTTGCCTGGATTAGTTTCCCCAGAATGAGAACTAAAAATCCTAGGGAACCAACAGGCCCTTGACAGATCTTTCAAGTGCAAAATGTTGCTTTACGTCCACAGAAACCATATGGACGGGGAGCCCCGGACGGCCATCTCGTCCTTCACACAGACCCCGATCTCTGAAATCCCCTCGCAGATCTAAAAAAATAAATAAATAATCTACGTTATGTTCCCAGAGAAGATGAAATTCCTTCGGTTCAAAACGCGGGGAAAATGGAGGCTGACCGAATGGAGCGCGCTGCCCAGACAGAAAAGATCAGGTCAAGCAACTCAGCCAATCAGGAAACTAGTTTGCCCGAAAACTGTCTCCACTGAATAAGAATGCACAATCCCACTGATTTCAACATTCAAGATTACTTTATTATCTCATCAGAGAAATTAAAATGTGGCTGAACATTAACCACATCACAATACACAATAACAGATATTGTATATTTTAAAACTCAAGGACAGTTATTGAAAATTCAAAAGTTGCATAATAAACTAGTAATTGACGTAATTTACACACACACACACTGCTCTGACGTTTGAACGGATTTGCACCGTCGTTTTACTGGAACAATAGAAGTTGTCAGTACCAAGATCAACCACTCAATCAGAATTAATTGTGAATACATAGAGAATGGAGCATGAGCATAATCTATCAGTTTAAGACACCGCTTTAGTGTGTATGTGGTACTTATTTCCGAGTGAGCCACTCTACTGTCGGCAAAGGTGTGTGTGCGTGTGTGTGTTCATGCGTGTGTGTGTGTGTGTGTGAGAGAGAGAGAGAGAGAGAGAGAGAGAGAGAGAGAGAGAGTGTGTGTGAGAGAGAGAGAGAGAGAGTGTGTGTGTGTGTGAGTGTGAGAGAGAGAGAGAGAGAGAGTGTGTGTGTGTGTGTGTGTGTATGAGAGAGAGAGAGAGAGTGTGTGTGTGTGTGTGATAGAGAGAGCCGGTGTCAGCGCGTTGTGTGGTGGTGTGGTGTGATGTGGCGTTTAGTTTAGCTCAAGATTGTATCTACGCGCTCAGAAAAACGCATACGCGCTCCACCCCGTTTCTCGGAAGTTTCCCCAATGTTGCCTTTGAAACAGTTCCAATATTTCTCCGACTGACGATGGCCCTCTCTCGTCCGTTTAAGGAAGATTGTCTAGAGCTTCCTCTTCCCACGCCTCTCTCATCCAGGCGATCGATGGTGTGACGTCCTTGGCTTTGTGCCCGCAGGTAATGTCCTAAAGCTCCTCAACACTTTAGATCTTCCGAGACGCCAGTCTATCTGCTCGGTCATTTCCCTCCACTCCGGTATTCCCAGGGCAGTACATCCACAGGAGTTTTCGAAGGTGGCTGTCGAACACTAACGCATACCAGCGTATTCTGGGCTTCCCAAGTAAGTGAGTAACCATGGCGCTTAACGTCCTCAGAAACCGTAAGGCTTACTAGGGACGGGGAGAATGGGGGGAAGGGAGTATGGAGGTGGGGGAAGAGGGAGAGTATATATACCTATCGCTATACACTGTCACCACCAGGATGACCTGCATTAAGATGGGCAGCGATGAGAGCCATTTTAATGTTTCATTAATTGTGAGGGACAAAGTCACAAGACAGTGTCCACAGACCACAACTTTTGAAGAGAAAGGAGAGCCGAAGCGGTATCGAACCTAGGTCCTTCCGCTTACCAGCCTACCGCCTTACCGCTAGGCCAAACCGGCTCTCTCTGGGCTTAATTCCCATTCCAATTTTCCCTTTTTGTAGCAAGCTCATTGTGCGTGCGTGCGTGCGTGCGTGCGTGCGTGTGTGTGTGTGTGTGTACGCTCGTGCTATAAAGCATTATCCTTTTCAGGGTTCCCTGTAGAACAAAGCATGGAGACAACAATTACAGGAATGTCCGGAAGTAGGACTACACCTCGTCATCCTCAAACGCCACAAAGGCAGAAACAACCTCAACATGCATGCCTCGTTCAAGCTGCATCTAGAAGTGCAGTACAATTTCATTGTTCAGTTATGTGGTATTTATTCCAGTGCAGTACAATGACAGCCTACACTTCATTGTTTAGTCTTGTGATATTTATTCCAATGCAGTACAATGACAGCCTACATTTCGTTGTTTAGTCATGTGATATTTATTAAAATGCAGTACAATGACAGCCCATATTTCATTGTTTAGTCATGCGATATTTATTCAAGTACACTACAATGACAGCCTACATTTCATTGTTTAGTCATGTGATATTTATTCAGAAAATAAACAACAGTAACATTGTCAATACCTGAAGTGTATGTCAAACTTTAATCAGGAAGAGGGTCTTCAGTTCTCTCGGACACTGAATCAAAATTGTCTCTTTTAAAATGCTGAAGTCTTCATTTTGCTGTCCCGGTATGCAGCTGAGTTGAACGATACTGATAGGGTTGCTTTTACGAGGGTTGGGGGTTGTAGTTGCTGACGCTGTTTGTGTAGTTGCCGTTGTTTCTGGTGGTGATTGTGTCCTCGGTATCGTTCCTCAGAGTGTCTTCTGCCCCCGTGTCCTCACCCTGTCATAAACCCAACGCAAAGGGACACAACTCCATAAAACACAGCCACATACCATTGGAGAAAGGCAGACGAGGCCACGTCACTCGTGTCCGCTTCAGCTGTAGTCAGAGCCTCGTCGTCTCTGGAATACACTCTTCCAAACAGCGAAGCCGCTAGCAAGGGAAAAGAGAACCCTGTCTCGCTCTTTATTTCCCGGTCAACAAAGCTCCACTCTTGAGCCTGGGCCAGACGAAGCTGGTTGCTCGTCGTCGTCAGCAACACTTCTGGGTAAACATGCTCTGTTTCCAACTCGCCGCGCATGGACAAGAACTGAAACGAGGTCGACGACTGGTTGGTGACGGAGCCGCAGCTGTGACGCGATTGGCTGGCGCAGCGCACGAGCGCGCAAATCTGCAAGTAATACCGCCCTTCGAAGGTGTGGAGACCGTCGAACGCTCCAAACGCGAACAGGTCGCTGTTGTGAGAGTCCTGCGTCATAGAGTAAGTCAAGTGACAGCATATTTTGTTGCTGCACGTGTGCAACGTTCCTGCCGGTTTCTCCAGCTGTACGAAATTAAAGAGGTCGTAGAAGAGATACGAGACGAATGCCGTTTCGTACACAAGCCTATCTGACTCGCTAAGTCCTTCTTCAGACCGAGTGGCGTTTTGCGGTTCCACCTCAGACTCGACCATTTCCACAACGCCACTTCCGACCGAACTAGTCGCGGCGTCAGTGCGGGCTCCTTCCGGTTCCGGTTTAAGAAGCACGTCAATTTCCGTGACAATCAGTCGCGGCTGGCTGGTCACGGTAGCGTTGTGAACAAACGCGGCTTGGCCGTTGGGAGTGTAGACTCCGCTTCCCTGAAAACGACGCGCGGGTAAGTGGATGTTGGCCGCCAGAAAGTTCACGCCCATACCCCGAGCAAAAGCCGAGTGAAACTCTACTGAGGCTAGCAAGGGCAGCGCATCAATCCAGGCGGTGGGGAAAGCAATGTTGGCAACGCCCTCTTTCTCAACGGCGGCAACGGCAGGTGCGTAGAAGAGGATGTCGAAGCAGGTGAACATGGCCCAGCGGCCAAATGGCGTGTCGAACGTGGAGATCTGGGCAGTTTCGGGTTCATCGAACTGCTTCTCGAAGAACAGGTGCTTCTTGTGGTACCTGAAAAAGAAAAAGAGAGAATAAGTCAGTAGGTAACTGGCTGTTAACGTCCTGCTAACCGTACAGGGTCACATGAATGCGAGGAGAGAAAAAGAAAAGAAAAAAGAGAGCCGGTTTGGCCTAGCGGTAAGGCGTTAGGCTGGTAAGCGGAAGGACCTCGGTTCGATACCGATTCGGCTCTCCTTTCTCTTCAAAAGTTGTGGTTTGTGGACACTGTCTCGTGACTGTCCCTCACAATTAATGAAACATTAAAATGGCTCTTATCGCTGCCCATCTTAATGCAGGAGTCATTCTGGTGGTGACAGTGTAGCGATAGGCATATACTCTCCCTCTTCCCCCACCTCCATACCCCCTTCCCCCCCATTCTCCCCTTCCCTAATAAGCCTTATGGTTTCTGTGGACGTTAAGCACCATGTTTACTTATTTAAAAACAAAAACAAAAACCAACAAGTACATATGATGTTAGTCACAGTATGTCTGCCACTCTGGCAAAGGTCAAGGTAGACAACTGGCACGCTTCGTTGATGAAGTGATGCTTAATGTCCTCAGATGTCAGTTGACGTATTAGGGACAACACACGCTTCGTTATTATTGATCGCTTTTATATAGCGCTATTCTCCGCTCTTGAGCAGACTCACTGCACTCGCATGTGATTCTACATGAGTGAATAGCTTCTTTTTTTTAAATTTTATAGCGCGTTTTTTTGAATATCCACCGAAGTGGTGTACTTACAGCGCTGGCATGGCTGGTGCCACAAGAAACTGCTGCCATCTCGGCGCGTTCTGTGTACACCATACAACCATGCACCATGTCACTTCACGCAAAGCCACATACGTAAGATGTATGCGTGTTTAGCTGTAACCTGCCACCTGCGCTTTTGGCAGAATAACCGGAAGCTTTTACGTGCTACTGCGGTAACACGGGGGTGGAACGGATACCGTTATATCGTTATAAGCTTAACGTGCATACAGACCAGACGGACAATGAAACAGACACACAGACCTATCAACAAGAGACTGCATGCTTCCTGTTCTTCGCTTTAAGATTTAACTTCTCCATAACCAAATCGATCCGGCCGACGGTGTAGTTAATAAAGCCCCACCACCACCACCACCATCACACAAACACACACACACACACACACACACACACACACACACACACACACACACACACACACACACACACACACACACACACAACATACATACATACATGTATACACGTTCACACACAAACACAAACAGGCACGCGCGCGCGCGCGCGCACACACACACACACACACACACACACACACACACACACACACACACACACACACACACACACACACACACACACACACACCATGCTACACGACTCGCCTAGCAACAAGCTTTCCTTCCGGGTCGAAGGCGACATCCGTGTTGTACTGAAAGTGTTCGTTGGTGCCCTGGACGTTGTGGTTGCAGCGGGCCGACACCAAACGATGACACGGCTGGTTGTCCCCAATGTTGGCCACAAGGTACAGACTGTTGTTCTTCGCCATGCAGCTGAGAGCGTGCTGCACTTCCGTGTTCCTGCAACGGTGGATAGGTAAAGGAACAGTCGTAGCCTCGTATGGGTATGTACGTCCATGGGAACGGTTATCACGAGCACGGGCGGGTGGGCCGGTTTGGAACTGGCGGTAAGGCGTTTAAGCTGCATCGGTAAGCGGACTAGCAGGGTCAGATTCCCCCTCTTCGGGCCGCCTTTTTCTAAACTGTCTTTTTCATGTCCGTGTCCACCCCACCCGCCTCGTTCGAGGTATGTGTGTGTGTGTGTGTGTGTGCGTGTGCGTGTGTGTGTTTGCTAGTGTTACTGTAAAGCGCCCTGCGCACCCACCTTGTGTGGTAGAATGGCGCTACAAAAATCCCCAGTACTATAATGATTAAACATTATGATCTGTGGACACAGCCATTGCCACTCGCAATTAACAAAACATTAAAATGGCTCCCGTCGCTGCCCGTCTCAATGCAGAAACCGTTCTGGAGGTGACAGTGCAGTGTTAGGTATGGCTACCCCTCCTACCCCCTCCTGAGATCTCGGTCCCCACCAGCGCCTCTCCGGTGATGATGCAGAGCTTCATGTCCTCGGATGTCGGTTGACATATTAGGGATAAATTGTGACCAACGTCGAAACACAGCTCAATATAGCTTTACGTCCACGGAAACCATCAGGCTCGTTAGGACGGAAAGCCCAGGACGGCCACCTCGACTCTCACACAACTTCTGAACTCTGCCCCTCCGGGGACAACTCGGCGGTGTTTACCAAGTCCAACGAACACGAGCATGGGGAGTTCGCGGCCGGATGGCTAACGCACTGGGCTGTAAATCCGGTGGGCAAGGGTTCGACTTCTGGACCTGACATGACGAATGTCTCACCCTCGTGAGCCGGCACAGTACGCACTAGGATCGTTGCGCACGTTAAAGATCCCACGACCTTTTGATAGGAGAAGGCACTTGTGCAGACTCGTTCATACCCGTTTCTCCTTCTTATGCACAGCGCGTTTTACGATCGTTGCGCACGTTAAAGATCCCATACCCAATTTTCAATAGGAGAAGGCTCGAAGGACGGTGGCACGTAAACAAGCGGAGAACGCATGGCAGTAGCAGAATAATGAAAACGAGGATCGTGGCTATTCTCATTGAAAACAGAAACGAAACTTTATTACGAATTGACGCGGACCATAGTACGTGTAAAAAGCGGAACGTCCTTTAACACGATCCAGTCTATGTCACACCCACTCATGTACTGGAAACAACCAATGACCTGGCAGGTAAACTGCCCACGTACGCTCGTATACAATAGATTTTGTCCTGACACTTTCTTGCTAAACAGTGACAGTTGAGGCTATGATAGATGTTACCAAAAAGAGCAATGGTGCATGAGCTTAAGACGCTGTTTTTAAGAATAAAAGCTTTTCATCATTATCAACAAACAGCAACCACAGCAAGAATAGACACAAATTAAAAAAATTAAAGTGAAGAAAAAATCCCCCCCCCCCCCCAAAAAAAAAAGAGGAAGAAAAAAGAAAAGGAAACAGAACTGAAAAAAGATCGCGTTTTAAGGTCACGAAGATAACTGTGCTCAGCTTTATCGCCACACACAGACTCACTTGAATCGGGTGGGGTCATCACACGGAATCCAGTCAATGACCTCGGGGTCGGGTATAAACTCTAGGTAGGGTTCCATGGACTCCCACGTGAAACTGAAGCCGTACAGTCCGTCCTCCGGAAAGACCAGGATGTCAGCCCCCTGAAACCACGCCAGTACTGCCGTCTGATTGGTCACAATGACGGGTGGGTGAAATGAGTCAGTTTTGAGTTGTCGAACATTCATACACTGAGCAACGAATACGGTGACAACCCAGAAGAAGCCTCCGCGGTTAGAAAACTTTAGAGGTAAATATTCTGATCAACAGCTATCACCCATGCACCGAGACACAGCACGCAAAAAGAGTCGTTGTAAATACCTGTCGTTTTGCCTCGGCTGCCTGCTGAGAATACACGGCCAGGTTTTGCTGCATCAGCCGGAGAGCCTCCTCGCGAGACACGACCTGCTTGGGGTCCTCCGGCAAGATCACCGCGTGCTCGTACACGGCGGCCTTGAACTTGGCACGTGGCCACTCCTGATTGGCGCACACAGGCAGAAGGTTGTGCAGAACCACGGTCACGGCTAAGGAGGTCCACAAGGAGAATGGAGGCAGCATTCGTCTCTGAGTCGACATGTTGCCTTTGAATAAAGAAAGGAAGAAGAATGGGGAAAAAGAGGAAAAACTGTGTGGGGTGTGTGTGTGTGTGTGTGTGTGTGTGTGTGTGTGTTGTGTGTGTGTGTGTGTGTGTGTGTGTGTGTGTGTGTTTGCATGAGACAGACAGACAGACAGACAGAGAAGATAATACTTTATTAGTTACACAAGGATAAAGATATAAGCACCATTCGGCTTTTTTACAACTCTGTCCCTGATGACAAAGATAGCAACACTCAATGCGTTGAACAAGAGTACAAATAATTGCAGCAAACTAAAATACATCTTAAGAACAGAGAAAAAAACTATTACTGTCTAAAACTTGGCAAAATACAAACTCAGAAAAATAACACAAATGCAAATCTGAATTTTAATGGAGAGACAGACAGACAGATCGCGGTAAAGAAATAAACACACACACACACACACACACACACACACACACACACACACACACACACACACACACACACACACACACACACACACACACACACACACACACCCTGTAGCTGACAAGACATTATTGTAAACGAATTATTCAATAGGAACTACGACAAAACAGCAACAAAATGGACACTAAAATATCGCATAGAAAGCGCAAAAAAGAGTGAGTCGGTGCAGATAGGTTGTGCATAAATATGCGGGAGTCAAACACAGTATCGAGTGATAAAATCGACAGTCAATAGTACACACAAAGTCTAACAACTGGTGCCTACCATCGCCTGCTGGGGCTTCGTTGCGGGTTGCAGATATGTTCAAAAGTAGATATTCGACTAGTAGCCTAAACACAAAACCCTACATGTGGTGGGGGTGTTGCAGATATGTTCAAAAGTAGATATTCGACTAGTAGCCTAAACACAAAACCCTACATGTGGTGGGGGTGTTGCAGATATGTTCAAAAGTAGATATTCGACTAGTAGCCTAAACACGAAAGCCAACAACTGGTAGGTGATGGGGGGAGGAGGGGGTGTTGTAGATATGTTCAAAAGTAGATATTCGACTAGTAGCCTAAACACGAAAACAACAGATTTACAAGCAATTCAAAATATAGAAAGCCAGAAGCAGTAAATTTAACACTGACACACGCACACACACAAAAACAAGCCACACACACACACACACACACACACACACACACACACACACACACACACACACACACACACACACAGCACACTCACACACACATGCACACACAAACACACGTACACACACACATACACACACACACACACACACACACACACACACACACACACACACACACACACACACACACACACATGCACACTCACACATGCACACGCACGCACGAACCCCACCCCATCCCCACCACACACAACACAGCAGTCAACCGAAATAATATTCAAAGAAGGTGGAAGGGATAGAGATTTTGCTAACAGCATTAGGATTTTTAAAAGATGGGTCTTCGGAGCGATTTTAATTGCAGTGGTTGACTGAATAATTTTACGAGGCAAAGAATTCCAGAAAAATGGAGCAGCACAGGAAAATGACCGATGTCCCAATGTTTTGGTGGTAATGTGCATATAGTTGGTGGTAATGTGCATATAGTTGTATACACACAACGCCTAAATTTAAAGTAGGAGATGGTTGAGAGGGCTATCCACTGTAGCTGAAACTAAAAGCTGCTCTAGAGGTAAGCCTCACGAATTCACCCTTGGAAAAACAAACAAACAAACAATCAAAGCCACTTTTCTTTCTTGTTTCATTTTTTTTTTTTTTCCGTACAAAAAAGAAGATTGTGATGATACTGTATATTTCTAGTTGCAAATAGATAGTCACGCTTAAAACATGTTTTTAAAAATGTACAAAAATAAAAAAGGAAACGGGCCTCCCCCCCCCCCCCTGATGGTAGACAGAAAAAGCAATAAGGCAAGAACAACAAATAAATGAAACAAAACCCTACCCACATGAGACTGTCGGGGATCGGAAAATAATATCCGTTTCCATGGAAACAAGAAATTCCCTACGGCCTCACCTGTAAAGGAGTAAGACGTCGTCATCACAAAGTTTTGCACTGAATTACGTCCAAAATTAATTTCAGCGTTTTCTGTCTTCTTCTTGTTTAAAGAGTGAATAAAGACAACAAACAAGGTGAACAAAGCGAACACTTCATCGGCTGCAGCGACAGAGTTTCTATAGATCTGCTCCAATCGGTGGTCCTGGTCATCCACACACACGCATTACCAGTCAATTCAACAAAACGGTTACAGGCATATTAATAACAAGACCAAAGGATCCGTGGGCCAGTGTAAGGTTTTCTTGTCAGGTATGGCAGCCCTAAGCAGTTAAACTGTATCGTTTTTATGCAGTTCGGCGGGGTGGCAAATAACTATATTGCGCAAAATCTTGTCTTCAGAGACTATTCTAAGCGCAGGCGCGCGCGTTCGCACGCACACACGCACGCACGCACACACACGCACACACACACACGCACGCACAGTCAATAGGACAGCTTGAAGAGATGAGATTTCAAAGAGGTGAGTGTATTTGACGATCTAATACTTGTATATATATATATGCAAGTAAATAATCATAAGAAGGGTTGCTTCTCATTATGCCGACACGCAAATGCAATCTGCATACCGGAAAATGTGTTTATTCGTTTGCTTGGTTGGTTGTTTCTTTTTTTCTTTTTCTTTTTTTTTCCCCCAAGGACAAGGGAGGGACCTTTTCAGTTGCATTTGCTGTATGTTAATGTGATCGTGCAGTGACATAATTTTGAGAGAGTCGGAGACATTTCGCACGGGTAGTGGGAGAGGGGTTGAGGTTGGGGTGGGTGAGGTGGAGTGGCGGGAGGGGGGGTGGGTGAGGTGGAGTGGCGGGAGGGGGAGTGGTTGGGGTCATGATGGTAGAGACGTCTGATTTGCGGAGACTGTATCCGTGCGGCAGAGAGGCCGACAGGAAAGCATAGCAATAACTGGTTTGCGTTTGCGGACTGCAGTAAACGTAGCTTAATTAGGTTAACGAATAAGAAGTGATGAATGAAAGAGACAGGCTGTCCGTCTCTGAGTCACTCAACGAAATACTGAAGCTGCACACACACACACACACACACACACACACACACACACACACACACACACACACACACACACACACACACACACACACACACACACACACACACACACACACACACACACGCAGGTCTATTTTTCGGAGAAAATAAATTACTTCAGGTTGTTACAACTGAAGGAGTCTAGAAAGACTATCTGTCAGAGAGGAGGGGGAAGGTCGTTCCACGTAGAGGGGCCGAAGACACAAAAGGCGTGGGAATCCACAATGGACAGCCTAGTACTGACGAGGAACCTGGAGGCTGAAAGCATCAGAGGCAGAGCGCAGAGTACGGGAAGGTGTTTTAAGTTGAAGACAAAGAGAAATAAGCGTGTCAATAACTTCCACGGGGCTTAATTTCTTCTCAGTCCATCGCCTCTTTGAGGCTGCATTGATCAGGAAATGGGTTCCTGTAAAACTGGTCTCCAATTTGGGCTCACAAAGTAAGAAAGGTCATACTTGATGAAAATACCACCACAGAGAGAGAGAGAGAGAGAGAGAGAGAGAGAGAGAGAGAGAGAGAGAGAGAGAGAGAGAGAGAGAGAGAGAGAGAGAGAGAGAGAGAGAGAACACACACTAGTCTTTACCTCTGTGGAGGCCACCCTGAAGAGAGACCACTCTGATACGAGACCACTTTGATGAGACACCACTCTGATGAGAGACCAAAATCTAATGAGAGACCACTCTGATGGGACACCACTCTGATGAGACACCACTCTGATGAGAGACCAAAATCTAATGAGAGACCACCCTGATGGGACACCACTCTGACGAGAGACCACTCTGATGAGAGACCAATCTAATGAGAGACCACCCTGATGGGACACCACTCTGACGAGAGACCACTCTGATGAGAGACCAATCTAATGAGAGACCACCCTGATGGGACACCACCCTGATGGGACACCACTGACGAGAGACCACGCTGTTGAGAGACCACCCTGATGGGACACCACTCTGATGAGAGACCACTCTAATGAGAGACCACTCTAATGAGAGACCACTCTGACGGGAAACCACTCTAATGAGAGACCACCCTGACGAGAGACCACCATGATGAGACACCACTCTGACGAGAGACCACCCTGATGAGACGCGATTGTAATGACAGACCACTCTAATGAGAGACCTGTGGGAGACCACTCTGATGGAAGACCACTCTGACGAGAGACCACTCTGACGGGAGACCAGTCTAATGAGAGACCACTCTAATGAGAGACCACCCTGACGAGAGACCACCATGATGACTGAGACACCACTCTGATGAGAGATCAACCTGATGGGAGACCACTCTAATGAGAGACCACTTTGATGGGAGACCACTCTAATGAGAGACCACCCTGGTGATACACCACTCTAATGACGGGTCACCCTGATGAGATCGTTCTAATGAGAGACCACCCCGATAAGAGACCACCACGATAAGAGACCACCCTGATGAGAGACCACCCAGTCTTGAAAAAAAAAATCCTGGAACATTCCCATCACATTTCCATGTCAATGTCAACACCGGCTTCCATACACTCCAGAACGAATGACCGAAACAGGATAAGCAGACAACTTCCATTATTCATTGCGTCATTTTTCATTTTTCACCTGTCAGCATGTTGCTTGTAAAAAGGGTTTACCATGGTGCTCATGTTTTGTGTTGTCATCTGAAACTATGCAGGTTCAGATGACTGTGTATAATGGTGTTTATGTTTTATATGAATGATTGCATTTATATAAAACACACACACACACACACACAACACACACATACACACACAACACACACACACACACACACACACACACAAACACACAACAACAGTGGCTATATATATATATATATATATATATATATATATATATATATATATATATATATATATATATATATATATATATATATATATATATATAATGATCTTATTTCCCATTGCTTCCTGGCTGAAGTGATCGGGTGATGTATTGTAGACAGACCCTGAGCCAATCATTGTGACTTTACGAATAGTGACACGTTTGGTATACCTTACTTTTGAACCAAAATGGCGAAAGGCACCGGACAAAACTGATCCGTAATACTTGACTGTGTCCACGACTGATAAAGCCGACCGCTCCTCCGCCAAATATATCCCCCTCCATCGCCAAAACAACTCTCGACGGCTTCCTCCAGATAACTGAGTGCACGTTACAGCCTTTTTGGTACCTCAAAATAAACGACCTGTTCCACCCGTTTGCGGCAGTCCTATCAGACATGCGTGAGAACAACAGTGCAAAATCCTAAACCATGATGCTCCAGTTGGCCATTTTGAGTGATAGCCAGGCCGGTCCGGATATTGGTCCTTCGCATCTCATCCATACTGACACGTAGTGCTTACCACATAGTTATAGTGCGAGAATCTGTCATTTGTCGGTCATACTGACTCGCTCGCGGGTGGTCGGGGCCATGCCGTGCCGGCACATACAGACACGCACACACACACACACACACTGTGACACACACGCACACTACACTACACAACACTACACTACACTATACTACACACACACACACACACACACACACACTACACACACACACACACACTCAGTGACATACACACACACTCACACTCAGGGTATGACAATAACTTTTTTTCACTTGCCCTGTAGGGCAAGTAGATGAATTTTCTACATGCCCGAGTGGCAAAATTAGTTGCCCATGCCAGATTCTTAAAATCAACCATTTTTATTAAAATAGGTGATATGTTTGTCAAATGGATTTTGAAGGGTAGAAAGTGTGATAAAAGTTCTAAGTAGACGCGCGCGCACACACACAACACACACACACACGCACAAAACCATCTTCCCCACAAAGTTACATAAATTTGTAACATTGTTACTGGCCAGGTCAATGCTTGAAAGAGATAAAATTCTGTATTCAAGCTTATAATTAAAAAAATCTACAGTGACAGTGGCACCTGTCTCAGTACTAATGGTATCAGCAATGAATCATTGCAGTACTTACAGAATGTGACTGAGCATAACTCTGCCTCATTCTGTCATGACTTCTGTGAAAGCCAACAGGCAGTTACTGTTCATTTCATTCTAACACTGTCACAGTTCTAATTTCAGAATTTTAAATATTGTTAATATTTGTGTTGAGATTGTAATACTGAATGCCATGTGCCTATGGCCGTGCTGATGACGTAAGAATAAATTAAGAAGGCTTGGGTCCTTTGCCGTTTCCCCACTATGGAGTCTGGACATTTCTTGATGTGTGCTGTATGATTGTGTGAAATACTTTCACTACACTCGGCGAGTAACATCCAAACATGGTGTCAGAAGTGAAAGTGACTATCAGCTGTTTGTAAGTACTGTTTTCTTCTCCAATCATGCCGTCATCCAAGCCTCCACAGCAGTTTAACTTTCGGGAGCCCCAGGGCTGGCCCGAATGGAGATCACAGTTCCAGCGTTTCCGGACAGCTAGTGAACTAACTGACAAAAGTGGAGAGGTGCAGGTCAGCAGCTTGATCTACAGCATGGGACCAGAAGCAGAAAAGTTTTTCTCTCAGTTTGGATTAGCTGATGCAGAGGCAAATGACTTTCATACAGTGATAGGCAGGTTCAATGATTACGGCTTTGAACCAAAAAGAAATGTTATTCACGAAAGAGCTACCTTCCACAAAAGAAATCAGAAAGAAGGGGAAAGTGTTGAAGAATACATAAGACATTTGTATGAGCTGTCAGAACATGCAGACTTCGCGGACAGAGAAAGTACAATTCGTGGCAGACTTGTCTTAGGCCTGCTAGACCAAGAACTGTCTGAAAAACTTCAGTTAGAAAGTGAGCTGACCCTTACCAAGGCAACCCAGCTCGCCAGACAAAGTGAGCTGGTGAAGATTCAGATAAGGGAACAAAGGGGTCTGGCACATTCCTCAGTTGATGCAGTGAGGGGAGGGGGTAGTGGTCCCCCCCAAGAAAAATAAAAGCCCCGGGGGCACCAGCAGAAAGCAGGTCGGGGCAGAGGTCAAAAAGTTGCAGAGCAACCCAGAGTACAGGCGCCAGAAATAGCATACAGAACTGTTACTTCTGTGCATCTTCTCATCTTAGACGCCAGTGTCCAGCTTATGGGAAAGTTTGTAAAGCTTGCAACAAGCCAAATCACTTCGCCAGATCCAGAGCTTGCAAGCAGAACAGAGTGAAGAATATCACCTTCTCTCAGTGACAAACTCTAGCAATGAAGCTCCATGGCGAGTGTCTGTCAAGCTGAATGGGACAGATCGCGGGACAAGCTTCAAGATAGACACGGGAGCAAATGTGTCCGTCATGTCTTTGCAGACCTACAACAACATGTCACCAAAGCCTCCTCTACAGAAAGCAGCCGCAGTGTTGCGTAGTCCAGGTGGAACGCTAGACTGCAAGGGAAAAATAGAAGTGACAGCCAGATTTAAAAGGGGGTAGATTACCCACTTCGGATCTACGTCGTGAGCCAGCAACGGAGTGTCTCCTCAGCAGGGAGGCAGCAGCAAGAATGAGGCTCATCCGCCGTGTTGACACTGTTAAGAAACCAGAAGAGGCCATTTTCAGTGAGTTGGATGAAAATCCTGTGAAATGTGCACCTGTGAAAATCAGACTCAAAAATGACTGCAGACAGCAAGAATTCAGACAGCCAATTCCTCTTTTACAGAAGGTGAAAGATGAACTCCTAAAGATGGAAGAAACGGGCATCATAGAACAGATACAAGAGCCAACAGATTGGTGCGCAGGTATTATGATAGTACCAAAGAAAGACGGTGGGGTGCGGATCTGCACTGACTACAAAAAGCTGAATGCAGCAATCAAGTGTGAAAGATATGTCTTACCGACAGTTGAAGACATCCTTCACAAACTGAAGGGATCCACCATCTTTACCAAGTTGGATGCCACGAGTGGATTTTGGCAAATTCCACTGGACGATGAATCTGCCAAACTCACTACATTCATCAGTCCATTTGGCCGATACGTACTTCTACCGCAGATTGCCACAGGGCATTACGTCTGTGCCAGAGATTTTCCAGCGCACCGTGGAAGAGATCATAGCAGGAGAGTAGCTTGCTGTGTGTTTCTTCGATGACATCCTGGTGTTCAGTGAAAACAAAGAAGTTCACGAAAAACACTTGAAGAACACCATGGAAAAACTGAACAGTGCAGGCATCAAGCTGAACAAAGAGAAGTGTCAGTTTCGTCAGCAGGAGATTGACTTTTTGGGCTTTGTCATCAACAAAGATGGTGTGAAAGCAGACCCAAGGAAAACCGAGGCAATCCTCGAAATGCCTGACCCTACAAATGTTGCCGAGTTCCGCCGTTTTCTCGGTATGGTCAACTACCTAGGTCGCTACCTTCAGAATCTGTCTTCAGTTCTCCAGCCAGTCACAGAACTCCTAGAGAAGGACAGTGCATGGACATGGGGGCCGCCTCAGATCAGTGCAGTCGCCAAAGTCAAAGAAAAGTTGACTTCTGCTCCAACACTTGCTTACTTCGATCCAGACAAGGCTACAACAGTGAGTGCAGATGCGAGCAGCTATGGGCTTGGCGCAGTTCTTTTGCAAGAGCACCCAGATGGACTCCGTCCTGTTGCCTTTGCTTCTAGAACTCTCACAAAGAGCAAGAGAAAGTACGCCCAAATAGAAAAAGAATGCTTAGCCTCCACTTGGGCGCGCGAGAAATTTGATCGTTACCTGGTTGGACTCAACACGTTTTCTGTTGTGACAGACCACAAGCCACTTGTTCCTCTGATAAACACCAAAGACTTATCAGAAACACCACTCCGTTGCCAGAGGATGTTGATGCGTCTCATGCGCTTTAACGTCAAACCCCAAGTATGTCCCAGGGAAGGACATGTTAGTGGCTGATACCCTGTCTCGCAGTCCTGTATCCACAACTGAAAGCAGTTCCCATGAGGAAATTCTAGCTCATGTCAGCGACGTCCAGTCATCATGGCAAGTGTCAGACGCAGGGACTGGCCAAGATCAAAGCAGAGACTTTGAAAGATGTGAACCTCAAAACAGCCATGGAGTACACTATTCATGGCTGGCCTCAGTATAAGGAGGACGTTCAATTGGCTGCCAGAGACTTCTTCATCATAAGAGGCGAGCTCAGCCTTCATGATGGACTCTTAGTGAGGGGAGACAGAATAGTCGTTCCTTTCAGCTTGAGAAACCAAATTCTGGAAAGGATCCACGAGGGCCACATGGGCGTGGCAAAGTGCAGGGAACGCGCTGCACAATCAGTGTGGTGGCCACGGATTGGAAAAGACATAAAATCACGGGTCGCCAGCTGCCGACACTGCCTGGAGAAGCAGCCATCCCAGGCCAGTGAACCCCTTCTACCATCAGCACTCCCAGACAGCCCCTTTCAGAAGGTAGGCATTGACATTTGTGAGTTCCGAAACAAGCATTACCTGGTGCAGGTGGACTATTACTCAAGGTATATTGACGTCACATACCTGCCCAGCTTGACATCAGCAACGGTGGTCGGGAAATTAAAGAACTTTTTCTCCCATCATGGCGTTCCGGAGACGGTTGTTTCAGACAACGGCACCCAGTTCTCCTCAGCAGAGTTCCGTACTTTTGCAGATCGGTGGAACTTCAGCCATGTCACCAGCAGCCCCCACTATCCGCAAAGCAATGGTACTGCGGAGCGAGCGGTGAAGACCATCAAAGAGATCCTCAGACAGGATGACATCTTCCTTGCCCTTTTGTCCTACCGCTCAACCCCCTTTCCCCCGCCCTCGGAGCTAGCCCTGCTGAGTTGGCTATGGGAAGAAAGCTCCGAACCACCATGCCACCCGACGCTCCAGCCACGAGTCATGAGTCACAAGGAAGTGCGAGAGCATGACGCAGTCATGAAGCAGCGTCAGAAGGAAGACTACGATCATCGCCACGGAGTGCAGCCTCTCCCGGAACTAAGTCCCGGCGACCCAGTTCTCATCAAAACGGATGGAGAGAAGGGCTGGAAGTTCCCGGGAGAGGTGGTGAGGAAGTGCGCTCCACGTTCATTCTTGGTACAGACACCAAGAGGTCACCTGCGTCGGAACCGATGACATCTGAAACGGATCCATCCATCTGCGTGCAGTCCAGATGACCTCCGTCACCAGAAGTCAGGAGCAGTCTTCTCTCCAGACCACACGGTGAGACAGGAGCCTTACCCAACTGCGTCTTCTGACCAGCAGCCCGGTGTATACCTGGCTGGGCAGCCTGGGACAATAGTGACAGGCCGACCACCATCACTGACCACCGCCGTCTCCAGGGAACACTTCATTTTCATCGACGCAGCCTACACACGTCTACTCCAGTGCCGGCACAGTCTTCAGTGTCTACAGCCACACCCGTTCGCACCACATATGGCCGCATCATCAATAAACCTGCCAGATATCGGTGATTTTGTGTGCAGTGTTGTGCCATGAGAGCACAAGTGTGTAGTTCTCCATTGTGCCATGACAGCACATTTGTGTAGTTTAGCTGTGCCATGAAGCACACTTGTGTAGATTAAATTGTGCTTTGAGCACAGTTTTATGTCCGTGTAGTTTCGAGTGTGTCTAGTGCGTCTTAGAATGTGTCTATATTTTTCATTCGTGTAGAGTCAATTGTGCCCTGAGCACACCAGTGTTTATTGAGTGCCATGAGTGCACTAGTGTTTATCCTGTGTGTCTAGTATAGTAGTAGTTTCCTACATGATTCATACCACTCTGGGTTTCACATCAAGTTTTTTTGGAGTATACCAATGCCTGGCTTATTTTTCTTGTTTTTGGTGAGTTGTGACAAATTCTGGATTAAATTCATCGCCAGTTTGGTGAGTACATCAAGTTAAACTTTGGGTTTATGACCAGGAAGAAACTCCATCCTAAAATGAAATTGCATCGACATGGTATATGCTGTGCTAATGGAAAGAAACAGTCGTGATTCGTGTTCATTACCATCATGTGCCACTCTGACCAACAAACATTTTGTGATTATCAGACGCTATGCAGAACCGTGCTATATACTAAGATGAAAGTAAACATCAGTGTGGCCAACTAAAGCATACATTGAAACTGGTGAATCATGTAGATTATAATCGTTTTAGTATTCATGTTAGTTAACTAGATCGTTAACTGCAAAAAAGGGGGAGATGTGTTGAGATTGTAATACTAAATGCCATGTGCCGGCCATGGCCATGCTGATGACGTATGAATAAATTAAAAAGGCTTGGGGCCTTTGCCGTTTCCCCACTATGGAGTCTGGACATTTCTTGATGTGTGCTGTAGTTTGTGTAAAATACTTTAAACTCCCACTCGGCGAGAAACACCAAACGATTTTAAATGCCCCAAACTCCCAAATGCATCCCCCAAACCCATGCCCCAACATAGCCCAGGCAGTTTGGGTTTCAGGGGGTTTGTATAACACAAGGAACGTCCCAAACCTGCACCAGATACATTTCTTTATTTTCTGTGTTAATAAAGGATTCAGATTTATACTAGTTTTTTCCCTTGCCTTCATTATCTGTTATTTAAGAAGAAAAAAAATTTTTTTTTTTAAAGGTCCAACGTTTCCCCTATTTCCACGATAAAACAAGATCGCGAGTCGGGAGTAGTGTCCCTTCGCTGAACGGAAATTCCCGATCAGAACATGATTGTGAATTTGAACTTTTTAGCGGCCACAATTAGGTCTTTTAAAATGCTCTTTTTATTACACTTTGGATCTGACACCACCCCTTCCCCCCCTTCCCCCTATCCCCCCCCAAAAGAAAGAAAAGGGACGAAGAAATTGCTTTAAAATTCCCATAGTCCCTGGAACGGGTTGGGGCCCCAATGTCGTCATTGCAAACCCCCCAAGCAAATTCTTTCGTCTGCACTTGGGAACAAACTTCCTCTTTTTTGACTGGGAATCTGTTAGTTTTTAGTTTTTCAAACTTATTTTTTTTTTTACCCCCCCCCCCCCCCCCCGCTCCCTTTTAAAAAAAGCTCACCCCAAAAGGGAGGGGACCCCAATGTTTCGCCACGATAAAGAGACAGTTTGATTGGCTTAACTGCATGGCAAGCCAATCACAGGGTCGCACCGAATTGGTTTGAAGGATGGAAAAAGGAAAGATTTTTACGTGTGGGAAAAAAATTTCGGCCCTTCCCTTTTTCGATGTTGTTTTTTTGTTATAAAAACAACGGGCACCCCCACTCACACTTTAGTGCATGCAGTCCCAGCGAATCAACACGGCATGCTCTCACAATGCGCTCTGGGTGATCCACTCACGGACTCGCCCTTTTCTCACGCAACATCATAGGCTATCACATCCATGATATTTCATTCAGTTCACTATTGTAATTTTGACAACCGCTACACTACTGCATACCATTAACGTAAACCCGGGTGCTACTAAGTAAATAATATTCCACAAACCTGGCCAGGCTGTTCACTAATCACACACCC
This sequence comes from Alviniconcha marisindica, assembly GCA_018857735.1. NCBI lineage: Eukaryota > Metazoa > Mollusca > Gastropoda > Provannidae > Alviniconcha > Alviniconcha marisindica. The sequence continues at coordinate 1,244,664 of JABMCL010000979.1, forward strand.
CGCACTCCAATGCACACCGCAGTCCATGTCATCACAGTCTTGACGACGCGACGTCTGGGGGAGCTCGTGGCACTCGTATTAGAGGCCGCAGTCCTGTGGTGGAGTCCGTGGCGGTGACAGTCAGTGGTGGTGGTACCACACCCGGGGCCCGGTTCATCTCACACAGATTCGGAATTACTGAATCGCACCTCGCAGTCTCTTCTTCGCCGGTCCATTGACCTTTGCTTTCTCAGTCCTTGCATGCACATGACAAGGATCCTCTTGTCTCATGTCCTCTTTAACCCCCCTTCCTCTTCATGCTCATATATTCAGTCCTTATTTACTCCATCCCTCTTCTCTCGGGCCCCGGCTCCGACTCTCCGCGAAACCCACGCTCCTTTTCCCCCTTTTCTCCGCTTTTTTTGTATTTTCCGCTAATTGAATATTCATCACTCCAATTCCATTTCGATATACAAAACACAAATCCCATCAAGAGTCGGTAATAAAAAGGGCTAAACTATTTAGCCTGAATGCAGTCAGGTCATTTTCCCAAGACAAAGGGCAGTTTTTTAAAATTTTTGAATTATTTTAAACAGGGACTTTTTCCTGTCCAGAAGTCTGGAACTATTCTCCTATTCTTTCACTAAGAATGGCGCATCTGCTGTCCTAGAGGCTAATTTATGGGTTACGTTGACCCGACCATCCCACTGCCCGTCGAGCCATCGCTACCCCCTTTCCCCCGGGCCCCCTTTTTCCCTTTGTCCCTCCCAAGTGGCCGGCTAGTCTAAACAGTCCCCCCGTCTTGGCACTTGGCCCCTTTCTGTTTTAGGGCTGATTTCTTTTGGGGGAACTTTGAATTTTTTTGAAGCAACCCCTACACATTGTTTTAACTAAACCAAAGGGCGAAATCGCACACGAATAGAAAGTATATATAATTTTCCAAAGTTTAACGGTGAAAGGCCAGTTCGCTGGCAGTCAACCCCACGCACCGTGGTGATTATTTCAAACGACCGACATCATAGCTGAGGATATGTACAAATTTAAACTCGGGTCAGTATGCAACATACTGTCGCCGTTTGTGAATCGCCTTATCGAGAAGCTTGAGACAGACCCCCTTTGTCGCTACATCGCATGCAGTCTACAACTACGGCTATTCTAGCTATGATCGAAAAGAAGAAGACGACATTCTCAGCCAAAACCTTGGTTCAGAATCTGGATTACAGCATGCCCGCGCGGCTCATGTAATCCGCCCCAACATTCTCCCTGCCGGGAATGTAGATGATACGGTATCTGTAGGGCTGAAGAGTCATGGCCCACCGCAACACCCGACCGTTTTTCAAGTTCGCTTTCTGCAGGAAGCTTAAAGGCTGATGATCTGTCTCCAGGACAAACTCCTTGCCATACAAGTACTTCGGGAACTTTTGTACTCCCCAGACTACCGCCAAGCATTCTTTCTCGACAGTGGCGTACCCTTGTTCACACTTGGTGAGCTTTCGGCTGGCATACCGAACTGGGAACTTCTTCCCATCACATTCCTGCAACAGTACTGCCCCTAGACCTTGCCCAGACGCGTCAGTTCGAAGAGTGAATGTCTTGGACATATCCGGCAGTTTCAGGATTGGCTGTGACGCTAGCCTTTCCTTCACTGTGGATAGCGCCCTTTTTGCCGCCTCGGTCCATTCCACCTTATTGGGGTTGCCCTTCTTCACCATATCACTGAGCGGACTAGTGATGGCTGCGAAGTTGGGAACGAACTCGCGATAGAAGCCAATCAGCCCCAACAAGCTTCTGACCTCTGTCTTTGTAGTGGGCCTAGGTAACTCCAGCATCTTTGCCACCTTGCCCTGTTCCGGCTGCTTCGTGCCCTCACCCACCATGAACCCAAGGAATTCCAGGTTGGGATAGCCGATCTGACATTTGCTTGGTCTGGCAGTCAGGTTGGCCCCTTTCAGCCTCAAGAACACCTCTCTGAGCAGCGTCATGTGCTCCTCCCACGTTTCAGAGAATATAAGAATGTCGTCCATGAAATTGGCGACATTTTTCATGCCATCCAACAGCTTTCTCATCATCCGCGTGAAGATGGCCTGGGCCACGTTCAGGCCGAACGGCATGACCTTCCATTGGAAGAGTCCCATGGGGGTAGTGAAAGCCGTGACCTCCCTCATTCGGTCAGACATCTTGATCTGCCAATAACCCTTACTGAGGTCTATTTTCGAGAAATACCTGTTTGCCTGGGATGACATAGTTGCAAACAGATCCTCAATGTTAGGCATGGCCTCCATGTCAGGTTTGATGACATTGTTCAGGCGCCGGTAGTCTGTGCAAAACCGATGCTCGCCTGACTTCTTCTTCACGATTACGACGGGAGCGGCATAAGATGATTTAGATGGCTCAATCACCCCCATCTGTATCATCTTCCTAACTTCCTCCGCAATAACCTCCCGGGTGGCATAAGGAATCGGGTATGGTTTTACACTGACTGGTTGTGTAGTGGTCAGCTCTGCGTCGCAGACTTCTAGATCTGTCTGCCCTGGCCTTTCCGTCATTAGCCCATCAAACTCTGCGCATAAGGCCCTAGCCTCCCCTTTCCCTTTACCTCATCTAACTTGTCGCACAGGGTCACGTCCTGGTAGGACTCTGCCTCGCCAAACTCAGGCATCACTATGTGCCCCTCGACCTCCGGGTCCCCCTCACCGGTGTCGATCACTGCGGCTCCTGCCAGCAGAGTGGCTTCATCCGTTTTTTTTACAGTTACGCTCAGTGTACTTTCTGAGCATATTTATGTGAAAAACCTTCTGCTGTCCATTCACATCGATCTTGTAATCATGCAGACCTACTTTTCCCGCCACAACAAACGGCCCCTTCCAGTGCATCAAGACCCTTTTTGTGGTCAGTTGGCAGCAAAAGTAGCGCCTTGTCTCCCACCTGCAGTTGACGGCTCTTGGCCTTCTTGTCAAAGTGCTTCTTGTATGTCTGAGAGGACTGTTTGAGCGCCTCCTGAGCAAACCGACAGGTGTCCTCCAGGCGGCTCTTGAGATCGAGCACAAACTGGTATGTAGTCTTGACCTCCTCCTCTCCCTCCTCGTTGGTCCACAACTCCTTCAAGATGGAGATCGGCCCACGGACCGTTCGGCCGTAGAGCATCTCGAATGGAGAGAACCCTAGGCTATCTTGCGGAGCCTCTCTGTATGCGAACAGTATGGCTGGCAGATAGCGATCCCAGTCTGTTGGGCGTTCTTCACACATCTTTTTCAACATTCCCTTCAACGTGCCATTGAACCTTTCCACAAGCCCGTTGGCTTGGGGGTGGTATGGCGTCGTGTGAAGTTGCTTCACCCCAAGCAATCGACTGACTTCCCTCATAAAGGGGTGAAGTGAATTGAGTCCCTCTATCACTCAGGATCTCCGACGGGACACCAACCCTAGAGAACATCTCAACCATGGCCTCTGCCACAGTCTCTGTATCAATCGACCTGAGCGCTACAGCCTCGGGGTACCTGGTGGCATAATCGACCATTGTGAGAATATATCGATTCTTCGCTCCCGATGGAGGTGAGATCGGCCCTATGAGGTCGACGGCCACCCTACGGAATGGCGTGTCAATCAACGGTGCGCTAACCAACGGCACCTTCCTTGTGCTCCCTCTTGGACTTGCCCTCTGACAACTGTCACAAGACGCACAGAATCGCTTTATATCGGCCATCGCTCCTGGCCAATAAAAGCAGCTCATAATCCTGTCTGCAGTCTTCCCCTTCCCGAGATGACCCGACCTGAGGGCCTCATGGCCAACTGCCATCACCCTCTCACGGAACTTGGACGGCACGACCAACTGTGACGTCACCCGTCCTGTCTTGGAGCTTGTATAAACCCGGTACAACAGTCCCTTGTTCACCCGAAACACGACTGTACCTCCCCGGACTTCCTTCTGCCCCCCTTCCTTGGCCGCTTCGACCAATCCACGCAAGGACGAGTCGTCCTGCTGAGCCCCCTTAATCTCTAAAGGTGTGGCTTCAACACCCTGCTTCCCACAAGGTGTACTCAACGGCCTCATCGCCTTCTGTCTTTGACCCCTCGTTTCTACTGCAGCTGCCACAGCTGGGTCATCGGGACCCTTTGCACCCGGCACATTCCCAATGATCAAATCACACAGAGGATTTTGCATAACAAGAGCCTCTAGCTGTCCCGTAAAGAACGGAGTGCTGACTGCTAGTTTAGCGGTCTCAAACTCCCTCACTGTGCCGTCAATCAATACACACTTTCTACGTTCGCCTGTGTATTCCCTGTCCGTCACGAATGACGTTCTCACCACTGCGGTAGAACACCCTGTGTCCCTCAAGACATCCACCTCCCGATCACCAATCGCTCCCTTGCGCACCGGCAGTTCTGCTGCTGCTTCGGCATTGCGCATCCCAAACAATGTCAACCTGCCTGACCCCACCTGGCCATCACGTGGCTGTGCACCCTCGGCCTCCACTTCAGTCCCGCCCTGAAATGGCACTTCGCACAAGGCACCAACCTTTGGCGTCTTATTGCGACAATCTCTCGCAATATGCCCCTTCTTGCGGCAGATAAAACACTCGCGCAGTTCCGCTCTACCTTCTACCCTTTGAGGTCTCGCGTTTTTAACCTCTGGCGAATGTTCCTTCGCACCGCTAGGACTACCTGGACCGTTTTTGTCCCTCTCAGACTTGAACGTCCTTATCTGCTGTCCTAACCCCGACCTCGGTGGTTTGACATCGGATCGCGCTTCGCGATATAACTCGGCCGCTTCGAGCAGCTCTTCCGTAGTTTGCGGTTTCCTTTCTTTCAAATGAACAGTGAGTTCGGGCCCACACCCGCTCAGAATCTGTTCTCGGATCAAGAGACTCTTGTGTTTGACAAAATCTTTGCCGACGTCGCTCAGCTCGAGCCATTTGTTGAAATAATGGTCTAAGCGGACACCAAACTGGGCATACGTCTCGCCCGACTGCATTCTAGCCTGACGGAATTTCCGGCGGAAACCCTCCTCGGTGAGGTCGTACCCTTTCAACAGTGCTTCTCTCAGTTTTTTGTAGTCTCTTTGGTCCGCCTTCGAAAGCGTCGAGAAGACATGAAGGGCCTTCCCTGTAAGAAGGGCCGATAACATCAACGCCCACTCGTCCTCCTCCCATCCCTGATTCTCCGCGAACGCTTCGAACCTATCGATGTATGCATCGATTGAGTCCCCTCTTCTTGAAATTTCGGAAGTTTCGGTCTAGGTGCATTGCCATGCCTTCGGCGACCCGACTCTGTGCTATCCGCATCCCGGTTTGCTTGTACGGTGCCGTTCGCCCGTTCAAGCCTAAGCCGCTCTAAGTCTATCTCTGCCTTCCTGAGGTCTGCCTCCTGCTTCAGCCTCTCCGCCTCAGCAGTTAATCTCAGCTTTTCCATCTCAAGCTGTTCATGTTCTACACGTCTACGTTCCGCCCTTTCGTCTCTCTCTGCCTTTTGCTGACTTTCAACAAATTTCCGTAACTCCTCACCCTCATATCCAAGTTCCTTCCCTTGCGTCAATAACTTTTCCAGCGGTGTAAACGTCTCTTCTCCCATCTTGGTCAGACCCCGTTACCTCACTGTCCCCACGGTAATTAGTTCGTACTAACCCGTTCTTTGACAGTGTCAACATGCACGTAGTGCGAATAATTATATCCCGTTGGCTTACTAGACTGAGGACGCTTGTCCGTTAGTACCTTGTACTTGTTCTAGTTAAGCAACGTAACTCAACCCTGAAGGAACCTTGGTTAGTATACTAAGATACTAGGCTGCCATGGTTAGAGCCTCGCTCACAATCCCTGCGGACTGCCTTCAGTTCAACAACGAACAACGACAATAACAAGAAGAACCGAAAATGTAAGAACACTTTCAGTGAAACTTTTTCTAGCCCTGCGGCTACCTTCGTCTTTCCCTTCTATGACAAAATGTTTGGGCCAGTATCCTGGCAGGCTCGCCAATAATTGTCACGTGTCGGGGAAATTCTGTCCTTTCTGTTCGGGGTTTTTTTGTTGTTTTTTTTACTAAAAACAACGGGCACCCCTAAATCACCCCCATACGTGCTGCCCGTTTCCCCGCGCAATCACAACGGCATGCTCTCCCCACATGCCCCTTGGGTGTTTCCCCCCCCAAAGGAAACCCCCTCTCTCACGCAACATCATAGGCATATTTACATCCCTGATATTTATTTAGTTTACTATTGTAATTTTGACAACCCCTACACTACCGCATACCCTTAACGTAAACCCGGGGGCTAAATAAGTAAATAATATTCCCCAAACCTGGCCCGGTGTTCACTATCCCCAAAACACGCACTCCAATGGCCCCAAAACCCCGTCCATGTCATCACAGTCTTGACGACGCGACGTCTGGGGGAGCTCGTGGCACTCGTATTAGAGGCCGCAGTCCTGTGGTGGAGTCCGTGGCGGTGACAGTCAGTGGTGGTGGTACCACAGCCGGGCCGGTTCATCTCACACAGATTCGGAATTACTGACTGAATCGCACCTCGCAGTCTCTTCGGCTTCGCCGGTCCATTGACCTTTGCTTTCTCAGTCCTTGCATGCACATGACAAGGATCCTCTTGTCTCATGCCCCCTTTAATCCCTCCTCCTCTTCATGCTCATCATATTCAGTCCTTATTTACTGCATCCCTCTTCTCTCGGGCCCCGGCTCCGACTCTCCGCGAAACCCACGCTCCTCTTCCCCCCTTTTCCGCATTTTTTTTATTCTTCCGCTAATTGAATATTCATCACTCCAATTCCATTTCGATATACAACAACACAATATACCATCAAGAGTCGGTAATAATAATGTGCTAACACTACTTAGGGATGCAGTCAGGTTATGTTCCCCCAAAACAAACGGCAGTTCTTCAAATTTTTTGAATTATTTTAAACAGGGATTTTTTCCTGTCCAGAATGTCTGGAATTTCCTCTCCTATTCTTTCACTAAGATATGGCGCATCTGCTGTCCTAGAGGCTAATTTATGGGTTACGTTGACCCGACCTTTCCCCCTGCCCGTCGAGCCATCGCTACACCCTTCCCCGGCCCCTTTTCCTTTGTCCCTCCCAAGTGGCCGGCTAGTCTAAACAGTCGCCCCGTCTTGGCACTTGGCACCTTCTGTCTGCACCGACTGATTTACTCATTTCGCACTTTGACACTGATGTTGCGATTGTGAAACCGCAAAACAAAAACTGTCACAGTGACTCGAAATCTAGTGCCGGGCTTGAATTGAAATATAATACTGTCAATAAAAACAATGATAACGACTAGTCGGGCAGGCCACTCAGATCTTCACCTGCCCGACCGAGTAAGTTACCTGCCCGCCCGGGCAGTCCTTATTGTCATACCCTGCACATGCACGCACGACACGCACACACACACACATACGAACTCCAAGCACTGGTTTACGACATCCTCAGCGTCTGAGAGAGAGAGAGAGAGGGAGAGAGAGACAGAGACAGACAGACAGATGTATACAGAGAGAGACTTGACTGCACGAGGATAATAGAGTAGGCCCGAAGTCTCGGTTTACATGCATCTTGCCTCGCCCACATTCTACAAGTTGAAAGTGAGACTGACAAGTAAATCTACAGTGATATCGTTGTGTACATGAAATCTATGATAAAACTGAGTGCATGGTAAAATACACAAACTACATGCAGAGCGCAGAGAGAGTCTCTGAGCCTCGGGGAGAGACTGAGAGAGGGAGACAGAGACAGACTCGAGACAGAGAGAGAGAGAGAGAGAGAGAAGAGAGAGAGAGAGAGAGAGAGACAGACAGACAGACAGACAGACAGACAGACACCGAGAGACTGACAGAGACAGTAAGAGACAGAGAGAGAGACAACGAGACAGAGAGAAACTGAATTTGCACCGGCAGAGAAAGACAGACAGACAGTGACAAAGACAGAGACAGAGCCAGAGCCAAAAAGAGAAAGGAACTTGTTTTTTTACGCCCCGCAGTTACTGAGTAACCATATCAGAGCCAGCCAGACTGAGAGAGTGATAAGATAAAAATTCTTTATTTACGAGGGTAATAGATAAGCGTGTATGCTATTTTACATCCAGCCCTCGCCCAAATGGCAAGGCCACTACCGGGCTGCAGATATAATTATACTGACATGTACACCGTTGTCTAATCTACGACACACCAGTACACACATGGAATAAATGAAGTTCAGACGTCAAACGGAGAAAGAGAGTACCTGTGTCTTTTTAGTGCAGGACTGACAATACGCCGTCTAATGCAGCAGTCATGCAGTCATCCAGTCCGTAATGACTTGAACATGCAACGGACTTTGACCGCCGCGGGACGAAGTAAAGTGTGCCGGCGCGAGCCTATTACTCGCTCCCGGATCCCAGCGAGCCATTACGTAAGCCGTGTTACACACTCGCTGGACTACTAAGGCCGGACAGGAATCTGAATAATCTGCATAGCAACAAACTCGGACAAATTGTAGCCGGCGGTAATCTGGCTACCCCAGATTGCGCCGACTCCCGCCATGCAGTAAGCACGTGACGCTGCTGCTGCTGTTGCTGTTGTGTTGCTTAAAACTGAGCTGTACCGACTAGTCTCATGGGGAGGTAGTTTAAAAAAAAAAAAAAAAAAAAATGAGCCAGGCAGACTGGGGATCACTCAGTGCGAGTTGGTTCCAACCTGCCTGGTCAAGTGGGTGCCCCACTGAAACACACTGTACACCACCAAAACCTCACAAACTGGCCAAGCAACTTCCAGTCTGCAGCGTCCACTTGACCCGTCTACTTCAATTTCTATACATCCCTGATGGGGCCTCGCCATCCAACTGCTGCACGTTGGAACAAACAATTCTAAGGCCAATGAAACAAAGCTCGCCAGCCTTATCAACACGCACAATAGGCCTAATGCCATTTCTTGCTATCCTTGAAAATGTATCTGGTTAGTCACTTCACTGGAAAAATAAACAAAATAAAAATGTGCAAGCCAACGATTCCATAGGCGCACGTGGCTTTTCAACTAAGTGACTACGCATCGATATTTTACCACCGAAAATACCGTTCTCCGATAAATACAATACCTGAACATAATCTTTTATTATATTTTGGTCATGTAACAAAAGTCTGTAAAGATTTCTTTCAACGTGTCGAGACTTCCAAACAATTTCTACTCATCTTCGGAAATCAACCTAGCCGCTATAATGACGTCCTGCACGTCACGTGATTACAGACATCTCTTTGCCACAAACATGCTGAAGAAGCTCCATAACACCTCACAACTATGATAGGTATAATCATGTGCAAGACAGTTGAAACAGATTATTTACGTACGAAAGTAAGACAAATTATGGATTAATAACATAACTTTGGTTGTGTTTATGCTTCATTAAAAAAAAAAATGAACTGACTGAATCACTAGTTAAATTGCATTATCAAAAATATTAAACTTTAAAATTGCTTAAATTTATCTGCTAAAATCTCTGTAAAAGTACAGATTAATTATCTGCGTATATGGTGTGGGTGTGGTGGCGGGGAGGGGGGGGGGGGGGGGGGGGGGGAGAGGGCGATTGCGTAAGTTTTGGGTAACAAGACAATGCGTGGTTTCTTTATTTTTTATTTTTGTGTGCGTGTGTTCAGTTTGGTTACAGTACATTCACTATCAATAGATATTGTCAGTGTTATTGAATGAATATAGGCTATTGTGCATTCAATCCGTTTATCCCGCTCTCCCCCCTCCCCTTAAAAAAGAAAGAAGATAATTATACTATTTTTGTATCGTGTTTCTTGAAATAGTCACTGGGTACGGGCAATAACTCCAAAATACCACCTTTGTTTACATTGCAACAGCCGATCTGGATCTAACTTCAGACGTTGCCGAGACCAGTGCAGAATCAACTACAGCGGCAATAATATGTTTTGGTACTGTCATACAGCACCTATTTTATTCACAAGGATCGTGCTTTCAAAACAGTCAGCTGAATCATGCGTGCTAATCAAATACTATACATTATTTACGTGACCGTCTTGGAACACGAACAAATCACCACTGTTCGAAAATATCGTTTTAGAATTGTTAGATTATACCTGCCCCCCCCCCCCCCCCCCAACCCCCACAGAAAACAACAACTAAAAAGTACAACAGAACAACACCGTTTCATGAGCTTGGTAACACTAACACTGTACTGACAGGAGTTTGTTTGTTTTTAACAAAACACTGACAACAAATTCAATTCTTGATCATTCCATTCAATTTGTATGAAACATCACTTATTTTCCTTGTATCTCATAAAATATTAGCTAGTTGTAAGCATACTGGTTTGCTCCTATGAAGAACAAAGTATAAACTGCTCTCCACTCTAGTTTTCAATGAAAATAATTAATGCATAATGATGTCAGTGATGTCTGCAATGTGAGAAAAATATTTCCACTGAACTAAAACTCCACAGTCTGTTCCCATCAGGAAACACATGTTCAAACTCAAAGACAAACATAACACCAAATTAACAAGGCAAGCATTGCTACACAGTTTTGGGGATATATATATATATAATATATAATAGATTGTGTGTGTATGTGTTATGTAAATTAGCAGGGACAGGGTGTAAGAATAGGCTACCTACTGTCTAAAATTTCAATCCTTTCAGGGTGAAGGAGTTCTGAACCAGAATCTCTGTAGGGGTGTCCACAGGGTAACCGACTTGGAAAAATTTCCAGTTCGAATCTCCAAGATGAAGCTCCGACGCCATTGCCAGTAGTTGGGCCTTTGTTTATTTCCCTCTTGTTATTTCATCTTTCTCGAGTCTTGTTAGGTGCGTGGCGTTTCGGTCTTTTTCGTTGTGTTTACTCTAGCTTTCACAACAGGCTAGACCTCATCAGGGAGCCTGCCTTTTATTGGGTGTTTTATTTTAGTTTCCCAATTTATCCTTGTTTCTTTCATCATTCGTGGCGATGCACAAGGTTTGTTCGTTCTAGTTCAATAGACAAGCGATTTTGTGGCCCACCTGGGTTAGGGTTTGGGGTTGGGCTAGTTGCCGCTTCTTTTCAATCATTGTTTTTTCTCTTTATTCATTGTTTTTTCTCTTTGCTTGCTCTTTGGCTTCTCGAGTTATATCGTTCATTTACGATGTGCAAGTGAGGGGGGTGGTCTCGATGTTTAACGAGACCGCTCATTCTGTCTTTGTTCGTGAGCGTCTTTTGCCCTGCCGTGTTGCTGTCGGCTCAATGGGTTGTATCATGTACACGGATTACGTGTATCCAGCCTTTGACTCGCTTCTTGCTGACATTTCTTGCCTCCTCTTTCTTTTTAGGAAACACATGTTCAAACTCAAAGACAAACATAACACCAAATTAACAAGGCAAGCATTGCTACACAGTTTTGGGGATATATATATATAATATATAATAGATTGTGTGAGTATGTGTTATGTAAATGAGCAGGGACAGGGTGTAAGAATAGGCTACCTACTGTCTTAAATTTCAATCCTTTCAGGGTGAAGGAGTTCTGAACCAGAATCTCTCATTCTCTGTCTCTTCCTCTCTGTCTGTCTGTCTGTCTGTCTGTCTGTCTCTCTCTCTCTCTCTCTCACACACACACACACACACACACACACACACACACACACACACACACACACACACACACACACACACACACACACAGGGTCAAGTCTGTAACACTTCATGAGGAATTTCATACATGTGTATTCATGTTCATGATGAAAGCATAATGCATAAAGCAAACATGCATTTGTGTCAAACTTCTTTTGAAGTCAATCATCTAGCATACAATACCAATAAGTAAAAATAGATATGTATAATTTTATATTGAACCCAAATGGTGTTTTAAGCCGACTCTTTCATTTTGTAATTTACTCTGAAACATTTCAATATGTTTAAATTACAGTAAAGGTTGTTGTTCACATTTTGGTTGATGGTAAAAAAACACTACATGCCACAGTAGTTGCCACAGTCTGCTTTACCACCATCACATATTCAATTGTTTATATGTGAAGATCAGAATGATTATAAATGGCATTGCTAAAATTGCTTGGCATCACTTCTTATAAAGTTATGGTGAGGATGTTGTGGAAGGCTTGAACTTGAAAGTAGCTAAAAAATCCCTCCAAGGGTAGGACTGGGTAGTGCTGCCTTTGGAACTGCTGTAGCCTTCGCCCTGATATAACTGTAATGGTTGACTAGGCATAAAACACCAAGTTACCTACTTACTCTAGCCTTATTCCTGTAAAGTATGTTTTCAATTTTCTGTCAAGAGATTATTATAGTGCTGATAATATAACCAACATCCTTCACTAATATTTAACCAACATGCTCCAACTTACCACAACAATATTTCTCTTTGAACAGCCTTTGGCCAAAAAGCTGTAGCAGTTCATCTACCTCTGGTGGCACAAGTAATGCTTAGTAATGCATATTTCTAAGCATATATGCTAAGTTAGTAAGTACTGCAAAAGTGACATCAAAAACTGAAGCTGTCTGCTGACTGGGAAGGGACTGCTGCATTGTGATTATGTCAAGGTGGTTCCACTCTACAGTAGTCTTGGTGCAAAAGGTGTTTTTCAGTTCAGTGCAGCAGTGTGGGATGGTGTAGCACCTCTTGTTATTACTGATGCATCTCTCTACTGCATTTTTAGTTTCAAAGGGCTAAAGGCCATGGTCTTTGCTGTGTCAGGAAGTTTTCAGGTGGCATGGCTGGCACCAGCCCCTCAACCACCTTGTAAAAGAAGTCTATGCTGTTGTCTTTGTTGTAGGGGCAGGAGCTGCACTTTGGTGAGGAGGGTCTGCATGCTGCCAGGTGTGGTGGATTTGTAGTCACCAGAGTTGAAGTAGGTTCCACTGGATGTGTTCTAGCTTGGGCACATCTTGCTTCAGGTGCGGCACACAGATCACTGAACTCTACTCCAGTAGTGGTAATACTCTTTTGAGCCAGACCTGTATGTGCGGTGTCTGCAGGAAGAGGGGCAGCAGCACAAGTTCCGACAGAGGAAGTGCAGGATACAGTTTGCTTTTTTGCTTCAGCTCACAATAGATGACACGCATGCACAGCATTGTCGTCATCATGGGAATGGATGTGATGGCAACTGACAGACCTTGATGTGGGCTTCAGTTTGATGTCTGGCATCGCCCAAATGCAAATAATGAACTCACAGAACTTCCAAGCATATCTGCCCTTGTGCCCTAGATCTGTACAATGCAAATATCAGCCTTCTGGGTTTCATCTGGAACACAACAAATACAACATCAAATGAATATAAAATGTATAGCACCTCAAAGAAGACTAATGCAAATGACATAAATAATATCCATTTACAAGTAATTTACATTCTTTTTAGGCATAACAGCTGTGTGTTGTCCAATAAACTAGGATGTTTCATTGTGTTACGAATAGCCAGAACTTTATAAAGAAGTATTAAGCGCCTACATCCTGAAACCAACTGCAAGACTGAGTAGTTTCCTTATTAGGAATTCCTCCAGTAGACAGATAACCACTGTTTTGGCAATAACAGCATACCATTCCTTTTTTCCAAGTTGAATGTATCTGTCAACACCACACTCTGCAACTGTACAAAAACTTACTTTGCCATGTCAGCCTGTCAACCAATTTCATCAACATTGATATGTTCATTTCTTTCTCTCCCTTCTTTGCCAGACACATGCTTTTATTTGTGTATTTGTTTGAATGTTTTTTAAAAGGTCAGCAGAAATAACGTTAACTCTATAACAGCCTGACTGACAGTGGAATATTTTTCTGCTATTCACTCATTTTAACCAGTAAAATATTGGAAATTACCAGTTAACTCAAACACAGAAATGTTTTGCTATCAGTTTCAAAGAAATTTGCCTTTTGGCAACTTAATGTTTAAAAATTAATACACATGTAGAATAAATAAAACAACTGTAGAGGCAAAATAATAAAAACCAAACTACCTTTACTCACAGTATGTGCATCCAGTCTTGTCACACCATGACAAGCAAGTTTAGGATCACATAGATCACATGCCACATCTATATTATTGCAGCACAGTCACAGTCAAACTTGGCAGTGACTGAAAACTCACCGCACTAGTGTTGTCAGAGAAAACCTGTGAAGTGCAGTCCACAGAAACTCCTGTCTGCAAAATTAGAACAAGCAGGATGAGATTTATGCAGGAACATGATTTAAGAATAAGATAAAAGCAAAAAAATCTCCAAGCAATGACCTGACTGCAACTTGCACCTTCAGAGTCAAAACACACATTGATAATGTGATATATTTTTCCAGTTCAACAGTATCATTTGTTTCAAGTACATACTCTATTATTATGCCATGCTTGCCATGGTTGTGTGGGTGGGTGTTACAAGCTGAAACTGGCCTGACGTTAACTTTATGCACTAAACAAATTCTATAGCTGCAGAATGGACAGGCAAAATGGGTGAAGCCTGAACCTTGGCAGAAGATGTTGCAAAATATGATGCACTGACTTGTTACTATGTTAGTGTTACAGTTTTATATTGAATGAGAGAGAAGAGAGAGAGAGAGAGAGAGAGAGAGAGAGAGAGAGAGAGAGAGAGAGAGAGAATGGTTTATTGAAAAAGGCCATGGGGCCATGTCAGTTGTGGTGATGAACATAGTCAAGCAACTTTAGATCAATGTAAAGTTACAGGTTCAACATCTGCCCAGACCAAATGGTACTGCGTACAGTAAAACTAAAAGCATTTAGTAGGAAAGGAGCAAGTCAGAGCTGGACATACTTGTTTTTCAGAAGCAAACAACACTGACAGTTAAAAAAGTGATGGACAGCTGACATATTTGTGTGGTATATATATATATTTCTCTCTCTCTCTCTTTCTCTCTCTCTCTATATATATATATTACCCTTGATCACAATTTTTTTTGCAGTAGATATTATCATATAATCATAATGAAAATACTTTCACTAATGTTCACTAATAAGTAATATACACTTTCACTAATTAATATTAGCAATAGAACTCTTGCAGGAGGTGATACTGTCATGAAACAGCTGTTAGAGATTAAAAAGGTCTTGCCAGCTTGATGTACAAACCTGTTGCATGGGTCACATGGTGGCAGGTCAGCGCAGACTGCAGTATAGCCAGCACCAAGAGCTGACCCAACAGGCTTAGTCCCTAGGACTAGGAGTGGGTACTTCAGCAGGTCTGTGTATGCTTCTGTAAATAACACATTAAATAATGTACACTTGTAAGGCACCCAACAGTTTCATTTCAGATATAAATGCAAAACAGACAACAAACAAAAGAACCTGAATAAAAACTAAAAGAAAATTTATATAATTTGAAGTCAGTATTGTATTTGATGAGCCAGATCATGTACCAAGCTGTAACCAAACTACTTTCTAACTTCTTTCTAGCCTCTTTTGTTTTTGCTGTTGTTTTGTGATTGTGCTCTGTGCACTTGTTTAGCGCCCTTGTGGGAAAGTTAGAATGTATTCTTTTTATGACATTCTTGTATCCTCACTATTCTTTCCTCTCCGTTTTGTGTGTGTGTGTGTGCTCGCGCACACGCAAATGTGTTTTTTGTTTCTCTGCCCCGCCCCCCACCTCCCCTCCTTTTCCATGTCATATTATTTCTTCTACAACTGATGAGCATAAATATAAATTTGTTTCCGCCCTTACTTTTGAATTGGATAATGTGAATATGTGAATGGATGTTGTTTTGTACATATATAATAATACATATAAATTATATAAACTGAATAAAACAAAAGTCAACAACAACAAAAACTTGTTACTCCACTGACGTAACAATATCTGGTAACAACTGAAGGCTTAAATGCAATAAAATGGAAAGACACTGATTCATTTACCAAAAATATGGTTTTCATTTTATTTTTTTCCCTTTCTAAGTTGCTTTCACTTATCAAACATTTATGGGTAAATATGACACGTTTATTTTCAAAATCAGAACCTGACAATTTGTTACCCTCTGATACAAATACTCATAAAATTGATTTTGCAATGAAGCTTACTTACAACAAACTTGTACTGAACCCTCCCCCCAGAATAAGACAGCTGGAAGGTTGTTCGTGAGATGGTTCTCCTTTTAGCAACAAAGCCTTCAGCAGTCCAGGTGGTGTTGCAGAGAATATAATAACCTGTAGGACAACCACATTGTCTCTGTGTTAGTATCATAATAATATGTTTTCTTCATTGCAGCAATTTCATTACCTAGCATCAGTTTACTGGGGTTTTGTTGTTGTCGTTGTTGTTGTGTGTTTTTTGGATAGTCACTCACAAACATAACTTTGTAATTTATGTAAGCAACACAAATTTCTGAGTCAACATGTGCAGTTTCAATGCTGTAAATTTAACATTTATAATATTTCTTCTACAACTGATGAGCATAAATATAAATTTGTTTCCGCCCTTACTTTTGAATTGGATAATGTGAATATGTGAATGGATGTTGTTTTGTACATATATAATAATACATATAAATTATATAAACTGCAATAAAACAAAAGTAACACAACGAAAACTTGTTATCCACTGATAAAATTTCAACTGAAGGCTTAAATGCAATAAAATGGAAAGACACTGATTCATTTACCAAAAATATGGTTTTCATTTTATTTTTTTCCCTTTCTAAGATGCTTATCTGAAATCATTATGAAATGACACTTTACAAAGTATATGACAATTTTTCATGATTACTCATAAAATTATTACTGAATGATAACTAATATAATATACTATATGTAGTGACAACATATATATATATATACATGCACCTCCAATTACGGTATGTTCCTTACATGTGGCTGTGGTTGCTGTTACCAAATGTACACATACTTTCACTGCGCCCTAAACGGCTATTCTCAATACCTGCCTTTAGCAAGAACGAACACCGGCTGCATTGATGGGGAGACCAAAATGCATAACTATAAAGTATAATATGACAAGTCAAAAATTAAAATTAATCATCCTTTCAATGCGTGCCTGATATTCACAAAGAAGCAAGCCACTGACGCAAATTGGACCTTCTACACCCCAGACCTAAGCCGTGATTTCGGTGAGATTCACTGGATGTATTCTTTTACCAAAACAGGCAAAGGGGATGAAGTAAAAAGCAGACGAAATCAAGCCTTGAGATTGAAAACAAATCATGTCTAATCCCTCAAATCGCCTACATGCAATAAACATCTCTTAAAAAAATAAAACAAACAAAAACGTTTATAAGCATCTCCTTACTCGGGAACTGGCACAAATAAATTCATACTGCAAGGCATACTTACACACAGCAGTTGTTGAGCCATGGTGCGTTGATTGAAAATCCGACGAAGGAAAACTAGGCAATTGACCTTGAACTTTGGTGTTTTGTCTTTTTACATAGAACTACCACCACAAATTCATTACCCGAAGACAACAACAAATATAGCGTACACGAATGTGTTCCCCACGGCGTTTTACAACAACTTGACAAAGCAAAACAAAAAACTACCTCCCCTTGAACCCAGTTAAAACAGCCCAGCTTTAATGTCCTCGGCGGATGTCGGTTGACAAATTAGGGACAAGCTGAGACCAATGCCGAAGCATGGTTCAATATAGCTTTACGTCCACGGAAACCAGAAGGCTCGTTAGGACGGACAGCCCAGGACGGCCACCTCGACTCTCACACAGCTCCTGAACTATGATATATATTATATATATATATATTACTTCACTTATATTCATGTCATGTTGTCCATCATTGGTGTTTACCACCGTGGCGGACCAGCCCCAAAAAGTTTTCAACGAGGGTCACATATGTGCTGATAAAGCTTCAAGTAATGTACTAAAATAAATTGTTAAATTAACTTAAGTAAAGAGAAATATAAGTAACATGTAGCCGCGTTGCAAGAAACAGTTAATAAACCGTGTCACATCTTGTGGCCTAGAACAGCAGCTTCAATATGTTTTGTCAATACGTTTTGAATGTGAGGCTTGTGGAACACTTGCTGACATATATATATATATATATATATATATATCTTAGTACCGGCACACGTGCAGTTACATTACTATGATAGGGGAAATACTACCGATTAACATTATTTCGTCTGCTAGTCCGACATTACACTGAGTCGCCTACGGAAACTCTCACCTGGCATGCGACTGAGTAAATACAAGGTACATCCTCTGGTGGAGTTTGTGTACCTTGTATTTACTCGCCGCATGCCAGGTGAGAGTTATCGTAGGCGACTCACTGAGTCGGGTCTTGTCAAGTTGTTGCTGTGTTTGTGTGGTGTATTTCGAGCGCCTCAGTCAGTTTTTGTTCACAGTCCAGTTCAGTTCCGGCGGCTAAAGACGGTATCTATGCGCTCGGAAAAGCCCATATGCGCTCCATCCTGTCATCTCAGAAGTTTCCCCAACGTTGCTGCCTTTGAAACTGTTCCAATGTTCGTCTGATTGACGATGGCTCTCTCAGTCTCGTCCTTTCAAAGGAGATCGTCTAGCGCTTCCTCTTTCAAAGCCTCTCTCCTCCAGGCGATCAGTGGTGTGACGTCACTGTACGTCAGTCGAGTCACTGAAGTTGATTCTGCACGAGCGCTCTGGGACTCGTTCTGTCAGATCTTTATCAAGCCACGAATCTGGCGCCGGTGGTAACGGATCTGACTGACGGGTCTGCTCGGCCAAAGCCAGAGCATGCCGACTTGAAGCACTCAGTACTGTTCACCCAGTGCCGACTGTGTTGTTGTTACTGTGATTCCAGACTATCATAGATCTCGGGAAGAATGTAATGTTAGTGTTGCTGTGTGTGGCGCTCTGTTGTTGTTCCGCACTATGTACTGAAGTCTCAGTTGATACAAAGTCTGTTCAGATCCGTTGTTAAAAAGGTGATCCTAAGAAGCCGCAAGGTGGTCGGCCATCAAGGGTTCAGATGGTTCTTTGTGACGAGGAATGCAACACCGTAGTAACGATAATTCAGTGTACTGAAATGTCAGTATTGTAGCTAGCTACCTCGCCACACCAAAGCCGGACCGCAGTGTGTGTCAGTGTGTGTGTGTGTGTGTGTCACTGTGTGTGTGTGTGTGTGTGTGTGACTCAGTGTGTGTGTATGTGTGTGTGTGTGTGTGTCAGTGTGTGTGTGTGTGTGTGTGTCAGTGTGTGTGTGTGTGTGTGTCAGTGTGTGTGTGTGTGTGTGTGTGTGTGTGTGTGTGTTTCCAGGAGCAAACGCGGTGTAGGTTCTCGAGCTTCTTTCTTCATCAATAAACAACACACACACACACACACACACACACACACACACACACACACACACACACAGAGCACACAGTGACCCTACAATTGCATACAGGCCTACTCAGTGCCGGGTGAGCCGAGTATATAGTTCAGTCGCCAGTCAGTTACAACAACGTCAGTTGCACAGAAGAACTTAGAAGAACCTGATGTGATAATACTGCTACTAATAATAATAATACAGCTGGGGCACCTTCCGGAGTGAGCTCAATCAAGGGCGCTTCCCAAAAGCATTGCGGCCGATGGGGGAGGGGTACGCTACATTGTCACCACCAGCGTCATGTTTGCCCCATTCAAACTGACATAACACAACCGAATCACTCAAGCAGTTACTCAGTTACTTTATTATAAACTCGCAGACACAATGATTCCACCGACACTAAAGAGGAAGGAAGATGTCTCTGGGAATGCCGTAGTGGCGGGAATCTTCACGGTGGCATCCGTCTGGCATTGTCTGTATATATGGTTATACGTCTGGTCAGTCTGGACTGTACCATTTACCTGCTAGGAGTAGCGGAGTGTTCAGTTTGCTATTGAAGTTGAAGTTAGCCGTTTAATAGGCACATGCAGGTAGGTAGGTAGTGTTGCTTAATGTCCTCAGATGTCAGTTGACATATTAGGGACAAGCTGAGACCGGCAATGCTGAAGCATGGTTCAATATAGCTTTACGTCCACGGAAACCAAAAGGCTCGTTACTGAGGACGGACAGCCCAGGACGGCCACTTCGACTCTCACACAGCTCCTGCCGGAACTATGAAGGCACATGCATTTAGGTTCATTATTTAAATATAACAACCACCACTCTGACTTTTTTTGCATTAACACGGGCACCTGGGTCATTAAGTTGTGAGGGCAAAGTCAGTCGAATCCGGCACAAGACGTGACAGTACTGAAGGGCCGAACACTGACACTAAGTAAACATGGTGCTTAACGTCCACAGAAACCATAAGGCTTATTAGGGACGGGACTGACACTGACAGTTTTGAGGAGTTATAGGCCCACTGCCGCCCCGGCGCCGCAGAGCCGAAGCGGCCGGCGGTGCAGCCGCGGAATCGAACCGGCCGAAGTCGGTCCTAGTTCTGCTTACCACTCCAGACTGGCGCCGCCTTATTCGGCTGGGCCAAATCGGCGGTTCACTTGTAACACTAACTTCGCTACCGGACTTGCCCTGCACTTGAAACGAGTTCTCTGTCGCGGGTTTCATGAAGTGATTTACACTCCCAGTCAGTAAAGCATGGCTCCGTTCTCCGCCTGTGAAAGCGGCCTCTTTCCATAACGCCGCTGAACACAAAGAGAGAACCGGAGAGAGGCGTGGGGTTTGCTTGGGGGGAGTTAGTAAATTCAGTCCACATCTTCTTTCATTTAGGGGCCCACAATCAATATGTCGATTATTCTGGCGCCTGTAACTGGGCGTTCACCGTAGTACTGGTCCGGCATAAAAAAAAAAGTAGGTGGAATCACATCATTGCCAATATGGCCGTAATAAGATTACAATTACAAGGATTCCATCGCCTTAATGAAAAATAAAAACGAAATAAAGCATAATATATTTTGCAAGCGAAGAACTTCTAACACATTACATGTTTTGTTGAGGTGGACAGTCGAGGGGACACCACCTGCATCACGCAAATGGAGTGATGTCCCCTGGCCTAGGTTATCTTTCACGCCGTTGAATGTAAGTTCAGTAACTGAGTAAGAGTTGTCATACGGAACTCCGGCTTACCGTGTGTTGTGAAACCTCAGCAGGTATTAATCCCTAGAATTTTCCTGGTCGTTCTTGTCAGAGGTGAATGTTTGTTCCAGTAACACCTAGCTTTCACTGTGAACTCTAACTGACAAAGCATTAGATTTTAGTTTTGATTGTGGTATTTTTTACTTTTATTTGTACTTTTACTGTTTTAGGCTTTAGCACATTTTACAACAACAAAAATTACGTCTGGTCTGTTTCGAATTTGAAACGAAACCGAAACTAAATGCTCATACGTAGTATCGAGAAACATCTTACGGTTCCGCAGACCGGACGAGATCCACAGAAGTCCAAAGTGTAAAATATATAGTGTGTAAACAGTAAAAGCGTCGTTTTACAGAACTTTCACAACCGGCCACCGAGTACAAGTCAGTTTGTGGTGAGTTTATTTTTCAGTTACATTACACAATTAGTATTATGTCAGTTATAATAACTAGTGTTTTTTGTTTTTAAATATTTTTTATTTAGTCTGGACAGCCAAGGCTTCAACTTAAGGCTGCCACAGTGCCAGAGAATTAAGTAAAGTTTACACAGTGAACGTGCAAAATAATGTGAATGTGTTAACTGTTATAAATTATGAGTATATGACACTTTACAGTGATGGAATAAAAGAATGACTTGTGAATTACTGAAATTTACTTTTGATGTTAAATGTGATACACTCTCTTGGTATCTGCACCAAACTGAACCTGCTCATGTGCCAATTTGAGAACACAAATTGGCACACATACATTATATAATATTGTGATTTTCAGTTGATGCATGCAACAATTCAGGTTCGAACCTGAGACTTGATTTGATGCAGCCCTTCCATAGACTGCTCAACTGATGCTTGTACTGATCTGAGACAGATTTAAAGTGACATTACTATTAACTAATATCCCATTATCAGATGAAGTCATGAACCAGCGTGAAAATCACAATTTGTTTTGCACCGTTTCATGATGTTGTTTTTACCCAATGACCTATTATGTCTAGATGCTATTTTTATCAGTGCATGTTATGAGAAGAAGTCCTACTTACTGTCAGCTGTGTAAGTGTGTGTGTTTTTCACATAATCTTCTATACTGACAGTGACAGTGATAAATTTGACAATGTAAACCAGCATCAGTTGGGCCATCTTGGGATTGGCTGTGACTGGCTCTTGATTTGTTGTTTCTTTCTTCTCTTTTTGACTAACCTATCACTAGTAAAAAATAAAAATAAAATAAAAGTAATGCGTGTGATTTGTAGTGTGCGTTGTATACATGTATACAATGTGTGTGTGTGTGTGTGTGTGTGTGTGTGTGTGTGTGTGTGTGTGTGTGCAAGTGTTTTTTGAGAATGTGATGAATGTGTGCATCTATAGGTCTGTGTAAATGCCCCCAGGTTCTTAGTCCTATGAGATGGGGCACCTTAAATAGTGTAATATTATTACTATTGTTAATGTTATTTGATTGCAGCACGTGGGTTATTTGGCAGGAGATTGGTACTCCATACTTCCCCAGCTGCCACCTGAACACAAGTCTGCAGTGTTCATCCAGTGTCAAAAACCATCCTGTGTGAAGAACCATACTGTGTCAGGAAGCAGACCTGTACTGACAGACCTGTACGGGGAAGTGTACAAGAACTATGGAATCCTGCCCTGGAGATGATCCTTCACTGAGCCCTGACAGTGGTACAATGGAATCACCGAGCCCCGACCCTCATACAATGGAAGGTATAGTATTTTCTTGTGAATTCAGTTGTTGTTGATGTTTAATTAATTAATTGCCTGCAGATGATGAAGTGATGCTTAATGTCCTCAGATGTCGGTTGACATATTAGGGACACGTTGTGACCAATGCCAAAGCACGGTTCAATAATTCTTTACGTCCACGGAAACCAGAAGGCTCGTTAAGACGGACAGCTCAGGACAGCCACCTTGACTTTCACACAGCTCCTGAACTATGATTTGCCTGCAGATATAGTCCCTGAATTACAGCTGAAACTGTTAATAAATATTACAGGTGTTACTGTTAGTGTTACAGTTTAGTGTGACAATGCTAGTAATAGTAGTATGTCTTAGAATGAAAAGAACTGTATGATATTGATAATTACAGTATCTTGATCTTGATCAAGTTGATGTGATATGTCGCAGGACCTAATTTTAGGTATAGATGTGACAGTATGTTTTGAATGAGAGGCCAGCAGTTTTGTTTTTGAGTGTTGATTCATTTCAGTGACCTGTTATAAGTGATGATATTAATAGACTGATGAAGCCTAATGAAAATTAGGTAATGTCTTTAATCTCCAGTGAAAACACCAATGCTGGTGGTTTACAAGTATGGGTTTCTGCACATTGTGTCTGTAACTAGTGTAAGTGACGGTCAGTGTTGTGGACATGAGTAAGACTGGAGAGGTGGAGGAGGTAGGTTGTCTACTGTACCTGTAGCCCAGTGATAATTGATTAAGGCATGGAACTGGGGATTGTTGGTTTACACTCACAGGTTTAAATTGCAAGCTTTTCAGCCTTCTCTGTTAAGTCATGTTTACCCTTTCCAGACACATAGTAAATAATAGTAATAATATTAATAATGAGATATATTTATAAAGCGTAAACCTCTAACATAAAAAAAGCCTGGCTTCACTGTATGAAATTCAAATATATATTAATAACATCTGTGTTGAGACACCTCAAGCGGAAAACAATGATAGCAATAGCTACAAGCGATTCACATCACAAGGAGCTAAATAGGCAAGACCTACAATACACACACATTCACATGCACACATGCACACACCCACGCACGCACGCACACATGCACGCACACACGCATGCACGCACACACACACACACACAGCACAGCACATCAGTGAACTTAAATAAGAACAAGTTGGGGGGAGGGGGTGTTAGAGAGTTTGCTAGCAGTAACAGATTTGAAAGAAATGGGTCTTCAGAGCAGTTTTAAATGCAGCACTTGGTTGACTGAATAAACGTTTGTGGGACAGCCACAGGTCTGCTTGACATTGTCACCGTCCAGGTGTAAATGGCCTGTTGCACAAAGTCAGGTTGCTCTGTTGCTGTGTCTACAGGCACCGTGTTCACGTCCATCCCACCACCTCACTGTCCTGTGTCTGTTTTGCATGGGATATATTATAATACATAATATGTGCATGAATTGTGTGCAGTAGCGCATTGAGTTTTTGTTCAGCAAAAAGATGTATGCTGTATAAGTGCTATCCACTTAAAAAAGTGCTAGAGCAAACCAGTCAGTATGCATGGCACTGATCCATGTGCGCTTGTGCATACACACATGTACACACACATACACACACACACACACACACACACACACACACACACACATTCTCTCTCTCTCTCTCTTTCTCTCTTTCTCTCTCTCTCTGTGTATGCATACAACCTACATACACAACATGTGTACACAGATCTGAAGTGCTGTGACCATGTGACTGTGAGAAAAGGAAAGCTTTCAGTTTGATTTTAAAAGTAAAAAAGATTAGTTTAGCAGTACCACTACCAAGGTCTTGTGGGAGTGAATTTCAAGGGTAGGGTCCAAATAAATGCAAGTGTGATAGCCATGAAATTTACATTTGTATTGCTGGGTTTTGAGATGAGGGTGTCAGAAGTGTGCAAGATGGAGTGTAGACATGCAGCAATTCAGAGAGATAAATATGACCAGAACCATTTAAAGCACTGAAGCACATGTATGCAAGTGACTTTGTACTTAATGTGCTCTGAGATGGGAAGCCAGTGCAGTTTTTCTCTTATAGGGCTTAAGAGTGGTGATGATGAGACGCCAAGAGACTGCATCTTGCTGCAGAGTTTTGAATGCTCTGGAGAGGTTGGATGAATGTTGGATGCACCCATAAAGGGTCAGAGTTGCAGAAGTCAGACTGTGAGATGATATAATATTATAGGCAGTAACAAGAGTTTTGACTCCAGAGAATAGCAGTGCTTTTAATGACAGTGTCATTGACCTTTAATAGTAATATATACAGCATAATTGTTTGTACTGGTAAGTGTTATTTTTTATCATTAATTATTGTAATATTTTGCCTTGGGAAGTTTGTAATTGTGGATGTGGCGGGCTCTGCAAGTGGCATGGGGTTAAATACTTTGTTAACTTTATCTTGTATAGCTAGCTGGGCACTTGAATTGTTGTCATTACCAATAACTGGCCATCCAAAGGCAATGTAAGTAAGGAGCAAAAAGATGACTGTTCTACAAGATGCTAAGGGTTGATTGTGAGGCTTGTGCAGAATGCGGTCATGAAGATGCAAAGAAAATCCACCTTGGATGCCCGAAAGATCACAACAGCCAACCACAGAGAGTTCCCTGTTCTGCACTGCTGCGTCCACCTTCCTTCCCAGTCCACAGTGGTCAGCCGGCCCGTGATGGTCATGCCCAACCATCCTTGGGTCAGCTGGACACAGGAAGTCTTGTGCGTTCAGTGAAGCATGTGGCTGATGGGAACTGCACTGATCCACAGAGTCGTGCTCAAGATGGGAACTACGTGAGTCCTTTGAAGCAGACCAGGACAGGTAATGTTCTGTGTCCAGCTAAGCGTATGGCAGATGGGAACTGTGCCGATCTTCGGAGTCACACTGAAGGTGGGACCTGCGTTGATCCAGGGAATCATGCTGAAGATGGGACCTGTGTTGATCCAGGGAATCATGCAGAAGATGGGAACTGTGTTGATCCAGGGAATCATGCTGAAGATGGGAACTGTGTTGATCCAGGGAATCATGCTGAAGATGGGAACTGTGTTGATCCAGGGAATCATGCAGAAAATGGGAACTGTGTTGATCCAGGGAATCATGCTGAAGATGGGAACTGTGCTGATCTGTGGAGTCATCCTGAAGATGGGAACTGTGTTGATCCATGGTGTCATGCTGGGGATGGGAACTGTGTTGATCCAGGGAATCATGCAGAAGATGGGAACTGTGTTGATCCAGGGAACCATGCTGAAGATGGGAACTGTGTTGATCCAGGGAATCATGCTGAAGATGGGAACTGTGCTGATCTGTGGAGTCATTCTGAAGATGGGAACTGTGTTGATCCATGGAGTCATTCTGAAGATGGGAACTGTGTTGATCCATGGAGTGATACTGAAGATGGGAACTGTGTTGGTCCTTTGAAGCAGGTCAAGGCAAGAAATCTTGTGGATGCCGTGAGTCTTGTGGGCACAGGGGATCTGGTGGACGTTGGGAGTTTTGTTGGCACGACCATTAACACGGATCCTGAGAACCAAATTTATGCAGGTAATTGCGTGAATACTGGCAGTCAAACAGACCTTGCTGGCATGAAGATTAACGCCGTGGAATCAGTCTCAGATGACCTGGTTAAGACCAAACAGTGCATAGCTACTCATAATCAGACCGATCAAGAGAATGTTGCCAAAACAGGGACTGAGATAGGTACAGGGAAGTCTGTGGATGCAATGGCTCAGAGAGACAGCATGAGCATTATGGGCCATACAAGGCAAAGTAGTCAGAGGGGTACCGGAAAGACGAGGGATATAAGCAGTCAGAAAACTGCTGGGAGCCAACTAGATGATGGGAGTTTTTTTAAGAAGGAAAATCAAGGTGCCCTAGGTCATGTCATGATTAAAGGGACTCCAGTGAACATGAAAGATATAGAAAGTCCCACGAATACCAAAAATGAAGTCAACAACAAGAATTGTATGAATACCCATCCTTCACAATCGGAGATGTGGTTGGGTGCCCCACTCATACAGAGTGCCTTTCCTCCTCTGCCTTCAGTGGAACTGTTGGATCAATTTGACAGATTTACTGCCCCTGCCCACAGATTTGTTGCCCCTATCACAAGGATTATTTCCCCGAGATTGATCAGTTCTCCCCACAGAGTTACCATCCCTACCCATCAGGCTCACAATGCGCCAATGACTGCTCCTGCTGATAGATTCTCATGTACTCGGAGTCCAGGGGGTAACAACCCACTCTTATTTTCCCCACCAAGGTGCTGTCCCCTGCAGTTGTGTCAGCCAGTTGCATCTCCTGCAGTCTGTGGTGGACCTGGTCATCATTCTGTTTCCCCACCTGATGCTGCACCACCAGGATGTGAAAGGGATGGAATGCCAACAGCTTTGTATGGACACGCTGTGGGTGACTTTCTCCTCCCACACTCTTCAACCCCACCAAGTTTGGCTGAGAGTCCAGTGTGGCCATTTAGTGGATCTTTTGTCCGCATATTTTCCCCGCAGCCATCCACACCACAGGACTTGCATGCCTCGAGTGAAAGTGCAGTGTCGCCGTTTGATGGGTGCGGTTGTCGGTCAGATCATCTGAACCCCTCAACACCACAGCAGCTTGCTGAGAGTCAAAGGTCATCACTTGATGGGTGCTTTCTTGGTTTCCCTTCCCCGCACCCCTCAACACGGCAGAGTCGGAACAAGCCCACAGCGCCACCCACTGATGGACAATTTGTTCACTTCCAGTTTCCATTTCATTGCGCACGGCAGAATTGTTTTGATGAGACTTTTGCACCAATTCCACTTGAAGAACAAAAAGTAGGACAACTTGATAATCTGCATTTACACCAAGGGCCTCATCAGCGTCCTCTCGGACAAGGACTTCAAGAACAGCACTTTGAGCAACAGCATCAGCTATCATCTCAGCAGCTGTCCACAGAGCAGCAGCTGGAACAAAGCTTTCTGTTTGAGAGCGTTCAGCTGTCACAGCTAGTATCAGAAGAGGTTTGCATGCAGGGTGAGAATGAGAGTGGGATTCCCTACCAGCAGCGTGACCAGTCACTGCTGTCCTTTTCTCCTTGTCAAC
Organism: Alviniconcha marisindica; assembly: GCA_018857735.1. Lineage (NCBI taxonomy): Eukaryota > Metazoa > Mollusca > Gastropoda > Provannidae > Alviniconcha > Alviniconcha marisindica. Next base: position 1,272,409 of record JABMCL010000979.1, read on the forward strand.
AATCTCGTCAGCAACATGGCCAGACTCAGCAGTCTGTCCTGGGGCCATTTGGATATTGTCAGCAGAAACCTGGCAACACTTGCCAGGCTGGG
>JABMCL010000979.1:1277500-1427500 GCA_018857735.1 Alviniconcha marisindica
TTTGTCTGTTATCTCAGGGTTGTCTCAGAGTTATCTCAGATTTGTCTCAGAGTTATCTCAGATTTGTCTCAGTTATCTCAGGGTTGTCTCAGAGTTATCTCAGGGTTGTCTCAGAGTTATCTCAGATTTGTCTCAGTTATCTCAGGGTTGCCTCAGAGTTATCTCAGGGTTGTCTCAGTTATCTCAGGGTTGTCTCAGAGTTATCTCAGCATCTCCAACCTGAACAGAAGTCAGAGTGACACATTCTTTGGACCACATAGAGGAGCTTCACTCCTTCAGATTTGTTGTCGGTCTGTTTTGGCTTGGGCAGCACCCAGGCCATGATGCCTGTGGAACGATGCTCCATCTTCCGCAGCACTGACTGGGCTGAAGCTGTGTTTGCTGGGAGACAGGTGTGCAGCTTTGAGTCAGCAGCTAAATGCTGATGAGGGATTTAATGATAATAATATTAAATACTCACCCCCTTAAAGTGCTTCATCACTAAATGAGACCAAAGCACCATAAGGCAGGAAGCTGACTGTTCAAGCCTGTTGCTAGTGGGTACTGCTTCATGTGCAGTTGCTGCCTTATTAACAGACAGAAGTACATCTGTATAATTATCTGGTATTATATTAACCCTTTTACTGCCAGGATGTCATTTGAAAACGACTGATAAAAATGTGAAATTTGAGATCCTTAAGACTTTTTTGTTTTTTGTTCTCATTTTAGCATCTGATAGGATATCCGTCAAAACGCACAGTATTAAAAATAGATTTGTGTGGCATAGGACTGGAAAATATACTGTTTGTAGGGATGTGTGTGCACTTTTTAGCCCTGGAAATTTACTGAAGACTAATAAGGTGGGGTGGGGGGGGGGGGGGGGGGGGGGGCATACCAGAGTACTTGGAAAAACCCATGACAGCCAGCAGGAAAATCAGTATCAAATAATGCATACATATATATCAAGGTGAAAACTGATTGCTTCTTACTAGGATTGAACCCTCAACCTTCAACACTGTTGATAAATCTGCTTGGTCAGAATGCACTGGCTGTAACCAACTGAACTGTCAGAATGTGCTGGCTGTAACCAACTGAACTGTCAGAATGCGCTGGCTGTAACCAACTGAACTACTGAACACAGCCCCAGCTCAAACTTGTCTGTTATTTTGCCAAGCTGGGTGGTGCAGAGTGAGGGGGGGGGGGAGGTAGGGCCAAGGAGTGTCATTCCTGGGGGAATGCCACAGTGCAGAGCCAGAGAGGGAGGTGGTTGTGAGGCCTCGCCCACACAAATGTGCTGGTGCCACCTGTCATGCCAGCATGAACTGAACCAACAATGGGCAAGCGCAACGCCAGTAACGTTACAAAAAATTGCTGTAGTCAGGCAATGTCCGTGTCTCCCTTGTGAAGTCGCTGACTGTCATAGCAAGGATGTTACACTAATGTGGCTGTACTCGGGCAATGTCTGCATCCTCCTTGTGAAGTCGCTGACTGTCATAGCAAGGATGTTACACCGATGTGGCTGTACTCAGGCAGTGTCTGTGTCCCCCTTGTGAAATCTCTTACTGTCATAGCAACATCGCTGTACTCAGGCAAGGTCCGTGTCCCTCTTGTGAAGTCTCTTACTGTCTTAGCAAGGATGTTACACTAACGTGGCTATACTCAGGCAATGTCCACGTCCCCTTTGTGAAGTCTCTTACTGTCTTAGCAAGGATGTTACACCAACATCGCTGTACTCAGGCAATGTCCATGTCCCCCCTTGTGAAGTGTCAGTAGCAAGGGGGAACTTCTTCTCAGAGACACCAGTCACCACCTTCTGCATTCTAATTTTCTAGTTTCCTACTACATTGCCATAGTCTTTGCAGAAGGAAGGTGTTGTCTGTTGTATTGAAGAACCGGGTTCTTTGGAGCCTGGAGAGAGAAGGGTGTGGGGCAGGCACAGGCAGGCAGGCAGGCAGGCAGGCAAACAGACAGGCAGGCAGGCAGGCAGACTGGACAGTTGGGGAGGAGAGAGGAAAGGAAACAGGGGAAAGAGGCAGGAGAGAGACAGACAGACGTCGGAGAGAGACTATAGAAAGGGAGAGAATGTCGTTCATGGTATTATTGTTGTTCTCCTGTGCTGTTTCAGCTTCAGATCCTGCGGAGCCTCCTGCAGATGATGCATGTGCAGTTCCCCCCACCAGTGACGCCAGCGTGGGAAACTCAACACACACACCAGACAGCGCGGCTGCTGCTCCGGCAGTAGGGGACACGCCTCCTGCTGCTGAGATGGCCTCATCTTCACCAGTTTCCACATCGTCCATCCTGAATCCACAACTGATGGACGCAGACTCCGTGAGGCAGGCCATCCTGGGCCCTCTGCAGGAGGAGCAAGCTGGAGGGGTGACCGATCCGGACAGCACCAGACCCAAGAAGAAGAAGAAGAAGAAGAAGAAGAAGCGGTCCAAGTCAGCACAGACATCTTCAAGCAGCGAATCCGCCCAAATCTCCCAGCCCACCACTTCCCAGTCAGAGGGTGGATCTGAGGTGACGTTGACGGAGAGTCTAGACGCAATGTCTCTCGCAGCAGTGGACACTTCTGCGGCTCAGTCTGCGCCCGAAGCTCAAAAGAAGAAGAAGAAGGAAAAAAAGAAGGCGGACTCAGGCAGTGAGGTGGCGGGTCAGGACATGCAGGTGATGGAATGCAGAACTGAGGTGGCAGGACCGGGGAAGGTGGAGGGAGGGGGGGAAACCCTGCAGGTGCCGCCTGAAATTGCACGTGTGCAAGAAGCTCTCTTCAAGCGAGAGAAGGTGTCAGCGCAACATCATCAGCATCATCATCACCAGCACTCCCCGCACGGCCAGAGGGTGCTTAACGACACTCACAGCGGCAAAAAGAAGCCCCATCAGAAGAAGAATGTTGTAAGTGTATACTTTGAAAAAGACAGCTTTTGTGATAGGAATACAGTGGGACCACACAGTTAAGGCCATCTTAAAACTCGAACCAAAGTGGTCTTTAAAGTGCTACTTGGTGAGGTTTTTATTTTTATATTTTTATGTACTTCATTAATCCATTACCGGAAATTTGGGTTGCCTTACCTGAAGGTAAGGTTACAGTACAGCAGGCACAAAAGCAGTGCTACCTATTCCTACCAGTGTGTGCAGTATTGTGGTGAGTCCAAACGTGCGCAGATGTTGATGCATGTCATTGCAGATGGTGGGGGGGGGGGGGGGGGGGGGGTAGCATTACCCAGGTGAGTCAACCCAAATTTTCCACCAAGGGATTGATGAGGTAAAAAAAAAAAAAAAAAATTTAATCTAAAGAGCCCAACATGCCATACTACACATGAATGTTGACTGGGGCTGGAAGCATAAAAATCAGATGACTGAAATGTATTTATAAGACCAGAGTCGTCTCAGACCCCCTCCATCCTCCCCCCCACCCCCCCACCCCCCATCCCCACCCCAACACACACACCTTTTGCATTCTTGGACACTTTAATCTTTCCTGTGAGACTCGCAAAGAACACAGACGTTCATTCAGACTGCATAGTTGTTTTCTCCTGTGCCAAAATTCAGAAGTTCAAGTCTCCAGAGATTGCGGATTAGACTTACTGCGGACATGCAGTTTACTTTCTAGACTTTCGATGCAGTGCTGTTTTCTGTGCTGTGCAGCCCTCTCAGCTTTCAGAAGCAGTCTCAAAACCTGCCTTTTTTGATGATGTTTCTCACAACACACAGCTGTTGGAATTCTGTCTCTCTCAGGCTTGTTGTTTCTTCTGTGGTCATGGCCTGTTCTTTTAGCTCATCTACTGATTCCCCTGACAGTGTATACATGCACACATGTGTGTGAGCATTTCTAATGGTACTCATAGCCTATATCACTATATGGATGTTGTTTTTTCATTGTAAGGTATTCATAGCCTACATCAATATATGGATGTTGTTTTTTCATTGTAAGGTGTTGATAGCCTATATCAATCTATGGATGCTGTTTTTTCATTGTAAGGCACCTAGGGCCATAGGGTTGGTGTTGTATAAGTACCATTATTGCAGAATTAGCCTGGCTTTTATTTTAAAGTGATTCACTGCCTTACTGTTGTGTCCCAGTTTGAACCTTACTGGCCACCGGAGAAAGTCTCGGAGGGTCTGAAGAGAGGGACGCTGATTCAGGTAAGTAACAACTTCTGGTTCTGGTTGGACAGTGCTGCACTGTCACTGCTGGCTTGCATTGTGGAATTGGCCTGAAATCCCCTACCCTTCTCTCCCCCCCAAAAAAAACACAACAACCTTCATCAAGCATACTGAGTTATATGAAGTCAAAACTGTAGAAGAAGGCAGTTTAAGCTTTGTTGGACCTGTGTGATTTGGGTGTCAAGGTATAAATTTGAGGAGGTTTGCATGAATGGAATATACTTAAATGCAACTCATTATGAGCAAAGAGGCAAGCTGGCCTGGATGCGTAGAAAATGTGTGAATATTTCCATTTGCAGGTTTTGTATGATGGTTCTGTCAGTATTTGTACAACAAAAATGCTTTCTGTATTCACATTGCACACACACATACTGCCAAATGGCCAGGATTTGGTGACTTTCAATCTAATTATGTTGATTAGATCAGGAATAGACCACAGTTGGTTACTTATGTATGTATTCCAGGGTGATAAACCTGTGTTTTTTGACTTTGAGAAAAACTTAAACATTGGCCATTTCTCAGTCACTGTAGTTAAAGTTCAGCAAGAGTTCTTTCAAACTGTGCACAGTCAAGACCACAGAAACAGCAAATTGTTTTTTTTAGACTAGTGTCCACTGTAGTTTAAATGTTGTATGGTTGCTACGCCTATTAAAAAGACCGTGCACAGTATGCTTTGTATGACTTGTGCGTATCTAGTGGGAGACAACACATTTCCCCCAGTTTTGCACATGAATACGAGTCGCATGAGTGTAATTGCTCTTTTTCTTTTTTATCATCTCGTCCTGGGATGACCCTTTGTGGTTGACAGAACCCAAAACATCCAAGAACTAATGTCACTGTCATTTGACCATGTCAGTGGTGATGAAGGTATGGTATAGATTAGGATGTTAAAGATCCTTTTGTCTATATCAGAGCTTGGTGGATTGTAGAAACCTCGAAATAACCCAGCATGCACTAAAAGTGTTGACTCTTCAAAACATTAGAAGTTTGACATTATACAGAAGCAGAAGAAGAAGATATAATGTATCAAAGATATTGTCATGTATCGTGTATTTATTATACAGAAGCAGAGGAAGAAGATATAGTGTATCTTCAAAACGTTAGAAGTTTGACATTATACAGAAGCAGAAGAAGAAGATATAATGTATCAAAGATATTATCATGTATCATGTATCTATTATACAGAAGCAGAAGAAGAAGATATAATGTATCTTCAAAACGTTAGAAGTTTGACATTATGCAGAAGCAGAAGAAGAAGATATAATGTATCAAAGATATTATCATGTATCTATTATACAGAAGCAGAAGATATAATGTATCTTCAAAACGTTAGAAGTTTGACATTATACAGAAGCAGAAGAAGAAGATATAATGTATCAAAGATATTATAATGTATCATGTATCTATTATACAGAAGAAGAAGATATAATGTATCAAAGATATCATATATATCATGTATCTATTATACAGAAGCAGAGGGAGAAGATATAATGTATCAAATATATTATCATATATATATAATACAATGTATCTGGTATTGGTGTAATAATTGTGTTCTGCTGATTTCAGGGCAGAGTGAGAATAAACCCAAAGAACTTTGAAGATGCCTATGTTCCCTTGCCAGTAAGTTTTTAGTGTGTGTGTGTGCGTGTGCGTGTGTGTGTGCGTGAGTGTGTGTGTGTGCGTGAGTGTGTGTGTGCGTGAGTGTGTGTGGGCGTGTATGTGTATGTGTGTGCACATGTGTGTGTGTGTGTGTGTGTGTGTGTGTGTGTGTGTGTGTGTGTGTGTGTGTGTGTGTGTGTGCATGTGTGTATGTGTGTGTGCACGTGTGTGTGTGTGTGTAGGTGTGTGTGTGGTGTGTGTGTGTGTGTGTGTGTGTGTGAGAGTGTAGATGTGTGTGTGTGTGTGTGTGTGTGTGTGTGTGTGTGTGTGTGCGTGTGTGTGTGTGTGTGTGTGTGCATGCATGCATCTGTGATGTTTAAATGGGTGGGAGGGTCTTTTGGGGCACTGACAGCCATTTGTTTTGTCAAACCTTATACTGTTATAGTGTTCTTCGTTTCATGCTGCTTGCATTACTAATGAGAGTCATAGTTATGTAGTGCAGGTGTTCTTGTGCAGGCATGTACATAAAGAAGTGAGTACATATACACATGAGATCACAGAGGTATATGCTGTGTATTTTGGACTATTGCATCAACTGTGTGATTCAGGATGGCACAGCTGATGTGTACATCTCTGGCATGGCCGACAGAAACCGGGCCCTGAATGGAGACATTGTGGCTGTGATGGTTCAGGACCGAGACAACTGGAGGGTAAGACAGACTCCTGATAATCACTGGACACTGACAGTTTGAACACTTTCTTTTTCTAAGGAATCCTTTAAGTATTGGATTCTCTCTCTCTCTCTCTCTCTCTCTCTCTCTCTCTCTCTCTCTCTCTCTCTCTCTCTCTCTCTATATATATATATATATATGTATTATGATAAGTAAGAGAGAGAATGAAAAGTACAAAAACAAAACAAAAAAACTAAGAATAAGATGAATGAAAGAAAAAAGTAAGAAAAAAAGAGTCTTTAAAACATACTATGGGGAGCACCCTTCCAAATAGTAAAAATAATAATGAACACTTGCCCAGCACCTCATTTTGAGATGAACCCTAAGAGCTTCACAATGGCAGTTCACAGACAATGGCAACTGTTAGCTACACACAAAATGTATATTCATATAGAGTAACTATATCTTCATCCGGCTGATCATGGTTGAATTTGCCTGTGTAGGTGTTCACGGAGGAGCTGAATCATTATGAGAAAAGCAACACGCCACCGACTCCACAGGGGCCTGCTGATGAGGGCAAGGCTGATGAAAAGAACGATGACAACAAAGCAGGTCCTAAAGAGGAGAGCCCCGATGTGGTGGTGGAGGAAGAAGAGGAGGTGGAGCTTGACAGCACAGGGAAACCAATCGGTGAGTTTCTGCAGTTGTGTGCATTATTGACAGCACAGGGAAACCAATCGGTGAGTTTCTGCAGTTGTGTGCATTATTGACAGCACAGGGAAACCAATTGGTGAGTTTCTGCAGTTGTGTGCATTATTGACAGCACAGGGAAATGCTGTTGTGTGCATTATTGACAGCACAGGGAAACCAATCGGTGAGTTTCTGCAGTTGTGTGCATTATTGACAGCACAGGGAAACCAATCGGTGAGTTTCTGCAGTTGTGTGCATTATTGACAGTACAGGGAAAAGGAGCTCACATTATTCGGGGAAACAATGGGAGTTTCTGCAGTTGTGTGCATTATTGACAGCACAGGGAAACTAATCGTGAGTTCTGCAGTTGTGTGCATTATTGACAGCACAGGGAAACCATTGGTGAGTTTCTGCAGTTGTGTGCATTATTGACAGCACAGGGAAAACAGTCGGTGAGTTTCTGCAGTTGTGTGCATTATTGACAGACAGGGAAACCAATCGGTGAGTTTCTGCAGTTGTGTGCATTATTGACAGCACAGGGAAACCAATTGGTGAGTTTCTGCAGTTGTGTGCATTATTGACAGCACAGGGAAACTAATCAGTGAGCTTCTGCAGTTGTGTGCATTATTGACAGCACAGGGAAACCAATCGGTGAGTTTCTGCAGTTGTGTGCATTATTGATAGCACAGGGAAACTAATCGATGATCTTCTGCTGTTGTGTGCATTATTGACAGCACAGGGAAACTAATCAGTGAGCTTCTGCTGTTGTGTGCATTATTGACAGCACAGGGAAACCAACTGATGAGCTTCTGCAATTGTGTGCATTATTGACAGCACAGGGAAACCTGTCAGTGAACTGGGCAACCACTCTGTGAGATTGCTAGAGTCATGTGCATTATTTACAGCGTTTGGAAACTATTGTGAGACTGCTAGAGTGATGTGTGTTATTGACAGCACAGAGAAACCAATCAATAAGCTTGCTAGTCACATTAACTACTGACAGTGCGGGGAAACCAGTTGGCGAACTTGCTAGAGTCACGTGAACTACTGACAGCGCATGGAATCCAAACAGTCAGCTGGCCACAGTCATGCAACAACTTTTATTCACTGATAGCAACTTGATTTCTTTATTCAAAATAAAATCAACAGGACATTTCAAAACAGAATGCCTGATTTAAAATAAAAAAATGATTACGTTCTGATCTCCTTGTTGCACAAAACATGGTTCAGGAAGGCTGATCTTTAAATAGCAGCTGACTGATGTTAACTTTTATTCGCAGCTAGCAACAGGACATTTTAAGACATAATGCCTGATTAATTTTTTGAAAGCTCTTCTCTACCTTGGGCACAACACACATTTTGAGAGGGCCTGGTCTTTCAGCAGCACCACACTGTGTCACTGCCAACTTTCGTTCGCAGCTGGCACCCATGTCTCGAGACCAGCATCCACCGCCTCCACCGCTGCATCTCAGGCCACACCCACCCCTCAGCAAGGCCACACCCCCAGCAGCGGGGCCAGGCCGAAGGAGAACAACAAAGGGTGTGGCACCCCGGGATCCGCCAGCAAGCAGAGACGCTACATGTCGGTGAAGGAGGCGAGGGACCAGGGTAGCCCGGTGGTCAAGAGGCTGTTTGATGCTGAGGTGTGTGAAGGAAGGGAGAAGGCTGCAGAGGCTGGGGCAGTGAATATTGACAAGTTTATGCAGCGCACAGGAAAGGTGGGTAGTGGTGTGAGGATTTGATGTGTGTGTAGGTGTGTGTGTATGCATGTATATATATTAAATTATGATGCATGCATGTGTGTGTGTGTGTGTGTGTGTGTGTGTGTGTGTGTGTGTGTGTGTGTGTGTGTGTGTGTGACAGTGTATGTGTGTGCATGCATGTGTGTGTGTGGTTTGTCAGTGGTGTGTGTGGTCTGTATGTGTTGTGTGTGTATGTGGTGTGTATGTTGTGTGTGTGTGGGTGTGTATGCATGTTACATTTAATTGTAAAGTGTTGTTGTTTTTTGATGTCTGAAAAGAGGGGTGGTCTTTGATGAGAGGTTAATTTACATTTAACAGTGAAGGGTAGGACTTTTTAAAACATAGTCATGAAAGAGGGATGGTGGGAGGTTCCACTGTAATGAGCTTGCTGAGAATGGCGGAAACTGAAGCCAGTGTACCAGTTGGTATGCTTGCCTGCTATGTTCTGGCATGCAGGTGGTTGCCATCATTGACAAGAACCACTCCAGGGCTGCCAGCGGAACTCTGCGCCCGATGCAGGACAGCAGTCACACCTTTGTCACCTTCGCTCCTACTGATTCTCGCATCCCACGCATCATGATTCCCACCGGCGATCTGCCACAAGGTGAGTCCGCTTGGCGGAGCCTCTGGCCAGAATGTTGGTGGAAAAGAATCCAGACATGCCAGTGGTTACAGTTTCGCCGTGTTAGTTTTTGCTGAAACAGATAATTTATGGTCAAGTAAAAATGAATACGGTAAAAATATTTTTGGTGAGAATGGGTCTTTTTTGTTTGTGCTTTGGTGAAGAGACTCGACTGTGTGTCATATCTCGAAGCGAGGCTCTCAGTGTTACACATTTTGCGCCACTTTGATTCTTAGCCAGTCATCTTTCTGCCTTTGACCACCTCAACCAATCACCAACCTCATTTTCCTTCGTGTCTTTCTGTGACTTTGGTGTTTTGGCAGCCAATTTTCAGTCCATGCACATTTCATTTCAAGAGTGGTAGTGAAGGGGCAGACCGTGGAGAAAAAGAAACACTGAAAAACCTCAGAAACACTACTGAGAAGTGAATCTGGGGTTGGCAGGTCTGAGAATCTGAGGTGAGATGCTAAGAACAAATCTGAAGCCTGCGCAGTTCTTGGGCAGGAAAACTAACGGCATGAGCGCTAGAAAGAGGGCCGTCACGAAAGACTAGTTGCGTTTGCCCAACATTCTTAGCAGGTCTTGCCAAGGCCAGGGGCCTTACTGGGAAGTGTTTTGTTGGCTCATGCCATTGCGGAATCTAAGCAGAAAATCCAAACTGAGGTAAACGTTTATGGTTTCTTTGGGGTTTGTGAAGATGAAGATGTGCTTTGGGGTTTGTGAAGATGAAGATGTGCTTTCGGGTTTGTGAAGATGAAGATGTGAAGAGGGGAATCAAAGCAAAGCGGCATGTTGGCCTGAAACTGAAAATGTAGAAATGTGCAACTATGTCCATCTTCAGGCTTTATTGAGCTGCCGTATCAATGTTTCTGCAAAATGTTCGCTTCCAATTTGAGCTCCTTATGGCGATGCCGTGTTAGTTTGCTCTCTACGGCTGAAGAACAGAAAAGGGTTGGCTTCTGACATATTTGATACTTACGACACATTTCAGCATTGTTCATGACGTCACTGATACAGACTGCTGGGAACAAAATGGCAGCACTCAGGTATTTGGCAGTGGCTGAATCTTTCAGCTACAGGTCAGTGTTATTTGGCAGGGCTTTGTTATGGTCGCTGTCTCATTCACTCAGTGTGTTTGCGTTGACCTGTGCTGTGCTTTGCGATCCCTCAGGTTTCCGAGAGCGTCCAGAGGATTTTGCAAAGGTGCTGTTCATCGCTCGCATTACAGAGTGGAATGAGGCAAGCAAGATGCCAAAAGGGTGAGTAATTGTATGTGCATGCATGCTTATGGTTACTGCAACAGGTTTTGTATGTGTGTTTTTTGTTTTTGTTTTGTTGATGTTTTTACATGAAAGATGGTTTAAGATGTGATCAGGGGCAAGATTGTAACTCAGTTGACTGAGCATCGGGTCCAGCATGCTGCTAATGCAGGTCTGACTCCCTGGTGCGGCAACAAGACATGCTAATGCAGGTCTGACTCCCTGGTGCGGCAACAAGGCATGCTAATGCAGGTCTGACCCCCTGGTGTGGCAACAAGGCATGCTAATGCAGGTCTGACTCTCTGGTGTGGCAACAAGGCATGCTAATGCAGGTCTGGCTCCCTGGTGTGGCAACCAGGCATGCTGGTGCATGTCTGACTCCCTGATGTGGCAAGATGCAGCTAATGCACGTCTGACTCCCTGGTGCTGCAACAAGTGATGTTGCTAATGCAGGTCTGACTCCCTGGTGCGGCAAGGGATTTTCCTTCCAGGGTCAGCTTTTTGTGCAGACTCTCTTACGGTGTTTATACAGCCCCAGTGTGCAAATGCATGCATTTACATCTGTGTACTCACAGAAAATCCCAAGCATATGTAGCCATATCATTGTTTGGACAAGGGGGGAAATTCAGTTCAAGTTCAGTGTTGCTTTACATCCACAAAGACTCTAAGGACTGTTAGGGATGGGGTGTCCAGGACGGCCACCTTGACTTTTACACAGCTCCTGAGCTCGGAACAAAATCAGCACGCGTCAGACTAGATCAGCCCTGGAAGGTGTGATGTGGCGATGGTGAAGGTGGTTGTTCTGCAGGAGAGGCAGGTCAGGTGGAATTGGAAGCTGAGACCCTGTTGATAGAGGACGATGTGGACAACGGTGATGATGATAATAATGATGATGATGATGATTGTTCCACAGGACACTGGCTCGAAGTCTGGGAGAGGCAGGTCAGCTGGAACTGGAGGTGGAGACGGCGTTGATAGAGGAGGATGTGGACAACAGTAATAATGATGATGATTGTTCCATAGGACACTGGCTCGAAGTCTGGGAGAGGCGGGTCAGGTGGAGCCAGAGACAGAGGCCTTGTTGATAGAGAATGATGTGGACAGCAGCGAATTCTCTGACAAGGTACAACTCAGTGCATTAAACACTCCACTGTACACATCTTGGGAAAGGCACATGTTCAGATTTGGCCTCAGTGTAGGCTTAGCATGGTGGTGCTGCTCTGGTATTGTGTCTGCTGTAGTCTTAGCCAGGTAAACCTGAACTCCTTGTGTGAGACAGGTAAAGTGCTGGAAGGGTAATCAAAAACAAACAACAAAAAAGGTCAAAGGAAGAGAGAAGACAGTACAAATATATATATACAGCAGAACTTCCTCAAGACAAAGTGGCTGAGAGACCACCAAAATTATTGCCCTGATATAACCATAACGGCTGACAGGGCGTAAAACACCAAGTCACTTACTTACTTATTTACCACCAAAAATTACTTTCACTATTGACAACCTTCTGCCTGCAAAATCTGTATCCTCCATTGATCCGATTCAGAAACAGCCTGCAGACTGTTACATGCTTCACACCTGGTTTTGCCACTAGCCGTGGCCTCTTTGTGTCAGCGTTGTCTGCTATATTGTGGGGTGATTAAGGGGAGTGCACATGAACAGTTTTCCTATTCAGTAGCATGTGGTCAAAGCATTAAAATTTAGTTTTCTCTGGCTGCAACGACAGCTCTGGACTGGGCAGCTTGTCCGACTACACCTCAAAGATCTCGATCTGTTCTGCAGACCTTCTGCCTGTTTTCAAAGAGCATATCACTCATATTTCCAAAGAGCAGATTACACATATTTTCAAACAGTAAATGACACATATTTTTAAACAGGAAATCACATGTATTTTCAAACAGCAAATCACACATATTTTTTTTTTAAAAGACAGCAAATCACATGTATTTTCAAACAGCAAATCACATGTATTTTCAAACAGCAAATCACATGTATTTCCAAACAGCAAATCACATGTATTTTCAAACAACAAATTACAGGTATTTTCAAACAGCAAATCACGCATATTTTCAAACAGCAAATCACAGGTATTTTCAAACAGCAAATCATGCATATTTTCAAACAGCAAATCACAGGTATTTTTAAACAGCAAATCACAGATATGTTCAAGCAGCAACTCACGCATATTTTCAAACAGCAAATCACAGATATTTTCAAACAGCAACTCACACATATTTTCAAACAGCAAATCACAGGTATTTTCAAACAGCAAATCACATTTTTTAAATTTTAGTGACAGTTACAGTAGCCTCCTGTCATGGGCGAAAGAGCTGCTAGAAAAGTTGGGAATGTAGTAATTGCAATAGCCAGCTGTCTTTCCATGCATACATACTTTGGACTCTTCCAACCCCTACCCTCTACTGGTGAGGGTTATACCCATTTTGTTTTGCAGAGGGGGGAGAGGAGTATGTTCTTTTCAAAGAGTCCCACTGATCTAGAAAATAGAAGCTCTGCAGGTGTTAAAAAAAAGGGTAGCTTAGTGCGTAGATTCATGATTTATGTGTAACGGGTTATGCACCGGCAACACATTGGTCTCACTATGTTCTGTATTTACTAAAACAAAGTATAATATGTACATTGACATGGTTATAAACAAGATTTGTGATTTATGCGTAACGGGTTATGCACCGGCAACACACCGGTCTCACTACACTCTACGTTTACTAAAACAAAGTAAAATCTGTACATTGACAACATTATAAACAAGATTTGTGATTTATGCGTAACGGGTTATGCACCAGCAACACACCGGTCTCACTACACTCTATATTTACTCAAACAAAGTATAATATGTACATTGACAAGGTTATAAACAAAATTAAAATTTACAAAACAAACTTGAAGCCCAGATCAGACAAACAGCGCTTGACAACTCAGCTGCCTTAACATGCACATGAAAAATCAGAACATGCTTTTTTTTCTTTTCTTTTTTGCCAAGCACATCATTATGGGACATTTATTCAGAAACATTCATCCATCATTACAATATTCCTCTCACTCATGCATTCACACATCTTTGTATGATTTTTTCCTCACATGTACATCCTGCACTATGCCTCTTCCCCTCAGTTACAGTGGGCACAGTTTTCATTTTTAAGCTTTTCACAATAATTAATAAAAATTTCGGAGCCAGAGCTTCAGAGCACGCTTGACCACCCGTGTCCTCTGGGGGTTCCTGTTTCCCTTGCCTTGGTTACAGTGTGCACAATTTTCGTTTTTAAGCTTTTCACAATAATTCTTAAACATTTCGGAGCCTGAGTCTCAGAGCACGCTTGACTACCTGTGTCCTCTGGGGTTCCTGTTGCCCTTGCCAGGTCCTGGCCTGTCTGCCTCAAGAAGCAGCGTGGACCATTCCGGCTGAGGAGCTGCAGCGGCGGAGAGATCTGCGCAAGGAGTGTGTGTTCACCATTGACCCCTCCACTGCCCGTGATCTTGATGACGCTCTCCACTGCAAGGATCTAGGCAATGGTAAGTGAGTGTGTGTGTGTGTGTGTGTGTGTGTGTGTGTGTGTGTGTGTGTGTGTGTGTGTGTGTGTGTGTGTTTGTGTGTGTGTGTGTGTGTGTGTGTGTTTGTGTGTGTTCTGCTGTGTGTGTGTGTGAGTATGTGTATATGTTTGTGTGTGTGTGTGGTTCTGTATGTGTGTGTGTGTGTGTGGTTCTGTGTGTGTGTGTGTGTGTGTGTGTGTGTGTGTGTGTGTGTTGTGTTGTGTTGTGTTGTGTTGTGTTGTGTTGTGTTTATATATGTGAATGTGTGGGTAGGTGTGTGTGTGTTTTGTGTTTAAATATCTGTATTTGTCTTAAGGCATGTGTGTGCATGGGTGTAGGGGGAGTGGAGGAGGGTGACTGGATGTGATTGGATGAAACGACTGAGTGTGAAAGGAGTGGGATTTGGTTGATTGGAATTTGGATTTAGACTAGCTCAGTCTAGAGGTTTGGCCCTGCCTCCAGAGACACAGACTAGAGGTTTGGCCCTGCAGCCAGAGACACAGACTAGAGGTTTGGCCCAGCTTCCAGAGACAGACTAGAGGTTTGGCCCTGCCACCAGAAATACAGACTAACGGTTTGGCCCTGCCACCAGAGACACAGACTAACGGTTTGGCCCTGCCACCAGAGACACAGACTAGAGGTTTGGCCCTGCCTCCAGAGACACAGACTAGGCGTTTGGCCCTGTCTCCAGAGACACAGACTAGAGGTTTGGCCCTGCCTCCAGAGACACAGACTAGAGGTTTGGCCCTGCCACCAGAAATACAGACTAGAGGTTTGGCCCTGCCACCAGAGACACAGACTAGAGGTTTGGCCCTGCCTGCAGAGATACAGACTAGAGGTTTGGCCCTGCCTCCAGAGACACAGACTTGAGGTTTGGCCCTGCCTGCAGAGATACAGACTAGAGGTTTGGCCCTGCCACCAGAGATACAGACTAGAGGCTTGGCCCAGCTTGCAGAGACACAGACTAGAGGTTTGGCCCTGCCTCCAGAGACACAGACTAGAGATTTGGCCCAGCCTCCAGAGATTCTGGGCAGCTGCTGTGCTTTCAGCATCTCAGCATCTGTGACATAGCTAGCCCCATGCACTATAGGATGGCGCAGCTGTCATTTTTCAGTCACTAAGAACGCTGGCTAAATTTTACAATTTTCGCACCATAAAACTTCTAATTCTTCTAGTGTTCAGCACCTAGACTGTGTGTAGTGTCATGCTTTTAAGTTTGTTTTTGCTGATGTGTGTAGTTTTCCCGTGATGAAAAATAATGAAGATGATCAAGCGAGTAGAGGTTAGAACATGCTGACCAGTGCAAGGACAAAGGAGACCGGCGAGTGGAATGCATGTGCTTGCACAGCAAGCGTTCTTGTGGAAGGCAGCTCGTATTTGCATGGGGCATTTTTTTAGTTATCATTTTAGAGCTATCGTGCACAACACAGTCCGAGTTCCTGTTTTCACTGGGCAGGTGAGTATGAGGTGGGCGTGCACATTGCTGATGTCAGCTACTTTGTGAAGGAGAAGACCAAGCTGGATGAAGTGGCCAACAGCCGAGCAACGAGCGTGTACCTTGTGCAGAAGGTAAAGCCAGCTCCTCCGCTCTTGATGATGATGATGATGATGATGATGATTGCTTTTTATATAGTGCTGATCTCTGCTCTTGAGCAGACTCACTGCGCTCACATGTGATTCTACATGAGTGACAAGCTTTTTATAGTTGTGTTGATTGATGCGATTGATTCTAAAGGTTCACAGTACCTCTACTGTGATGCACTGATGAGGATGACTATGTGATTGATTCTAGAGGTTCACAGTAACTCTACTGTGATGCTTTGATGAGGATGACTGTGTGATTGATTCTAAAGGTTGATGGTACCACTGCTTTGATGCTTTGATGTTGATGATTGTATGTGATGGGTTCTGAAGGTTTATGGTACCTGTGCTGTGACATGGTGATGTTGTGTGTACAGGTGATACCCATGTTGCCGCGACTGTTGTGCGAACAGCTGTGCAGTCTCAACCCTGACCAAGATCGTCTGAGCTTCTCTGTTATCTGGAAAATGACTGAAGATGGACAGGTAAGATAATGATGGTGATGATAGTCATAGCTATTGGGGAGTAGGGGGGAGAGCAGTTTTGTTGAAGGGATCTATGATGAGGGGGAAAAATGTAAAAAATTTAGATTAAACTTGCAGGAGGACAGGGGATATTAGAACATGTGATTATGATTTTTGATTTTTTTAGGATATTGTGATTGTCTCTGTATTATGACATGTCAGTATGTTTGTTTCTATATTATTAGGACGTGTCATATTGATTGATTGTGTATTAGGACATGTCATTGTGATTGTTTCTGATAGTAGTTAGTGCTGTCAAGAAACTTAGGAAAAGATTAACTGAATAAATGAATAAAATGGTGTATTAGAAAGTTGTGTTTTTTAGTTTTTTAAATTATTAGCAGGCTACTATAAAAATAAAAATAAATTTTTAGCAGTCTACTGTAGCAAGGTGTTTTTTTTATTTTAGTAGTCTGGTAAAAGATGTGGATTAACATTTTTTAACAATTATTATTCAGCAGTGTGTTTTTCATTCAGTCTAAAAGTTTTTTTCTGTATTTTATTTATCACTCTTATAAAAGGTGGTATGTTCTTCACTTTAGCAATCAGTGAAAGGACAGTATTTTTCATTTAGCAATCCGTTAAAAAGTGGCATGTTTAAAATTAGACTTAGTGTGTGTATTTGTTCACTAGATACTGGAAGAATGGTTTGGGCGCACTGTGATCCGCTCCTGTGTCAAGCTGAGCTACGACCATGCTCAGGTATGGAAGCATTCATGCGCCAGGGCATGTACTGGTAACGTGTTGCATGAGTCAGCAAACAGATAGATGCCTGTAAGTCCAAAACACTGCTGGTAACTGATCTTTGTTACAAATGCAAACAAATGTAAACAGGCACATAGTAATAATAAGTGATAATAAACAAAGTGTTTGTGGAGCACATGCAAACGTGCACATAAGGATAGAAAATAGTGATAATTCAAGTATTTATAGAGCACATATCTTGTCTGGAGAGACTGTTCTAAGTGCGTGCGCACGCACCCACACACACACACACACAGGCACCCACACAACACTAGTATATTTGCTGTACACAACTGAATTGACAATTTACAGACAACTTAAACAGAGACTTGAGGTGGAGGAAGATCGCAGCACGGAGTGGAAACTGAAAGCATGGCAGATCTTTTGTTTTGGAAAAAGAAATGTCTTGAGGTTGCACTGCCACAGATAGCACATGCACTTGCAAGAAGATACGCATGTATTTGCAGGTGTGTAAGTGCTTTCCTGTATCTTACACACATCTGTGGGTGACGTCTTGCAAGCATTATTAAATTTGAACGAGAATCAGTGTTCTCTAGATTTCACTAGTGCCCTACGTCTTTCAAGTTCACTTTCAGATTTTAACAATCCCAATTTAACAGGGTTTCATCGAAGAACCGCACAGAGAATGGACAGCAGATGAGCTGCCGCCAATTTCCAACGGGTTCGCTGTGGATGACATCAGATCCAGTGTGCTGAAGATGAACAAGGTGAGTGTTGCTTATGTCATAGTTCTGTTCTTCTTTTGGTTCTGTGCTGTTGTTTTTTGTTGTGTGCTGGTGTTGTTTTCTGTCTTTTGTTTCTTTCTCGCTTTCTTTCTTTGCTTTCTTTCTTTGCTTTTTATCCTTGCTTTTTTCTTCTTCTTTAATTCTTTCTTTCCTTCCTTTCTTTCTATCATTGTTCTGTTCTTCTTTTGGTTCTGTGTTGTTGTATTTTGTTGTGTGTTGGTGTTGTTTTCTGTCTTTTGTTTCTTTCTCTTTCTTTTCTTTTTATCCTTGCTTTTTTTCTTCTTTAATTCTTTCTTTCCTTCCTTCCTTCCTTTCTTTCTTTCTTTATATCATTGTTCTGTTCTTCTTTTGGTTCTGTGTTGTTGTTTTTTGTTGTTGTTGTGTGTTGGTGTTGTTTTCTGTCTTTTGTTTCTTTCTCTTTCTTTCTTTCTTTTCTTTTTATCCTTGCTTTTTCTTCTTTAATTCTTTCTTTCCGTCCTTTCTTTCTTTCTTTATATCATTGTTCTGTTCTTTTTGTTCTGTGTTGTTTTTTGTTGTGTGTTGTATTTTTTTCTGTATTTAGTTTCTTTCTTTCTTTTCTTTCTATCCTTGCTTTTTTGTTGTTGTGCTTTTCTTCGTTTTTTCTTTCTTTCTTTCTTTTTCTTTCTTTCTCTCTTTCTCGCCATTTTTCTTTACTTTCTGAGTCTTTTGTCTAGTGGTTGTGAAGTCCATGTAACAGCCTTGACCTGAAACAAGTTGAGCCTCACTGCGACTCTCACCAGGTCTTCCAGCAAATGATTCAGTGCAACCCTTGATTTAAAAATATAAAAAACACACAATGAGAGAGCCGCCTCCCTCCCTCGCCCCACCCCTCCACCCCACCGCAACCTGCCCCATCACGTTTCATGCAAATAAGCCTGTCATCAAAGGCCGTCGGTCCATTGATGTCAGTGGTTTGGTTTCAGATGGCCAAAGCAATGCGGAGCGCCCGGTTCAACAGCGGGGCCTTGCGGTTGGACCAGGTCAAGATACAGTACACCCTGAATCCGGACACTGGGCTGCCCAACGGCTACTTTATCTACCAGCAAAGAGACAGTAACAAGTGAGTGAGTGGGTGTGTAGACAGCAACAAGTGAGTGGGTGGGTGTGTAGATGGCAACAAGTGAGTGGGTGGGTGTGTAGACGGCAACAAGTGAGTGTGTGTGTGTGTAGACAGCAACAATTGAGTGGGTGGGTGTGTAGACAGTAACAAGTGAGGGGGTGGGTGTGTAGACAGCAACAAGTGAGTGGGTGGGTGTGTAGACAGTACCTTGTGTGTGTAGACAGCAACAAGTGAGTGGGTGGGTGTGTAGACAGTATCTTGTGTGTGTAGACAGTAACAAGTGAGTGGTTGCGTGTGTAGACAGTAACTTGTGTGTGTAGACAATAACAAGTGAGTGATTGGGTGTGTAGACAGTAACAAGTGAGTGGGTGGGTATGTAGACAGTAACAAGTGAGTGGTTGGGTGTGTAGACAGTAACAAGTGAGTGGGTGGGTGTGTAGACAGTAACTTGTGTGTGTAGACAGTAACAAGTGAGAGGGTGGGTGTGTAGACAGTAACAAGTGAGTGGGTGGGTGTGTAGACAGCAACAAGTGAGTGGTTGGGTGTGTAGACAGTAACAAGTGAATGTATGGGGGTGGGGGGTGTCAGGATGCCCAATGGCTGGCTACTTTGTCTACCATTGGAGAGATAGTGACAAGTGTGTGTGTGTTGGGGGCGGGAGGGGGGGGGGGGCCAAACACAGATGGTAATAACTGAAGGAGAGTGTGTATGTGTGTACGTGGTACTGAGTGCGTGCAAGTGTGTGTGTACATGTGAGCGTGAGTGCATGCACCTGCACTGTTTCCTGTGTGCGTACATGTGAGCATGAGTGTACATGTGAGTGTACACACCTACACTGTTTCCTCTGTGTGTACATGTGAGTGCCCACACCTGCACTAGTCCCTGTGTGTGTACATGTGAGTGTGAGTGAACACACCTGCACTGTTTCCTGTATGTGTACATGTGAGCATGAGTGCACACACCTGCACTGTTTCCTGTGTGTGTACATGTGAGCGTGAGTGTACGTGTGAGTGCACACACCTACACTGTTCCCAATGTGTGTACATGTGAGCGTGAGTGTACATGTGAGTGTGAGTGCACACACCTGCACTGTTCCCTGTGTGTGTACATGTGAGTGTGAATGCACACACCTGCACTGTTCCCTATGTGTGTACATGTGAGTGTATGTGCGAGTGTGAATGCACACACCTGCACTGTTCCCTGTGTGTGTACATGTGAGTGTGAATGCACACACCTGCACTGTTCCCAATGTGTGTACATGTGAGTGTGAGTGTACATGTGAGCATGAGTGCACACACCTGCACTGTTTCCTGTGTGTGTACATGTGAGTGTGAGTGTACATGTGAGTGTGAGTGCACACACCTGCACTGTTCCCTATGTGTGTACATGTGAGTGTGAGTGTACATGTGAGTGTGAATGCACACACGTGCACTGTTCCCTGTGTGTGTACATGTGAGTGTACGTGTGAGTGTGAGTCCCCACACCTGCACTGTTCCCTGTGTGTGTAAAATGTGAATGAGAGTGCCCACACCTGCACTGTTCCCTGTGAGTGCCCACACCAGCACTGTTCCCTGTGAGTGCCCACACCTGCACTGTTCCCTGTGACTGCCCACACCTGCACTGTTCCCTGTGTGTGTACATGTGAGTGTGAGTGCCCACACCTGCACTGTTCCCCGTGAAGTGCCCACACCTGCACTGTTCCCTGTGTGTGTACATGTGAGTGTGAGTTCCCACACCTGCACTGTTCCCTGTGTGTGTGTCCTTGCCAGACTGGTGGAAGAGTTCATGCTGCTGGCCAACATGGCGGTGGCCCACAAGATCCACACCGCCCACAAGGACAAGGCTCTGCTGCGACGTCATCCTCCCCCACAGTCTCGCATGATCGATGAACTGGTCAGTAAGCTTTCATGTCTTTTATAAGGCTTTATCTCTCCCTGTCTCTCCCCCCACCACCACCCACTCCCCTTCTGTTGCCTCCCTTCTCTCTCTCTCCCCTACCCTGCCTCTCTATCTTTGTTGTTCTTTACATTCTGTTCAGTTGCCATGTGACATGCCTGTCATTTGTATGTACAGTCAGATATGATCATATGGCACCAAACAAAAAAAATGCAACAAAGTCCCAGTGTTTCTCTGTCTGGTTGTCTGTCTGTCTCTGCCTGTTAACCCTCCAATCTTGCTAAATGTGATCTTGTTTTTTACTGTACATACAGTGGAGAGATATTCACTCTTCTGTGGGTTTCATTTATTCATTTAAAATGATTTGTAACTCTCTCTCTCTCTCCTGAAAATTCAGATTTGCCTCTGTCTTACTTTGCTGAGTTTGTCTGTTGCGAAGTTTTAGACAGTAATACTTTTTTGGTTTTTGTTCTTAAGATGTATTTTAGTTTGCCGCAATTATTTGTATTCTTGTTTGACGTATTGACATGTTACTTGTCTGTAGTTCTCAGGTGACATCAGGGACAGATTTATAAAAAAGCTGACTTGTGCTTAAATCTTTATCCTTGTGCAATAAAGTATTATCTTTCTCCTTAGCCGCATCCTGAGGTGGCCCAGTGCAGGTTCCTATATGAAAACAGAATATGTTTCGCCCTGATATAACCGCAGTGGTTGACTGGGCGTAAAGCACCAAGTTACTTACTTACTTACTCCTCTTCTTTTGCATGTTACTTGTTAGGCTCACGCATGCTGTTGCTTTTCAGAAAGACGTATGTGCCAGCCTGGGTTTTCCCATGGAAGTGAATTCAGCGAAGGAAATCCAGGTAAGCTTTGAATCTGAACTGAAGCAAAATAACATTCAACTTTGAACAGCAACAGTCTTGTATGACTGATTTTTTTTTTTTTTTTTTTTTTTAAATTGGTGACAATGGGACTCTCCTAAGACAACCACAGATGATAAGATTACATTTTGCTTAAGACAGTGGCCTTCGTTTGTGTCAGTTTTGGTTTTAGAATGCATTTCTGTTTAAATGTAATTTGGTAGCTGCCTGTGTGCCTTAAAGGGTGAACTTGGGTGGAGACAGCATGCAAGGTTAACAGAACCAGCTGAGCTTGAATCTTGAATGGTGAGCGTCACAGGCTTACTCTGACAAATTTCAAGATTTCTGGCAAACAAGTAGTGTCTGACATTCGGCACAGAGTGAGATTATGCTGCTAGCATTTAAACTGTAACACGTAGTCCTTCTTCCGGTAAACTTGACATTTTGTATTTGCTTGGTTGGCTACAATTTGGGTTGACTAGGTTAGAGTGCGACAACCAAGCTAATAAGTCACATCTCTCACATGCCCGTTGAGAATAGTAACCCCACATGTATGCACGCGTCTTGTAAACATATTCCGGCAGTGAAATGTAAAAACAAAAGTAACACAGAACAGCAACCTGGGTCAGCAGCCATTGCATCCATGGAATGACGCAATGGTTTCAGTCTGGTTCAGTATTACAGTGATTGCAGTGTGCTTCATTTGATTGCAGTTTATATCTCTCTTCATCACTGGATGTGTATCATTACTTATATTGACTGTTTTGCTTGAAATCAACCATGGCCTTTTCCTCCTTTTTATGCTTTAGTTTGTGAGGAAAATATGGTAATGGGAGTTGTTGTTTTTTTGTGTGCAGAAATTTTAATTGTGATGTTCTGATTGGCTGTAGTTCTTGGGTGATTGGAAGCCCACTGTCTGTAGTTCTCGGGTGATTGGCAGCCCATTGGCTGTAGTTCTCAGGTGATTGGCAGCCCATTGGTGATTGGCAGCCCATTGGCTGTAGTTCTCGGGTGATTGGCAGCCCATTGGCTGTAGTTCTCGGGTGATTGGCAGCCCATTGGCTGTAGTTCTTGGGTGATTGGCAGCCCATTGGCTGTAGTTCTTGGGTGATTGGCAGCCCATTGTTGTAGTTCTTGGTGATTGGCAGCCCATTGGCTGTAGTTCTTGTGTGATTGGCAGCCCATTGGCTGTAGTTCTTGTGTGATTGGCAGCCCATTGGCTGTAGTTCTTGGTGATGGCAGCCCATTGGCTGTAGTTCTTGGGTGATTGGCAGCCCATTGGCTGTAGTTCTGGTGATTGGCAGCCCATTGGCTGTAGTTCTCGGGTGATTGGCAGCCCATTGGCTGTAGTTCTTGTGTGATTGGCAGCCCATTGGCTGTAGTTCTTGGGCGATTGGTAGCCCATTGGCTGTAGTTCTCGGGTGATTGGCAGCCCATTGGCTGTAGTTCTTGGGTGATTGGCAGCCCATTGGCTGTAGTTCTTGGGGGATTGGCAGCCCATTGGCTGTAGTTCTTGGGCGATTGGTAGCCCATTGGCTGTAGTTCTCGAGTGATTGGCATTGGCTGTAGTTCTTGGGTGATTGGCAGCCCATTGGCTGTAGTTCTGGGGGGATTGGCAGCCCCCATCTGCTCCCCCCCCTCACCTCCCACCTCCCCCCCAACCCCCACCCTAACCCCCTACATGAATGTGCTGCCTGAGTGTTTTAGTTGCTTCATGGTCATTAAGAGAGTGAGAGTGAGAGAGAGTGCAGGGAGCGGGAGAGATGGTGGGTGGGGAGAGAGAGAGTATGTGTGCATGTGAGACAAAGAGGGGCAGAGAGAGAGGGGGGAGGTGCATGTGTGTGCGTGTGTGTGTGTGTGTGTGTGTGTGTGTGTGTGTGTGTTTTAGCGTAGTAATAATACTAATTACTTAGAGTACAGCTTTATAATTATGTACCTGTTTTAAATTATTGTAATTATTATTGTATGTTTTATAACAGTTATTTTATGTGCCATTTTACAAGTACTTGTTTTATATTAGTGTAATTTATTAAGTATGTATTATGAGGTTGCTTGTATACGATAGTAAATGTAAATGGTATATAGTATGTACATGTATGTGAACAAGCGCGTTGAGCTTGCTCAGCGGGGAATAGTGCTATAGAAAATTTATGTATTATTATTATTGGCAGCCCAGAACCCAGTGTTGAATCTGTGTTTGCCAATGTTTCAGCTGTCCTTGGCGCGGTACACAGGGGAAGATGAACTGTCAAAGGCACGGATGCAGGTCTTGGTGGTTTTGTGTTCAAAACCCATGCAGGTAAGAATTGCCGCATTTTCTCTTTTTGTTGTTGTTGTTGTTGTGATTTTGTCTCTTCAGTCTTTGTTTAGTTCTTTTTAGTGTTTCATTTTTGATAAAGTATGCAAGATTGTGTGAGTGTGTGTGTGTTTTGGCTGTGCCCGTGTATTTGTGTGCATGTGTGCTTTGGGCATACTTTTCAATGTGTACGTGTGTGTATCTCTGTGTGCTTTGAGCAGGCTTATGTTGTGCCCTGTGTGTGTGTGTGTGTGTGTGTGTGTGTGTGTGTGTGTGTGTGTGTTGTGTGTGTGTGTGCTTGCTTTGGCTGTGCTTGCGTATTTGTGTGCATGTGTGCTTTGGGCATACCTGTGATGTGTGCATGTGTTTGTGCAAATGTGCTTGCACAAGTCCGTCTTTTGAGGCAGGTGTGCTCATGTCTGTGTGCAGAATGCCAAGTACTTCTGTTCTGGCGTTCTGGCGGACGAAAAGCTGTATCGCCACTATGCCCTCAACGTCCCACTCTACACCCACTTCACCTCCCCCATCCGCCGCTACCCTGACATCCTCGTGCACCGCACTCTGGCTGCTGCTTTGGGCAAGTCACCTCTGATATACATAAAAAAATCTGAAACAAGAATGACTGCTAGCGATCTAAATCAAGATCCAAACATTGTTAAAATCAGGGGGGGGAGGGGGAGCGGGGGATGGGGGGCAGTGGAATGTTGGCTGCCGCCACGTTAGATAGGTCATGCTAAAAGCAGACTCGGGGGAGTTGGAGGTGGGGGGGCGACAGTTCACTATCCACATGTATGCATAACTATTAAGCCCCAACATGAGGACTGTCAAAAAACACTTGCACGCATGCACACACACACGCATGCACACAACACACACACACACAACATGGTACAACAACAACAACAAAAACACTGAAAGAATAAGCATGTGGAGCAAGCAATCAGCCAAGAATTATCATGCAATCAGCTAGTGACCTCATGCTCAGATGAATAAATCAGTTGAATCGGTAACTGCTGTGAAATGTTAGATCTGTGACAAGGTGAGGCTGCTGTTTTGCAGGCTACTGTGAGGTAACGGACAGATCGTCAGAGGAGATTCACCAGATTGCGGAGCACTGCAACGAGAAAAAGATGAGCGCCAAGCTCTGCTCGGAAAAGAGCAATGATCTCTACTTCTCTATCTTTGTCAAGGTATGTGAAGATGGGCTTGGAGCTTGTTGCTTCCACTCTCGGAAAGGTCCTGATGAGGATGGGCTGTGTTGGCCGGTGGTATTGGGCTGTCAGTTGGTACTGGGCTGTCAGTTGGTATTGGTTGAGTGGTTTGGGCTGTCAGTTGGTATTGGTTGAGTGGTTTGGGCTGTCAGTTGGTATTGGTTGAGTGGTTTGGGCTGTCAGTTGGTATTGGTTGAGTGGTTTGGGCTGTCGGTTGGTATTGGTTGAGTGGTTTGGGCTGTCAGTTGGTATTGGTTGAGTGGTTTGGGCTGTCAGTTGGTATTGGTTGAGTGGTTTGGGCTGTCAGTTGGTATTGGTTGAGTGGTTTGGGCTGTCAGTTGGTATTGGTTGAGTGGTTTGGGCTGTCAGTTGGTATTGGGCTGTCAGTTGGTATTGGTTGAGTGGTTTGGGCTGTCTGTTGGTATTGAGCTGTCAGTAGGTATTGGCTGAGTGGTTTGGGCTCTCAGTTAGTATTGGCCGAGCGGTTTTCAGGTGGTATTGGCTGAGTGGTTTTCAGTTGGTATTGGCTGAGTGGTTTTCAGATTGGTATTGGCCGAGTAGATTGGGCTATCAGTTGGTATTGGCTGAGCGGTTTTCAGTTGATATTGGCCAAGTGGTTTGGGATCTTGGTTGGTATTGGCCAAACGGTTTTCAGTTCATATTGGCTGAGCGGTTTTCAGTTGGTATTGGCTGAGTGGTTTGGGCTGTCGGTTGGTATTGGATGAGTGGTTTTTAGTTGGTATTGGCTGATTGGTTTTCAGTTGGTATTGGCCAAGTGGTTTTCAGTTGGTAATGGGTAATGGGTTTTCAGCTGGTGTTGGCCAAGCATTTTTCAGTTGGTATTGGCTGAGCAGTTTTCAGTTGGTATTGGCTGAGCAGTTTTCAGTTGGTATTGGCTGAGTGGTTTGGGCTTTCAGTTGGTAGTCAGCATGACCCATGCCTTGAAGAGAAAAACTGGAAATTTCTATGCAGACCTTCAAAGAAAAGTTGTTTCCAAAAATGAATGATTAGTACTGTTACAGCACCCATTTCAAAAGACAGGTAAGACAGGCATGACCTGAGGTCATGTGACTTTATCCTTGCAGGAATGCAACAGACCAATGTTGCAGGGATCACAGACCTGAGGTCACAGCAACTTCCTGTTGCGACTTTCTCCTTGCATGAATGCAACAATCCAGCGCAGTAGATACTGCAGTCCATGGCAACTTTCTGTTGCGACTTTCTCCTGGTAGGAAAGCAACAATCCAGAGCAGGAGAAATCGCAGACCATGGCAACTTCCCCATGTGACTTTCTGTTTGCAGGAAGCTGGGCCCCTGGAGGAGATGGGCATGGTGATGGCCGTCCTGGACAAGTCCTTCGACGTCTACGTCCTCAACCTTGGTGTGGTCAAGAGGGTGTACTGTGAGGTAAGCAGGGGAGTTAGGTTGGGGGGGGGGGGGGGGTATGGAAGCGAGGAGGTAGAGATTTCCTGTCACCTCCTCACCGTCCGTGTTGATTTTGTGCCTTGAGGTGTAAATCCAAATTTTCTTGAAAACTTTGCGCTGTGCGTTATAATAGTATGTGGAACAAAGTCAGTCAGTACTGGTGTTCATTTTCTCGTTCGGTAGTAGCCTCTGTTGGTAACTGACAGCATCAGAGACGCCATTTTTATACCATGCTGAGACTGCTTAAACAGAAGGGGGGGAAAAATTAGTCCACAACTTTAAATGGCCTTAGGCTGATCAGATAGTCCTAATGGTGGTTCGTACAATAGAACAGATCTAGGGAAATGTACTCACCTATATGACGAAACACAAGGAACAATGAAACGCAAGCTCTTTCGACAGAAAGTCTGTGTCATGTGTAAGCTGTTCACTCATTCCTGTGCTTCACATGTGCCAATCTTTTCATTGTCATCCCTGTTTAGCCTCAGAGTTTTGCCAGTCAACCTATGGTGTTTTGTTGATTGTTACAGACCTCTCGTGTTTTATCACTTGACACTGACCTGGGCATTTTGCCTGTTGACAGTAACCTTGGTGTTTGGTCAACTGACACTGAATGCACTGTTTTGTCAGTTGAGACTAGCATGGTTTAATTTTGACAGCCAACACTGGCCTTGGTGTTTTGCGAGTTGATGCTGCCCTCAGCATCTTGTCCGTTGGTGCTTTAGCGTTAATTGACAAAACACCAAAGCTAGCATAAACTAACAACACACTGATGCTTTGTTGGTTGACACTAACTTTGGCGTTTCGTCAGTTAATTCTCAAATTTGATTCTTTATCAATGAACCCTGGTGTTTTGTCTGTGGTGCCACCTTGAATATTTTGTCAGCTGGCACCTACCCTGGTGTTTTGTCAACTGACACCAACCCTGGTGTTTTGTCATCTGACACCAGCCATGGTGTTTTGTCATCTGACACCAGCCATGGTGTTTTGTCAGATGACACCAACCTTGGTGTTTTGTCATCTGACACCAGCCATGGTGTTCTGCCATCTGACACCAGACATGGTGTTTTGTCCTCTGACACCAACCACGATGTTTTGTCAGCTGACACCAGCTGTGGTGTTTTGTCAGCTGACACCAACCCTGGTGTTTTGCAAGTTGACTCTAACTGTGGTATTTTGTCAGCTTACACCAACCATGGTGATTTGTCTTCTGACACCAACCCTGGTGTTTTGTCAGTTGACACCAACCGTGCTGTTTTGTCAGTTGACACTCACTGTGATGTTTTGTCAGTTGACACCAACTGTGCCGTTTTTTCAGTTGACACCAACTGTGATGTTTTGTCCATTGCAGAAGCTGCCCCTGGAGAGCTTCTCCTACCACAAGGAAGGGAAGCGACCAGAGCTGACCATGGTGTGGAAACCTGACGATGGATGCCCACATCCGGTGACCCAGAAAATCTCCATCTTCTCCAGCGTCAAGTGCGTGCTTCAGAGTGAGGTGGAACTGCTGAGGTGGTCGGTAAGTCTGATGGCGCTGGCTCTGGTCTTTCATTTCCCATTCAAAAACACTGCTAGGCTGCTTACACTGTTAGGGTAATTTTGGAGAAATGTTTTTTTGTTGATCACTGTCTTGCCAAATGAGTGAAATCTTTCATTAAGGCGATCTTTCATGAAGATGGCCTTTCATGAGGGTTTTTTTTTTTTGTGAGGGTGGCATTCCATGAGGGTGGTCTTTTGTGAGGGTGGCATTCTATCAGGGTGGTCTTTTGTGTGGGTGGCATTCTATGAGGGTGGTCTTTTGTGTGGGTGGTCTTTCATGAGGGTGGCCTATTGTGGGGTGGCCTTTCATGAGGGTGGCCTATTGTGAGGGTGGCATTCTCTGAGAGTGGTCTTTTGTGGGGTGGCATTCTATGAGGGTGGTCTAATGTGAGATTGGCATTTCATGAGGGTGGCCTATTGTGATGGTGGCATTTCATGAGGGTGGCGTTCCATGAGGGTGGTCTTTTGTGTGGGTGGCATTCTATGAGGGTGGTCTAATGTGAGTGGCATTTCATGAGGGTGGTCTTTTGTGTGGGTGGCCATGAGGGTGGCCATGTGAGGGTCTTTTGTGTGGGTGG
Organism: Alviniconcha marisindica; assembly: GCA_018857735.1. Lineage (NCBI taxonomy): Eukaryota > Metazoa > Mollusca > Gastropoda > Provannidae > Alviniconcha > Alviniconcha marisindica. Next base: position 1,306,260 of record JABMCL010000979.1, read on the forward strand.
CATTTCTATGAGGGTGGCTTTCTGAGGGTGGCTTCCATGAGGGTGGTCTTTTGTGTGGGTGGCATTCTATGAGGGTGGTCTTGTGAGTGTAGTGGCATTTCATGAGGGTGGTCTTTTGTGTGGGTGGCCTATTGTGAGGGTGGCATTCCATGAGAGTGGTCTTTTGTGTGGGTGGTCTTTCATGAGGGTGGCCTGTTGTGAGGGTGGCATTCCATGAGGGTGGTCTTTTGTGTGGGTGGTCTTGTGAGGGTTGTATTTCATGAAGGTGGTCTTTCATGAGGGTGGCCTTTTTTGTGTGGGTAGTCTTTCATGAGGGTTTTGTTTTATGAGAGTGGTCTTTTGTCTGGGTGGTATTTCACGAGGGTTGTCTTTTGTATGGACGGTCTTTCATGAGGGTTTCATTTTTTAGGGTTGTCTTTTGTCTGGGTGCTATTTCTTGAGGGTGGTCTTTTATGGGGGCAGTCTTTTGCAATGGTGGCATTTTGTGAGGGTTGTATTTCTTGAAGATGGCCTTTCGTGAGGGTGGTCTTTTGTGTGGGCAGTCTTTATGAGGGTGGCATTCCATGAGGGTCGTATTTTATGAGGGTGGTCTTTTGCTTGGGCAGTAGTTCTTGAGGGTAGTCTTTAAAGAATCTGTTCAATGTGACAGTTCATAAGGGGCTACCCTGGGACAGACTGACTGAAACGGAGAAGGCACCAAGGTGTTGTCCTTGCTAGGCACTGTACTTTGCGTGGGATGTTATTTTTAGGCTGCCTTGCTCAAAATATTATCAAACTCAATAAGACCCCAATATGATTTAATTATTTTACAAAATCCTTCATTGGAAGCTTTGGTGCCATCAAGGCAGGGCTGCAGTTTCTTTCAGCACGCCCCACAGGCACGATTTTGAGCGAGAGTCACCAAGCTGCTTGTCCAGGACTGGAGTGTAGTGTGACAAAACCTGAGATTTTGGGGTAAGGTAGCACTGCCTACCACAAGGACTGGGAAAACGTGCATGCAGTCTGAAGGTTTCACTGATTAGGTTGACATGGTCTAACCACGACCCGTTTGTTTACCGCTTTCCTTCCAGCACTCACTGCGACACCCTCACTGGAAATGCAACATTTTGCCAAGTTTTTTTCACCAGCTTCTTCAGCATCCTAATAAACAAAGCGGAGCAGGGAGGTGAACAAACCAGTTATGTTTCGACAGCAGTCATGGTGCGACCATGTTACCCTAACTGGTGACTTTGCGCGTCTGTGTGTTGCAGGCCATCATTCGACGGCCGGTGGAGGGCGACGCCAGCATTGTGAAGTAGGCCGTAACACATGAGAGGCTGAGGGTGCTACTTTCAGACTGTGATATGTTCAGCCTCAGCTTAGGAGGCGGACAGCGGTATCACTGCCATGTTTGAAAGCTGCCGTGTGTGATGCGATCAGCTGAATGGGGTCGCTGTGTATTTTGGACATTTTTTCTCCGTCATTTTGGAGGAGGTGATGGAGTGGGGAGTGTGTGTGTGTGTGTTGCAAATTGGGGGGTGGGGGTGGGGAAGAGAATTTCATATTTATTTTGTTATGTATGCAAAGAATCAAATGTTTAGCAATTTGCGTGATTGTGAATCTTGACTGGGTGTGAGAGCCATTTTTACCTAAGTGACTGTAATCTCTGGAGATCGTACTGTACACAGACAGCTCAGAGGCCAAAGACCAGTTAGGATGGGACTTCACTGTAATGCAAGGTGTGACCACCATCCGCAGTGTTGCCGTTGAGGTTTCTGAGTCTAGCTTAACAATTGAAATGAAAGCAGCCACACCTCATCCACTTGGTTGCCTCGAGATGTTCAAGTGACAGGCAGCCAATGAGAATGGGCCATTGTTAACCAGAACATTGGAACTATTTCAGAGGCAGCATTAGGAGGTAGGGTGGAGCACATATGGGCTGTCCCAAGCTGGTAGACACTGTCTTTGCCCAACAGAACTGAGTGCAGATGTTCAACTTGCCATGTAATACTTACAAATTTGTGGTCGTTTGCTGAGAAAAAAAATCTGTGTTGTAACGAGCGTACCTCAGCAGGGGCACTGGCTGCTAATGGTGGTGGTGAAATACTTAACTGCATGCCTGTCTCTGGTCTGCCCAGTCTGCCATAGGGGTGTAGGGTGGAAAATGGGACAGTTTTTAATTATGATCATGGTCAGGTTGATGGAAACATTGATTCCAATTGCCATTTTTGTTTTGCATTTTTTTGTGTGTGGGTGCCTCAGTTGAAACTAGTAATTCAGCATTCACTCAGTCAGGGGTGAAACAAACTTACTGCCCTAGGTCAAGTCTGAATAAGATCCAAACGTATAAAAGGTTCAAAAGAACGCTTATTTATTACGCCACAGACACGTAATCTGCACATTTTTGGGGTAATCCCCTTTGTCAAGGTACAAAACAACACTTAAACTACAGTTAAACGGTTAAAAGCAATTAAAAAATGAGATGAGAAGCAAAATAACTCATATTTTGTTGGCTGAGCAAGCACTGGACAAGAAAACAACAGCTCAACCAGCTGTTGTTTTCTTGTCCAGTGCTTGCTCAACCAAAAAAAAGATGAGTTATTTCGCTTCTAATCTCAGTTTTCATCATTTTTAACCATTTAACTGTTGTTTTGTAGCTTGACAAAGGGGATTACCCCCAAAAATTTCAGATTGTGTGTCTGTGTCATAATAAATAAACATTCTTGTGAACCTTTTATGTGTTTGGATCTTGTTTTAGAATACTAGCAGTCATTCTTGTTTCAGATTTGATTTGATTTTCATTTTTTATTTTTTCAAGTCTGAATACACTGTGTCTGTAGACAGGAGTTTCCCAAGAAGAATGGTATGTTTTGATGCAGTCTGCTAACCGTCAGATGAAGGTTGTAGTGACTGTTTTTTTACATGCATCAGCTCTCACACTCTTTTTCCTCCAATTTGTAGATTTGCAGCAACAACAAAAAGAGAACACCGGGCAACAGCAATAAGTTATTCCAAGGTTGTAGTGACTGTGTGCTTACACACACTTTTCCCTTCAACTTGTAGATCTGCAGCAACAACAAAAAAAGGAGAACACTGGGGCAACAGCAATATGCTATTGCAAGGTTGTAGTAACTGTGCATTTACATGCCTCAACCCTCACACACTTTTTCCTCCAACTTGTAGGTTTGCAGCACACACAAAAGAGAACATTGGGCAACAGCAATATGCATATGGATTAAATGCTGAAACACTTGTGTATTCAATGCATTTATTTAACTCATTCTTGCAAATAACTGACTGTGCAGGGATAGGCAGCCATTTGCATACTGATCCCAAACAGCAATGCTAAACGCATACATATACAGCTTGGGGCGTGACATTCTAGATATGAGCAGTATGTAATTTTTACATTTTGAATATAGTGTATTGTCACTTGTGGCCATGTTAATCATATGCACCTTCAGTCAGCTGCTTTTAAAGGGCAAATGAAGTGAAGGAAATATCACAGCCCTATCAATTGAAATTAAAAATTAAAAAGGGACTGCAGTTTTTCATTCAGTTTCTGGTCCCATTCAACGTTTAAAAGTCATGAAAACGTGAGGGAGTGCTGCAGTTTGAGCGTAGCTGTGTCAGTGACATCATAAACAAGAGCCAAAGGTGTGGCAAAAACATATCATGAACTTAGCTGTTTCTGCTCTTCACTGGTAGAGTTACCCACAGGCATGGAAATTTATTTGAAAGAAAAACTTTGAAATCTAGCCCCCCCCCCAAAAAAAATTAACTTTCAAAACTTTCATAACATTTGATTTTTCTTAGCCAAAACATAGTGCAGGATCATGTAAGAATGACTGCATTCAAGCCTGTTGCCAGCCTGCGAGAGTAACAGCAAATGACTTTGTTCACAATTACACAACCAAGACGGGCGATAGCCGTATGTGAATGTGCACCATATGTTTTGTGGGTATTCAGTGCGGAACTAAAATCGGTGCTTCCTTTTTTTTGTACTGCCAATTTTTTTTTTCCCGCGGACATTTTTTTTTCTCCTGTGAAAAGTCGGTTTCACTGCTGCAGAAATTTGTATTTTCACGGACAATTCCCATGCCTGTACCCAACATGGCTGCACGAGCTCATCAGCTGTTTCTGCTCTTCATTAGTAAAGAGTTACCCAACATGGCTGCACCGCAAGGAGCTCAAGTTTGATGCAAAAAATTTTCTTTGAAATAATGATCATTCAAACATTGCACACAGATGGAGATATCTGCATCATCAGAATGTAGCCTGCAGTCCCCAGCCAACTGTTCCAGGATTCATCCGCAAAACTGGCCTGTGCCAGCATTCCCAACAAACGAGAATTAACATGGAGATTTCACCCAGCTGTTTCACTCTACCTTTTTTCCATTTTTATTATTATTATTTTTTAACAAGCTTTCGTGTCAGAAATATGGTCCTTATTGATGTTGAATGTGCTTTGTGAGTTATTAAAGAAGGCAGCAAAGCATATACTTCATTCGTGTAATGTGTGTGTAAGGCTAAGTGTGTGCGTAAGTACAAGTGTGTGTGTGTGTGTGTGAGAGAGAATAAGTGCATGTATGTGTGAGTATAAATGCATGTGGGTCATTCTCCTGAAAACTGGACAAAAAGGGTGCCTCTTTCCCCAATGAAATAAAAATTAAACTAAAACATGAAACTTTTTAAACTACCGCCATATTTCTGATGTAATGTGTTTGGAGAAATAAGGGAAATGCTACAACAGGTAAATGCATCATTATTTCTTGTGCTGTGAGCCTTTTTTTGTAAAAATCTGACATTTTCATGGCCGCCATCTGTGACATGGCTTTGGGAAGGTTAGCTGATCGCAGAGTATTTCCTTGGAATCGTTCATGATTGAATAAAAACAGGTTTCATGAGAAAGAAGGGGCCAGTTCTTACATACAAATGGTATTTATTGTGTGTTGCTTGCTATTAACAGCTCCAAACAAAGGAAAGATAATCAGTGTCTTGCACGTTACCGATGGTGTCTTCTGAGTGTGTATCATGATATTGTGACTTGTTCACAACAGAAACTAAAAACTGTCTTTTTTCATCAGCTTAGTAGATAACCACATTTCACCTTATTTTTAATGCTCGTTTGATGACAAAACAGTAGATATACGAAATAAATTACAGTCATTTCTTCAGGGGTGGTTGATGTGGTGTCTTACAATGGTGTAACGTGCAAGCATACAAAATAATAATTTCTGCTTCTACCATTGACTTTCGACCTACCCAAACATACCAGTACACATCAGCTGACTTTTGGCAGCAACGTTTGACCTCTTTTTGCGCTGCGTGTGGTGTATTATTTTACTAGGAAAGGGAAAGCACTGTGGTGTCTTCAGGGGTGAGGGATGTAATGCTTGTGACACATATTTGTTCCCACTTGGCTGATGTTTTTGCAACCTTTTGTAACCAAACTTGGTATTGTGGTGCACCACCACGAGCCAGAATGTCATGCACAAAAATGGGATTCTGTCTTCAAGGTCAAGGTCACAGTGTGGGCTTATATAATCAAAATAAGACAGTTCCTACTATATCTTTTATTAGTTCAAGGTCAAGGTCACAGTGTGGGCTTATATAATCAAAATAAGACAGTTCCTACTATATCTTTTATTAGTTCTAAACAAGTGAGTCTTTTGCAACCAAACTCAATTTGAGTGTAGATCATCATAAGCAAAGAAGTGTCCAGTGAAAATGTTGGATTGCTGTGTTCAAGGTCAATGTCACAGCTAAGGTTAACAAATATGACTATTTCTATGTTCTGAACTGCTGATTTTTTGGGGCGACCAACTGTTTGACAGTGCATGTTCATAAGCTGGAGTGTCTTGTGAAAAGGTTGCTTTGCTGTATTCAAGTTCAAGGTCACAGTGAAGGTTCTGAACTTCAGTGAATGTTTGCCCGGACAATATCTCTGGTCAGTCAAACTTAGTATGGTGATGCATCATCATCAGCCAGAGTTCATTCAGAAAAATCATTTTGCGATGTTCAAGGTCAAAGCCACAATCGTTTCTACTAGATCTTCAGAAGTACTGAAACTTTTGCAATCCAAATTAGTTTGATGGTACATAATCACAAGACAGGGTAAGATACCGTGAAAATATTTTCTTGCTTTTGCACAGGGCGTGAGACAGAATATGGCTTGGGGACTGTGGACTAGATTGCTGCCACTCTTGGCTATCCCGATATCTAACGCAATACCGGTTCCAATTAAAAAAATGTGGAAAGAACAATGCTTTTGTAATGAATATACTTGTTTATTAAGTTTTTTGGTCAATGGTTCAAGTGTGTTATTCTTATATCCTTTTGTACTTTGTGATGATGTCCACATAACATGTGAGACAGATTACTAATTAAGTGCGATTGGTTATTAACTTTAGAAAGCAAGAAACAAATATCCCTCTGACATGTATATTTACATATACGGTTCAGACCAAGTAAGTGCAATACATCCCCCCCTCCTCCAAATTACTTTGGGGAAAAAAAAGAAAAAGAAAACTAAGGAAAAGAAATGTGTAATCTATTTCGTGCATGTCTATACTTCGAAGAAAACATTTTAAACCAAAATCATTAAAGAGGCATGATAGTTTGGGGTTTTTAATGTCAGAAGTGACAGATATTCCTTTATTAATTAGGAAATATTGTATAATAAAAAAGGCAAGTCAAACTGGCCCCTGAGCCGACTCTATTCATGCATTTCTGGTGTCTTCTGTAACATGCAAGACACTGACCTATGATGCAACATAATGCACAATTAACCAGGTTCCTGTCACCCTGTCAGTTTATGTCTTATATTTATGTACACACGAGAAGTCAAGCTTTCATTTGCAAATAATAGCATAAAAAAATTCACACTTTGAATTTTGACCCTCTATGTCACAATTTTGACCAGTTTTCAGGAGAATGACCCATGTGTGAGAGTACAAGTGTGTATGCATGTGTCTGTGTGTGTGCATGCATGCGTGTGCACTGGAAAGTGTCATGGACTCCATATAAAACACAGACTTGCAATCTCAACATATTTCATGTTAGCCAATGTAACTTGCTCAGTTTGCACTCTACCAACACCAAAAAACACTTGACATGACACATTCACACATTCATAGACACGGCACTTCACGCAGTACTGATGACAGCACATACATCCAGGTAGAGACCCCTTATCATAATCAAACCAGACACTTACACCAAATACTGATTAAAAATACTTTTATTCAAGTCCATAAACCCAGCCATTTACATTCATCATATATGACTAATGCTAACAGCATTTTCATTTACTCATTCCCTTTTCATTCAATGAATCATAACAACACTTGCATCTACATCTCACACACACACACACACACAGACAGATACCCACACAGACACCTCAACACTGAAAACTCCGTTTAGTTTTGATGTCGTCCAGGTACTGTTGCAGCTCCTCATCCTCGTACCGCCCTTCAATGCTGCCGACAGAAGAGAGCAGGTGTTACAGGTCACCACGTGGGCCGCAAACCATTGTTTGAACACACGAAAATACCGCACACGCTGACAAGAGTGGGTAGTGCTGCTCTTGCAGTGGCTGTGCCTTACCCAGGAATGGTGGCCTGAATTTCCCGAAAGGGACAAAGACGTACGAGTCTTAAATACAAATTTAAAAATAGACATCTTCCGTTTAAGTTGGCTGTAGTTGTGTGAAGTCTATAATTACGCTTGTGTGTGCATGTGCCTCTGTGTGCTACTTGTGTGTGTGTGTGTGTGTGTGTGGTGTGTGTGTGTGTGTGTGTGTGTGTGTGTGTGCGCGCACTTAGAGTAGTCTTTCCGTCTTTCCAGACAAGATTTCCACTGTATAAATACTTTTATTATCTTCAAGCACTTCTGCACTGCTATGAAACCAGGACTCTAGATGTGACTGCAGCTGGCCAGATGGTAAGGGGCATTGCATGGCTGTTTAAAGCCCCAATCCTCTTTTGTGCAATGGCATATGCTGACACGACACTGGATGTCACCTACTGTTGTCATGCTGTGTAGCCTGCACTGCCACATGTGCGTGCAATGATTGACACAAAGGTGACATGTGGGTAACTGTCGCTGTTGCATGGCAGATGCCAGTGATAAAGAAACCACAGTATTGGTAGCAGCATTATTACCCTATCATAGCTTGCAGCAGTACTTTTACCCTATCAGAACTAGTAGCAGTATTATTACCCTGAGAAATACTTTCAAATCACCAAGACAATACAGGAAGTGGCTGAAACAGCACCCACACTAAACAGATCTAGCTCTGGCTCATGAAATAAAGTGCAATGCCTCTCTCGTCCCTCTCTCTCTCTCACAATGTCACAGACACACTCACAGTGACTTTGAAGTACACAGTCACACGAACACAAACATAGTCACACACACACACACACACACACACGCTCTCTCTCTCTCTACCTTGGAATCAGGGACTTTGCCTCCTCTGCAGTCTCAGGGCACAGGTTTGCCAAGGCTGCCAACTCAAACTTGTGAAATTTCTTCTGTTGTAAATCACTGCAAGGACACAGAGATATAAAGTACACATGATACATTATAATATCTACACATATACATGTGTGAACTGCATTTCATGTACTTTGAAATTTTCACTAATTTGAAACTTTTAGTTTCACTAACGCTTAACAGGAGTAGAATATGTATGAGCCCAAAACAAAAATAGGCACTTCAGAATAAAGAGCCATATATGATACTTCCACACTTTTCAAGAGGTCCTTTGGACTTGCAACGCCAAAAAAGTTGCACTCACTTTCTAACAGCTGTCATGGTTTCACGATTTTTGAACTTGCTGAATCGCTGGCAGTAGTTCAAAGTCTTCATGAAAACATCAGACAGTTCCTGCTCCTCCTCTGCACTCTCGTTTGTCTGCTTTCTGCAAAAGACACATTCTGACATTGCCACTGCAGTCCGCAATTCAAAGAATTCTTCCACTGGACGCCAAAACAACACAACAAAACAGCTCAACCAAAAACAGATAAGTATTCTATATATCACTCTTCACCCATTTAAAGTTTAACTGTTGTTTAAGTGTCATCTTGAACTAACTTGTAGCTTGAAAAGGGGGACAACCATGAATATTCCCATGTTCTAATGTTCCTTTTAACCTTTCGTGTGTTTGGATATTGTTTCAGAACGCTAGCAGTCATTCTTGTTTCACTGATGTTGTTGTTTTTGTTGTTGTGGTTTTCTCCTTAAAGTCTTATCAACAATTAATTAGTGCTTGAATTGAAAGACATCACATGGACACAACAGCAAACAAGTAAATTATACAAGGTGTGCTATAAACACCACCAAAGTATTAATTACTGTACAAAATCACTCTAGGCCTCATTCTGTTTATGATTATGCCACCTTATCGGACTGGTGGGCAGTGGGTCTTTAAAATACACCGCTATCTGATTTTTCTTAGTGTGAGCTAGGAACAGAAATGTGAGACTGGCACTGATGAGAGTGTGTTATTTATAAGCATTAAATCTCAGGACTTGTCCCTCAGGGGCCTCATCTTATTTTCAACCAGGGGGTAATCATTTAAGCCTATGCTATATTTTCAGTGGAATATATTTACAATGACGTTGCAGCCTTCATCCATGTCACTGCACAAGGCTGACCTCATGCTATTACTAATACTACTAATAAACTATGTTTAACACATGTATGCTCTACAGTCTACACTAACAGTACCACTGCTTTTAGTTTAACTTTAATTTAAGTCTTGCATTTTCACCCATAGCACACTATTGCTTTCTAAGTTCTAGATCTACAGCTCACTGGTTATTTTACCTATCAATATCAGATATATATATATAATAATATAGAACTCCTGATGAAGAACACAAAAAATAAAAACCTTTCCATTTATATTTTCATCTAAATCAACCCACAACAAAGAACTGCCCCTCTTTTCTGTATTATTAAGACATTAAAAAAATCACACAAAAGTGGTCATAAACTTTTAAAGGAGGGGCTCTGGCATCCGGTTTGTTCTATACCTGTGGTCCAACAGCATCTGGACTTCAGATATCATCAAGGTTTCTGCATTTTCAAATTCTGCACACAGAACAACAAACATCAAATGACTGTAAGTGTAAAACCAGTATACTATAATAACTTAACACTTGAACTCAAAGGGATGAAAAAGGAGAAGCAACAGAAGGTGAGAAGCCAACTGCCAAGCCCATGTTTATCAATAGCATAAACGGGTCAAAATGACTACCATAGAAATCAAATCAGTACAGTGATTACACTTATAAACAAGTTATACTTATAGCCAAAAAGATTTATGATTTATGCTTCTTCAGTCACACTGTAACACCATGCAGATATTCCAACAGTAGGCAGACCACTGTATTCTGTAACTAGTACTGTGACTTTGAGTGTGACTGTCACTGTGGGTGAACAGGGAACATTTCAAACTGTTGTTGGGACAATGCAATTTAGAAGGAAGACAAATCATACAAGATCATTACTGGCACAATGTAATCATACATTTTAGCATGTTATTAATATTACTCAATCAAGCAAATTTGCTTGGTATCAACTATCAATATCAATTATCATGTAAGAAAAACTTCATTTATTTTATTTTGATTTAAATCTTAATTCATTTGCACACCATAGGCTACATGATTGTATAACACTGACACTTCATTCAGAATATTCAAAATGGCAGACACAGCAGATGATGCTAGTACTGTAGTATTCAATTCAATAAACTTTAATTATCCCACTTGTTAGTCTAGTAATAATTCTAATACCAGTTACCATTGAAGATGCTGAGAGGTTAGCACTTTCACAAGTGACAGGTGAATCACATCCAGAATCTGGGCATACTATCAGTATTATAACTATGCCCTGCATCTGTTCTACAGAGTATACAGTGCATGTTGTTATGTTATCCAAATTCCTACTTTGCTTGGAACTGGATCACACACGCACCTGTTGTATTATAAAGATCCTGTAGTCCATGTATTGCCAGAATTATGCGATCAGTTAGATAAAGATCCTGTAGTCCATGAGACTTTTACCCGTCCCTAATAGTAATACTGTAACAGTCACTATGGCTATGGTCTCTGTGAACGTACAGCTACATTTACATTAGAAGAATGAGACAGAGTTCTGTGACTGGTTTATGAAAATACAATTTTGTGTCAAGACTGCTACAATGTATAAGCAAAACACGAATGCAAACGTACATATGATTCCATACGACTTTTATTGTTTATAAATACTAAATAGTTTTTATTTGTTTCTTTTGAATTTAGTCAATCACAATATACTGATTAACTGAATTGACAGTCGAGGAATTGGCCTGATTTGAATCCCTTCCCTGGACTGTTTTCCTGAAATCTGATAACGATCCGAACATGTGAACAAAAGCTTAAAAATTTAATGATCCAAATTTGCTCCACCTTTTGGAAAATGCAATTCCGCCGCATCTTCTTCCTGAGGTTCACTACTCGTGTTGTTCGTCGCAGCCATTTTGGAAACTAATTTTGCAAAAATTCAGAATGGTATCGAACCGCATAATAATTTAGAAGAAATTAAAAACTAGAAGCACAGTAGTATTCAACACCTGAATCGATAATTGCTGCAGTTATAATTTATAAATCAGTTAACAAGCCAGGGTTAATGTGACCTTCCGTAATGTTTTTCTAATCATGTGACGATCATGTGACCTAGTACAAACACAACATGGACGACACAACACCTCTTTTGGCTGGGCAGGACTCTACACAGTCTTTAACTTCGTTCAAAGGAAGTACCGAACTAGACCACGCAGAAGAGGGCCACGGAACAAAGAGACCGGTTTGTTTTACTTCGTACAGAGCAGTGTTTTTTTGTTGTTGTCTTTGTGCACAGTCGTATTGTTGCTGCTGTGATGACCCGCTTCGCACGAACGCTCGCCCGGCAGGCTTTATTCTCTCTCTCAACCCGAAGGCATTTTGCGCTGTTTGTCAAATTTATGCGAGGGGGTGTTGCACTTAACGTACATCAACAACATGTGCACCAAAGCAAATAAAATTCTGGCCCGTTTCTGATGGCGCCTCTATGATCTCGAGTGTGTAAATGGCAGTTAAAAGCTTCTTCTCTCTCTCTCTCTCTCTCTCTCTCTCTCTCTCTCTCTCTCTCTCTCTCTCTCTCTCTCTCACGCACACCCTCTTTGGCTATGCTGCACTATGCTAATGACAGTTACTATCCTTTTACATTAAAAATAAAAATAAAAACTCCTTTGTCTGACTTCAAGTTCTAGTCCAAATCAGGTGGAGAGAGCTGTTCTGATTAAACCAACAGCACAGATTAATACAAAATATAAAGTTTTTACTTTTTATGATGTTAGTTTAGACACATTTTAGAAGGCTGTATTTAGAAGGCTAGTTACTTGAATGACTAATACAGACTGATTCTAAGAGTAAGATGAACTCAAGATTGGATGCTTGTGTAATGGTGCAGACACTATATGACTAGTCAAACTTGATCAAATTCAAAGCCTACAGTTTGGCAGGATGCAGTACTACTGATTTACTTTCAGTTCTGCAGTACTTTTTATGCTTGCAAGTGCAGACAGGGAAACACACACCAAAAACACACACACACACACACACACACACACACACACACACACACACACACACACACACCCCCTAAGGCTGTTGAATTAGCATGATATTTGGTCACATAAGAGAATCAAATAAACAACAGATTAAATGATTGCTGTTCATCTGCAAATGTAAAGTTTTTATGCCAAGATTTTGGTGAAGGCATAGATTTGAAGTTGGCATATATTATATGCGTGAACTGCACTGTGACTGACCTTGTACAGCATGAACGCTACTTACTGACTCATATAACATTATCTCCATCTTACAGATAAGTTCAGTGGCGTTGACCTGATTATGGGCTAAATACTACAGTACAAGCTGGTCTGATGCAGTTGTATAATGTGTGTTACAATGTGTATACTTATTATATATATATATATATACTCTGAACCCTGATGCCAGCAATCCAAGTTCTTATGTGACCTATTTTTTTGTTTTTGTTTTTTTCTTCTGCTGATCTTTCGCATTTATATTGATTTTAGCTGCTGCAACACCAGCATCATCAGCAATGGGGAACCTTATCTTTTTTGAAATCTTGGTGGAAGCTAATTATTTTCCTCATTTTTTTAATTTATTTTTTCCGCTCTCTCTTTCTTCCTTTCTTGCTCTTTTCTTTTTCTTCATTTCAGCTGCTGAGCTGAAATATATTCTTCTGTTCTCCACAACATAACTATGTTGGCCATTTCTGAGGAAGAATTGGCCAAGGCAGGTATCTCACTGAAATAAACATTGTTTGTGATTTCAGACTTACTGTTTGTGATTTCAGACTTTAACATGCAACCTTGCCTTTGCTGTGGCTGTCTGTATCTTGGGCTCTTCTTTCCAAGTGGGTTACAACACTGGTGTGGTTAACTCTCCAGCAGAGGTATGCTCTTCACTGGCCTGACATTTTGTTGAGGATGTGCATATTACTTGGAAAGCAGATTGATAATGATGTGGGATTTTAGACCAATTTACTCACGGGTAATGACATGGGATTTCAGACTCCTGGATTGACACATACATGTATGCTTGCATACCTGGCCACACATGCACTTGAAGCAAAGGCACGTGCTTGTACATGCACCCTCAATCATGGATGATTTATATATAAATATATTATATGTACATGCATACACACTTAAAAGTTATAAGTACATGCACACACACACACATACACGCACACAACACACACACACACACACACACATATGCATACACACACACACACACACACATGCATGCACGCGTGTATGCACACACACACACACACACACACACACACACACACACACACACACACACACACACACACACACACACAGGCATTTGACTGCTAGTACTTTAAAATAACAATCAGGATGGTAATTTTCAAGATCATTGTGATCATGCTTTTACCTTATAAACAGATTTTTAAAGTATACTTTTCCTGATGATTTTCAGGTGATTAACATTCTAATTGCCACTGACACTAAACAGAATCAGTGTTTTGTCAAAGGCAGACAACTGAATGACCTTTTTAAGAATTTCCAAAGTATTGTTGTGTTGCACTGTATTGTTGTCTAGGTGATCAAAGACTTCTACAATGCCACCAACATCAAGCGGAACGGGGAGCCAATTTCGGGTAGCCTGCTGACGGCATTATGGGCAATCACAGTTTCCTCCTATGCTGCTGGCGGCATGATAGGCGGGCTGTCTGCTGGTTTCTGGGCCAACCGATATGGCAGGTGGGTGGGGCTGTGTTGTTGTGCCCATTCTTAAAGTAAAAGTCCAAGGTTTTTAAGTATGCAAAATGACCATCGAAATGATTGACAAATGAGTCACTAGTTTCAGATTTAATGAAATAAAAAAATGTTTAATTGGGTTTTTAATCGATTTTATTTTCTGTATGCTGGCCGAGACTACAGTCTCGGGTTCTCCATCAGTCACGTGACTTTCCCGGAAGTGACGTCAGTCTGGGGAGTCAGTGCGGTTGCCATCTTAGATTCTTCAGTAAACTGTGTATGCGTGTGGTCGACAAAAGAGTTAACTATGCTGGTCTACTGTGTTGCCGCGAACTGTAACAATTCACAGACGACCCCAGGTATAACAATGCACGAGCTCCCGCGCAATCGACCCACAGTGAGGCGAAAGTGGATTAAATTTATACAATTCAAATGAGCTGACTTTCTTGCTGCACCGCATCACGCCCATTTGTGTTGCGAGCACTTCAGTTAGTGCGATTTCGCAAACCCCATGGAATACCGCGTGGGGTTTGCTTCGAAGCTGACACGAAAGAGCTTTGAAGCTGTTTTGGTACTCTTTCAAAATCCTGCCTGACAGGCTCAAACTGATACGGCTGTATCCTTGTGGATCTCTTGGGCAAAGTATCAGTTTCGTCTTCGGAGCTCGAGTTGGCCATTTTGCAGCGACTCCCCAGAGTGATGTAGTAGGCATATGGTCACGTGATTTGGGCGTCATGGCCTTGCATTCGGTACGACAGAAAATGCCTTTTTTCATGCATTTATAACCCTCAGATCACAGTTTCACCTACATCATCGTTCTCGGTGAACTTTAACAGAAATCGTGTCAAAAATCACCCCTCACCTTGGACTTGTCCTTTAACTAGACTGCACACCAAAACAACATAACAACACAGCTCAACTGAAAGCAGATAAGTATCCTACATCTCATTTTTCACTGTTTAACTGTTGTGTTAGTGTTGCTTTGTAGCTTGAAAAAGGGTCTTATCCCCCAAATTTTGATGTTGTGTTTTCACTTTTGTCATAATAAATAGCTTTCTTTTTAACCTTTTGTATGTTTGGATCTTCCATTCTTAGCTTGTTGATTGGTGTAACAAAATGTTTGGGGTTTTGTTTTTCTTTCTCAAAATGCCATATATATATTTGTTAGGCTAGAATAACATATAGTTCTATATATAGAGATTTGTGTGAGTAGTCAAAAAGTCTATTACTTTGAAAATGATTACTTATAAACATTTTTTAAAGTGCGCTATGTGTCAAAATAGTTTGAAATTACAGAGGTTTAAATCTGTGATGAACGAAAATGAAACAAAATCTGTTTGTTGTAATCTAGGAATGTGATGTAGAACAACTGTGAACACTGTAAGATAGAGATGTATTGAACTTGTGTTTTGATTTGTTGGATTCACAGTGGCCATTGCAATGTGAATGTGTAAGATACATTGCAGTTGTCAAAAAAAAATTAAGTGAAACATTGATCTTTTTTGTTGTTGTTGTCTTTTTGTATGTGTGTGTCTTAAAAATGCACAGAGAAGAGTGCTGTAACAATATTGTTGTAGGATACTTATTTGCTTTTTTGTTGTTGAGATAAATGAGATGTAGGATGCTTATTTGCTCTTTGTTTTAAAATAAAAAAGAAATAAAAAAGCGTGATGTCTGTAATAAGACTGGTCTCCATTGCAGACGAGGTGCGTTGCTCAGAAATAATCTTCTGATTGTGGTTGCTGCTGGGTTACTGGGGTTTTCCAAGTTTGCCAAGTCCTATGAGATGTTGATTGCTGGGCGCATCATCAGCGGTATCAACGCTGGTAAGTTGAGTGTGATGGAGCGCACAGATAAGGCATCCACTTCACATTTTAGGTACCAGCAATTCACAACTTCATGCTGATCACCGTATCATTCTGGTTAATAGAGAGGGTTAGTACCCGGGTGGTAGTGGTAGTGGTGGTGGCAGTGGCACAACCTGTCTGGCTACGCTTGTGCACGTGCCTCAAGCGTAATGTAGCCGAAGTCGCACAGATTGCTACCTAAACACCTGATTTGGTTTTGCCTAGGCTGGCATTTGGAGACAACTATCAGTCCAACTCACAGGAGAATATTTCCTCTTACCTCTGGGTTTTGGAGACGAAAGGAGGTGGGAGTATCACACTGATGCCTAGGGTTGATTTTTCCAGGTATCAATTCAGGTGTGGCCCCTCTGTACCTGTCAGAGATTTCCCCCGTTGCTCTCCGCGGCTTGTGCGGCACCTTCAACCAGCTCGCCATCACCTTCGGAGTGCTGATCGCTGAGGTCATCGGCCTTGGCATTGCGCTAGGCACAGAGAGTCTGTGGCCCTTCATTCTTGGTGAGCTGTACAGCACATTGGACTGTTTACATTATTTTGTTATTGGTTTTCTGGTTCTGGTGTTTTTTTGTTTGTTTTTTGTTGTTGTTTTTTTAGGATACAAAAGTGTCACAGAAAATGTATTCTAACTTTCTGGCAAAGACACTAAACAAAAGTGTGTGTCCTACAGGGCACAATCCCAACAAAAAGAGACATCTGATTGGCTTCTTTTCTTCTTTTTTTGAGGATACAAAAGTGTCACAGAAAATGCATTCTAACTTTCAGGCAGACACTGAACAAAAGTGTGTGTCTAACAGGGCACATCCCAACAACAACAAGAAGAGACACCCTATTGGCATTTTTTGTGTGCTTTTTTTTTTTCTTTTTTTTCTTTTTCTTTTTGAGGATACAAAAGTGTCACAGAAAATACATTCTAACTTTCAGGCAGACACTGAACAAAAGTGTGTGTCTAACAGGGCACATCCCAACAACAACAACAAAAAGAGACATCCTATTGGCATTTTTTGTGTGCTTTTTATTTATTTTATTTATTTATTTATATATTTTTTAGGATACAAAAGTGTCACAGAAAATGCATTCTAACTTTCAGGCAAACACTGAACAAAAGTGTGTGTCTAACAGGGCACATCCCAACAACAACAACAAAAAGAGACACCCTATTGGCATTTTTTGTGTGCTTTTTTTCTTTTCTTTTTTTTTTCTTTTTTTTTAGGATACAAAAGTGTCACAGAAAATGCATTCTAACTTTCAGGCAAAGACACCAAACAAAAGTTTGCATCCTACAGGGCTCAATCCCAACAGCAACAACAACAAAAAGAGACATCCTATTGGCTTTGTGTGTGTGTGTGTGTGTGTGTGTGTGTGTGTGTGTGTGTGTGTGTGTTTCTTTTTGTGTGTGTGTTTCTTTTTGTGTGTGTTTTTGAGGATACAAAAGTGTCACCAAAAAATACATTCTAACTTTTAGGCAAAGGCTCTAAACAAAAGTTTGCACCCTACAGGGCACATCCCAACAACAACAATAAAAGAAACATCCTGTTGGCATTTTTTGGGGGGTGGGGGGGGGGGGGGGTTGAGGATACAAAAGTGTTACAGAAAATGCATCCTAACTTTCAGGCAAAGACACTAAATAAATGTTTGAGGCCTGCAGGGCTCAATCCCAACAACAACAAAAAGACATAAAAAATTTATTGGCATTAAAAAAAATAAATTGAGGATACAAAAGTGTCACCAAAAAATACATTCTAACTCTCAGGCAAAGACACTAAACAAAAGTTTGCACCCTACAGGGCACAATCCGAACAACAACAACAACAACAACAACAACAAAAAGACACATCCTGTCAGCATTAGTTGTTGCAAATAAGTTTTGCTACTTATGTTGTCATTGTTATTGTTTGTGGGACGTGTTTAACACCGAGTTGTCTCCGGAGAGGTACTGGCATGGCGGGGTGTGAGACCCGTGAGGATGGGAACACATGCTACACTGTCACCCCCAGAATGACTTTTGCATTAAGGTGGGAGGCAAAGAGAGGTACTTTAATGAGAACCAGTCGCTGGTCAGAATGAGAGCCAATCGCTGGTCAGTCACAATACGATGTCCACAAATCACAATTTTTGAAGAGAAAGAAGAGCCAAAGTGGGAAATTGAACCAGTACCGTCTGTTTACCAGCCTAACACCTTACCGCTACGGCACTAGGCCAAACCAGCCCACAGCCATTTACATGTACTTCAGGACATCTTTTCTATTAGGGTGTTGGAAAATGTTTTGTTGACACATGCTTTTATTCATAAAAGCGCACCAACAGACAGCAACAGGTATTTCTTGGAGCATCAAACAAGTAAACTTTAACAGGTGCTTAAAATGATAGATAATGCAGTGGACTAGGCCAACCACGATCCTGCATGCAATGGAACAAAAAGTCATTTGTACGTGGAAGGTGATAGGAAAAAGGTAGTGATTAAAGGGGGAAAAGAGACGAAGAATGTAAAATCATACATTTCAAGTAACGAGAAACACCCAGATACTGAAATAGACAATGGAAAGTAAAGTTTAATGTCCAAAATCACTGATCCAAACACATGAAAGGTTCAAAAGAACGCTATTTATTAAGACAAGACAAAACAAGCAAATTTTTGGGGAAATCCCCTTTGTCAAGCTACAAAACGGCACTTAAACAACAGCTAAATGGTCAAAAACGATGAAAAATGAAGTGAAAAGCTAAACCACATGTCTGTTTTTGGTTGAGCTATGTCGTTTTCCTGTCCAGTGCTTGGAAGAATTCTTCCAGGACAGGAAAACAACCAAGCACTGGACAGAAAAACAACCAAGCTCCTACAGCTGTCAAACTGATGACATTGATTTCAGGTTTCATCATTGTGCCTGTGATATTTCAAGTGCCAACCTTGATCTGCTGTCCAGAAACTCCACGATACCTCATGGTGATGCAAAATGAGGAGGATGAAGCTGAAAAAGGTTTGGGTTTCCTCAAGACCAGACCTAAACACATTTAAAGTTGTCAAATGGAGGCAGACAATGGATAAGCCTTATACCAGTCGAGGTTACTGAGGTTTGAACAGCTGTGCATTGTTGCAAAAAGTTGTTTAACTTTTGAGCTTCAGTATACTAGCCCACTCACCTCACACATTCACTCCAATCATCCAGTCCCAAAGAAACTACAGCAAAGAAGAACAGGGTGAGAAAAAATACGAGTCAGAGAAAAACATCAGCTGATGTACACACACACAAGGGAATTCATTAGCATTCAAAATATGTAACGCAAGTACACCAACAAAAGATGTGTCACCTACGGTTACTCCCACCTGGCATGCATGTAATAAATACAAGGTACATAAACTAACCAGAGGTACAGCCTTTAACACAAGTACAACAACAAAGACCTGAGTCGTCTATGGTAACTCCCACCTGGCATGCGTATATATAAATACAAGGTACATAAACTCCACCACTGAGGACATTTAACAAAAACAGAACGAAAGAACTCCACCCCTGTTACATCCTCTGTACATCTGTACCTCTGTTGGAGTTTATGTACCTTGTATTTACATGCATGCTAGGTGAGTTACTGTAGGCGATTCAGGTCTTTGTTGCTGTACCTATGTTACTTATTTCTAGCGCTAATTAACTCCCGTTGTTTGTTGATTCTGCACGAGCACTCTGGGCGTGTTCTGTTTCAGTTTTGGGTTAACTATTAGTTACTGATCTTTGTTATGTGTTATGTTGATGGCCTGTGTGATTATGTTCATATTTTGGTTTAGGTGCTACTGATGACATTCCTATCTCATGATAGAACTGTAATAACAATGTGCAGGGGTGTGTATGTGAGTGTGCACTTGTGTAAGTTGTCTGATAACCTGTCTCTCTTTTTTCACTACCTCATAAAGGTACATCCTCTGTACATCTGTACCTATGTTGGAGTTTATGTATTTTATATTTACACGCATGCTAGATGAGTTACTGTAGGCGATTCAAGTCTTTGTCGTTGTACCTATGTTACGTATAAAGGTTCTAAGTTTCCCTTTCAATTAATATCAGTAGGGTCTGCGTCCAACTCATGATTTCTTTTCCCGGCCACTCCAGTTTTCCTATGCATCCCCTGGGTTGTTTGGAACTGGGTGATTTTTCTTCCTTTTGCAAGGTCAGACTTTTTTCTTTTTTTTATCCATTCGCACTCCAAAGCTCGGCTCCTCCCCTTCGCTCTCATCTGTCATCTGATTTTGATGTGTAATAATACTCATTGTTTTCTGGCTTTGAAAAAGGGGCTTACACCAAATGTTTGTGCAGGTTTTGTATTGTCATACTAAATTAGCTTTCTTTTTAACGGTTTGTGTTTGGAGCTTGTTTCAGAACGCTCGCATTCATCCTTGTTTCAGGTTGTTGTTGTTGTTCTTTTTTTTCTTTTTTCTTTCTTTTCTGATGTCCATATTTTCCTTGCCAGCACTAGTGTGGCTGAGGAGCACAGAGGATGTGGGAGAGGAACTTGAGGAGATGAGGAAGGAAGCTGTTGAACAACGCAATTCTGTTAAGGTGAGAACTTGGGATGGGCGGGGTGGGCAGAGAGTGGGGGGGGGGGGTGCAGAGAGGGGTGGGGGCGGGGGAGGGGGGGGCTTAAGTAGGGAAAGAGTTGAGCAGTGTGATTTTGTTAGGCTAAAAATTTGAGGACGTGGGAGATGAGATGAAGAAGGAAGCTGTTGAACAACGTAATTCCGTTAAGGTGAAAACTTGGGTCGGGGGAGGGAGGGGGTGGGGGGGGGGAGGGGGAGGGGAAAATTAGGGGAAAAGTGGCGGTGTGATTTTGTTACAGTAGGGAAAGAGTTGAGCAGTGTGATTTTGTTAGGCTAAAAATTTGAGTGTGGAGTGGGGCACGGGGAAAACAAATTTAAGCAGGGAAAGAGTTGAGCGGTGTGATTTTGTTACACAGGGAAAGAGTTGAGCGGTGTGATTTTGTTTGGGTAAAAACTTGAGAGTGGAATGCAGCATGGGGGGAAAACTTAAGTAGGGAAAGAGTTGAGCAGTGTGATTTTGTTTGGGTAAAAACTTGACAGTGGGATGGGGGGGGGGAGGGGGGGGGGACTTAAGTAGGGAAAGAGTTGAGCAGTGTGCTTTTGTTAGGCTAAAAAATTGAGAGTGGGGCAGTGGGGGGGGGGGGGGGATTAAGCAGGGAAAGAGTTGAGCAGTGTGATTTTGTTATGCAGGGAAAGAGCTGAGCAGTGTGATTTTGTTTGGGTAAAAACTTGAGAGTGGAATGGAGCATGGGTGGAAAACTTAAGTAGAGAAAGTCGAGCAGTGTGATTTTGTTTGGGTAAAAACTTGAGAGTGGAATGGAGCATGGGGGAAAAACTTAAGTAGAGAAAGAGTTGAGCAGTGTGATTTTGTTTGGGTACATGAGAGCGGGATGGGACAAGAGGGGAAAACTTATCTAGGGAAAGAGTTGAGCAGTGTGATTTTGTTTGGGTAAAAACTTGACAGTGGGATGGGAAATGGGGGGGGGGAGGGGGGGACTTGAGTAGAGTTGAGTAGGGAAAGAGTCGAGCAGTGCGATTTTGTTAGGGTAAAAACTTGAGAGTGGGATGGGGTATGGGGGGGAAACTTAACAGGGAAAGAGTTGAGCAATGCAATTTCTTTTTGTTAGTGTAAAAATGAGTGGGGTGAGGCGGGGGGGGGGGGGGGGGGGGGGGGGGGGAACTTAAGTAGGAAGGAGTTGAGCAATTTGATTTTGTTACAGTAAAAACTTGAAAATGGGGTGGGGCATGGGGGAGGGGGTTTGAAGAAGGAAAGAGTTGAACAATGCTATTATATTCTGACAAAAATCTTCTCTTTTTTTTTCCTTTTTTTTTTAAATATTGTAACAGTAAACAGCTTTTGGAAGGAAAGAGTTTGAAAATTCTGTCATGGCCAAACTCAGGAAAGGAGTTTGAAGAAGAAAAAGAGATGATGTTCAGGTAAAAACTTCCAAGGAGGACAGTTAAGGAAGGAGGAAGGAGGATCCGAAAGAACGCGCTTTATTAGGACACGACAAAAGCAGCAAATTTGCCGGGTAACCTGCTTTGTCAAACTACTAAACGACCTAGCTCAACCAACAACAAACAAATTATTTTTCACCATTTAGCTGTTGTTTAAGGGTCGTTTTGTAGCTTGACAAAGGGGATTACCCCCTGAAAATTTGCTGGTTTTGTCTTGTCCTAATAAACAGTGTTCTTTTGAACCTTTTATTTGTTTGGATCTTGTTTTAGAACACTAGCAGTCATTCTTGTTTCAGATTATTAGAAACTTTTGTTTTTTGTTTTTTGAGGAAGGCAGGAGTTGGAAAATTGTTGTGGAGAAACTTGGGGAAGAGCTTGATCAAGGAAAGACTTGGTTGAACAACGTGATCCTTGTTACTTTGCGTGAAGGGAGGGGCTTGAAGAGGTACGAAAGGAAGGAGCTGAAGAGCACGCTGAAACTTTAAATGTAATCGAGTCACTTGGAGAGGTGCCTTTCTGAGAGCTCTGTGGGTTTGCAGTTTGCAGTGTCCGACCTGTTCCGGAACCCAGAGCTGAAACGGCCGCTGATCATCTGTCTGGTGCTGCAGCTAGCGCAGCAGTTCTCAGGCATCAACGCCGTAAGTGGTCTGCAGACTTCGCATGGCGTCCAACTGGGACTTGTTATTCTCTTAACCCTTTCACTGCCAAGCGACCAATAGAAGGGCCAAACTTGAAATCATTAAGGCTTTTCCACCCTTTTACATGAACACCTGAAAGGACTTCTGTCAAAATGCGCAGTATTCAAAGTATATTTTATAACAGGACCATCAGATAATTACGCTGTTTGCATGCGTGTATGTGTGCACTTTTATTAAGCCCAAAAATGTTACAGGCTGGTGCAGTGAAGGGGTTAATGGGGAGTTTCTGTTGTCCCTGCAGGGATTTTCTTGTCTTGATGGGGACTTTTTGTTGCCCAGGCAACTCTATGTTGTCCCAGATGGGAGTTTTTTTAATAGATGAATTTAGAGGGTGGCTTTTAAAATAATAATAATTCATTAATTTTCATGAAGCACTAGTTTTTCATTTAAAAACAGAGGTCAGCGCTCTGTACAAAATTTAAATATAAAGTACATACATGCTGAGACACCTCAGGTTGAAAACGAGTTACTATAAACAGTTAAAGTCACAATAAACTAAACAGGCAAGACCTACCTTACACACACAACACTCATGCGTACATGCATGCACACGTGTACCCATGCATGCACATACACACACACACACACACACACTCACACACACACAGGCACGTATGCACACACACACATACACACACACACACACACACACACACGTAGCACACACACACACACACACACACACACACACACACACACACACACACACACACACGTATGCACACACACACACACACACACACACACACACACATGCAAGCACATGTACACACACACACACACACACACACATGCAAGCACATGCACACACATGGCACATCAATCAACTTAAATAATTTAAGAACAAGTTGGGGGGGAGCGGAGGGAGAATTTGCTAGAAGTAGCAGAAAAGAAAGAAGCGTCAGAGAAGCAAGAGAGTTTTTGAGGCAAACTGAGTTGAACAGAGTTTGGACGATTTCTGCTGTTTTTGTAACAGGTGATATACTACTCCACCCGAGTGTTTGAGGACGCTGGTCTGTCCAAGTCCGTTGCCCAGTATGCGACGGCTGGCACTGGGGTCGTAAATGTTGGCATGACGTTTGTGTCGGCCATCTTGATGGACAGGCTGGGACGTCGCACGCTGATGATCTGGGGCCTAGGTGGCATGTTTGTCTTCACTGTGATGCTGACCATGTCCTTGGTGTTTCAGGTACTACTGTTACTAGGATTTCATTCTCTCTTGGTTCCCACTGATGGTTAGGATGTTGAACTGGATGATGGATGGGTCCCACTAATGTTGGGATGTTGTGGTGGATGCATGGTTCCCACTGATGGTTTGGGATGTTGTGGGTGGATGGTTCCCACTGAATGACTGATGGTTGGGATGTTGTGGTAGATGCATGGTTCCCACTGATGGTTTGGGATGTTGTGGGTGGATGGTTCCCACTGAATGACTGATGGTTGGGATGTTGTGGTAGATGCATGGTTCCCACTGATGGTTGGGATGTTGTGGTAGATGCATGGTTCCCGCTGATGGTTGGGATGTTGTGGTAGATGCATGGTTCCCACTGATGGTTGGGATGTTGTGGTAGATGCATGCTTCCCACTGATGGTTGGGATGTTGCAGTGGATGGATGGTTCCCACTCATTATGGTTGACTTGGCATTAATATCCAATTATTAACCATCTGTTGGTTCTGTATATTTTTGTAGACACGCTTGTTTTTGTAATGTACACCTCAGGCTCATCTTAGGTATAAGCTCTTTATAAATACTCTTTCACGTTATGTTACTGCCACCATTACTAGTGTGTTCTTTTTTGTGCAGCTTCTCCATTGGTGCACATAGTCAAATCGTAGTCGTAAAAAACTTATACATTGCCTCTCCCTCTCTCCCTCCCTCCCTTTCTCTTCTTCTCCCCCTCCACCCTCTCTTTCTCTCTCTCCCGCTGATATTAGTTTCATTATGACCTTGACTGTGGATTGGGTTCAAATTTGTCAATGCTCTGTTTTCAGTCCTCAGTTTCCTGGTTGTCTTACCTGTGCATCACTGCTGTTGTCTTGTACATCACCTCTTTTGCCACTGGTCCAGGTTAGTACATGATCACAAAGATGATGATTTACCTTTGTCCACAGGTAGAAAGGCTTGCGGTTGTCAGGGTAGGACATTGGTAACTTATTGAACCGCCTGTGTGTGCCATTGTCAGGGTAGGATGTTGGTAACCTTGTTGAAGCCCCTGTGTGTGCGGTCGTCAGGGTGGAATGTTGGTAACCTGTTGAAGCCCTGTGTGTGCAGCCATCAGATAGGATATTGGTAACCTTTTGAAGCCCTGTGTGTGTAGTTGTCAGGTAGGATGTTGGTAACCTTTTGAACCCCTGTGTGTGCGGTCATCAGTAGGATGTTGATAACCTGTTGAACCCCCTGTGTGTGCAGGTTGTCAGGGTAGGATGTTGGTAACTTGTTGAACCCCCTGTGTGTGCAGGTTGTCAGGGTAGGATGTTGGTAACTTGTTGAAGCCCTGTGTGTGTGGTTGTCAGGGTAGGATGTTGATAACCTGTTGAAGCCCTGCGTGTGCGGTCATCAGAGTAGGATGTTGGTAACCTGTTGAAGCCCCTGTGTGTGCGGTCATCAGAGTAGGATGTTGGTAACTTGTTGAAGCCCTGTGTGTGCAGTTGTCAGGGTAACTGTTGGTAACTTGTTGAACCCCCTGTGTGTGCAAACCATTGGTAACTTGTTGAACCCCCTGTGTGTGCAGTTGTCAGGGTAACTGTTGGTAACTTGTTGAACCCCCTGTGTGTGCAGTTGTCAGGGTAACTGTTGATAACTTGTTGAACCCCCTGTGTGTGCAAACCATTGGTAACTTGTTGAACCCCCTGTGTGTGCAGTTGTCAGGGTAACTGTTGGTAACTTGTTGAACCCCCTGTGTGTGCAGTTGTCAGGGTAGGATGTTGGTAACCTGTTGAACCCCCTGTGTTGCCATTTGTCATCACAACTGTTAATTGGATTGTGTTTTCTGCAACCACTATGATCTGCGTGTGTGTGTGTGTGTGTGTATATGTGTGTGTGTGTGTGTGTGTGTGTGTGTGTGTGTGTGTGTGTGTGTGTGTGTGTGTGTGTGTGTGTGTGTGTGTGTGTGTGTGTGTGTGTGTGTGATGCCAGTCTATGCTTCTACATGTGAGATTTGTTTGCTGAGTGTCAGACTAATACTTGCCCATGGACTTTGACTCTGTGTGTGTGTGTGTGTGTGCCAGGTTCCATTCCCTGGTTCTACGTTGCTGAGCTGTTTGCTCAGGGTCCCCGCAGTGCAGCGGTCAGCGTGTCAGTTTTGGTCAACTGGCTGGCCAACTTCACTGTTGGTCTTGTCTTTCCTGAGCTACAAGTAAGTCTGGTCCCACTGCTACAGGTCACACAGCCACAAGTCACACTGACACAGGTCACACTGACACAGGTCACACTGACATAGGTCACACTGCCACAGCACTGCCATGTGTCACAGCCACAGCACTGCCACAGATCACATTGCCACTTTTATGCAGCAGTTGGCTTTAAGTTGTGTGTGATGAAAGGAACTCGCCTTATCAAAACATCCCACAGGACAAATAAATAAAAACAAGTTTTAAGCACACCTTAAAATGAAGGATATTGTTGTAAATTGCTCCCTTGATTTTGTATTTAGTTTCTAACCTGAGTTCTGTTAGCGATGGGTAGTGGCACTGGCTGTACATAGCAGCAACAAACCGGCAGTAATCTCCACTCTGACAGTGAGCACAAAGCTGTGGCTGTGTATGCTGTACAAAGTGACGTCACCATTGCTGTGTTTGTAGCACTTTGGAGATTCCAGTGCTGGTGCTGAAACAAATGTATTTTGTGTTTCAGGACAGCATTGACGAGTATTCATTTGTGCCGTTCGCTGCAGTGCTGTTCGCCTGTTTCCTCTTTGTGATCTTCTTTGTGCCCGAGACGAAGGGAAAGAGAATAGAGGAGATAACTCTGCTGTTTAAAGCACCGGACGAAATAAGCGAGACAGCATCACGGTCAGATATGGCTTACAGACAAATCAGCGAAAATTCTGATGCTGTGAACATTCAAGTGACTTGACGACACATGTGATGCTGATTGAGTTATGGCATCATGATATTTAAAAAAAAAGTGTGTGTAGGCTTCCTTGAAATGTAGGATTTAAATTTGTGATGTAGTGTGTTTGTTGTTAAAATCGTCTGCTTAAACTCAGAGAACTTGTTGAGAATCATGAGCTCTGTACAATTTTGTTTGTGTGAGCAGCATACAAAAATGTAAGTGTACTTGAAGTGTATTGTGCAAAATGATACTACCTTTGATGAATGGTTTTGTACAGTTGTTATTGCCAGCGTTTCTTGAAGGCAAGCAATTCATTTGTGTATGTGTGTGTGCGTTCATGTTGTATGCGTTGAATTTTGACAATATGTATTTGTAAAGAACGTGTAAGTGCTTAGGACCTGTGCGGGTTAGACGCTGTAAGTATTCATTATTATTATTGTTATTTGTGAGTTGCAAGTCAGCTCAACCCCCCGCCCCCTGGTGATGGGGGTTGTGGGGGGGGGGGGGGGGGGGGGGGGGTTATACTGAAATCGCCATGTCCATGTGTCCACCTGTCCAGGCTTTGTTCAAAAGATACTTTCTGAACTGCTCAACCTTTTGTAACAAGGTTGATATGAATGGTCCATCATCATGAGCTGGAGTGTCATGCCCAAAAATTGGATTGCTATCTTCAAGGTCAAGGTGAACGCTTGAAGATGTGACTGTTTTTCAGTTTTTGTTGTTGTTGTTGTTTTTTGTTTTGTTTTTAATTGTTTTTTTGTTTGTTTATGTTTCTCTGGAATTGATCATTCCTTTCCTACCAAAATTAGCTTGATGATAGATCATTATAACCCAAAATGTCAAGTGAAATAGCAGATTGCTGTGTTCTAGGTCAAGGTCAGTTTGTATTGTTTCTCAGGACAACACATTCTGAATTGTTGAACCTTTTGTAACCATTGTAACCATACTTGGTATTGTGACACATCATCATAAACTGCAGTGTCATGCAAAAAAGATTGTTTTACTGTCTTCAAGGTCAAGGTGACAGTGAGAGCTCTTATAATCAAAATATGACTTTCTGCTATATTGTCTGAACCACTGATCCTTTTTGCAGCCACACTTAATTTGATGGTACTGTTTTTGAGATCAAGGTCACGGCAATCGCTCAAGACCACAGTGAATGTTTTGTCAGTCCTATACTTTCTGTGCTACTGATCTCTATCAGCCAGACTGGGTGTGTCGGTGTACTACCACTGTTATAACTAGACCAAGTGAAAACAAAATATTTCTCTGTAGTATTTCTTTGTCCCTTGTGGGAAATTTGGGTCGCCTTACCCGGGTAAGGCACAGCAGCTGCAAGAGCAACGCTACCCATTCCTACCAGTGTGTGGTAACCACTGCTACAGGTCACACTGACACAGGTCACACTGACATAGGTCACACTGCCACAGGTCACACTGACACAGGTCACACTGACATAGGTCACACTGCCACAGCACTGCCATGTGTCACAGCCACAGCACTGCCACTTTTATGCAACAGTTGGCTTTAAGTTGTGTGTGATGAAAGGAACTAGCCTTATCAAAACATCCCACAGGACAAATAAATAAAAGCAAGCTTTAAACACACCTTTACCCGTTACTATTTTCTTCTATCCAAACAACAGTATGGCTGCCAGTGTTTGGATTTTTAACATGGGCAGATGTTGATGCATGTGATCGCACACAGGGGCTGTGCGGACACCGTAAAGAGAGTCTGCGCTGGAAGTTGACTCAGGAAAATCCCTTGCCTCCCTGGAGATTCAAACCCGTGTCCGTATTGCGCCTGGCTTTTCGGTCAGATGCTCTACCAACTGAGCTACCCCTGCCCCACCAAATATGCATTGACAGTGACGCTATGGTTTACAGTATCTAGGCACACAATGGGGTATTTTGCTGCGCAAGGTGACAAACCTTTTCTATTTGGGTGGGGTGGGGATTCCGTCTTTGTCTTTGAAATGCTGTGGTGCTGGTCATCAGTTTTGTTCAGAGTGGAATATACTTTAATATCTAGAACTTGGATTACCATGGTATGATATTCAGCGTCACTGTCCTCTGCCAGGTGCATTATATGCATTCCTAAAAAAAATTATTTGATTGATATGCATACAAAATGTATTTGATTTCTTGTGAAATCAAATGTTTATCTCCTTCAACCTCTCCCTTAGCCTGGCAAATGCTTTCACAGAAAGTCAGCTTATAAAGTCAATATAGAATCAGTCGCAGCCTACTTAAAACTGTATGGAGGTACCTCTGGTGGAGTTTATGTCCCTTGTATTTACTCGCATGCCAGGTGAGAGTTACCGTAGGTGACAGGTCTTTGTTGCACTTGTGTAACGTCTTTCAAGTGCGGATTAACTCCCTTGTTTGTTGATTTGACTTCAAACTGTATTTTCCCCTATTCTCCTTTCTCATCCTGGATGCAGTCCTTCTGTGCACCTGCGCATGTGTGTGTGTGTGTTGGGGGGGGGGGGGGGGGTATGAGGAATACAATATTATATTCAATATATTCTTTTGGAGGTTTTATGTATACAGTTTCATTGATCTTGTGAAGCGCAGCGCGCTCACTCTTGTTGGCGAGATACAGCACTATTGAAAGGACCATTATTATTATTATTTGGAACACCTTGCATCTTCATGGTGATCATTGGGTTCCACAGTGCTTAAGCACCACCATCCGAAGCCACGTCCTGCATTCAGCTTGCCTGGCTCACCATGTTGCTATGATAAGATCTCATGACATCACTGAGTCATCCTGACGTTTGTTAACTTCTTATGAATTCCAAATGCTTTGTATGTATTATATGATATATATATATCTATATCTGATATAACCAGTAAATATGCCAGATCCAGTTTGGAAGTGTTTTGGTTAGACAATTATGGCAGTTACGGCTAGCATGCAGTCAGAATTGGGCCGGCTTGTGTGCCAGATCCAACTTCCCACATCTGATTTGATTCCTTTCTTGTGAAAAAGGCTCAGATCATATTGTGCAAAACTGACCCGTTTCTGATCAGGATAGCCTGGTCAGGTTTTGGCCAAACACATCTAGTCTGGAAGCAAGCTGATAAGCAAAAATCACTGGGCCCAGTTCTGGTCAACGTTTCCAAACCGATCTGGATCAGATGCATACTTGTGCATCTAAATATTATTTAGATGCACAAGTTTAAATCCATGTCCAGAACCACAAATGAAGGACCATATCTATGCATCCAAAAAAGATTTTTGTGTGTGTGTGTGTGTGTGTGTGTGTGTTGTTGTTGTTGTTGTTGTTTTGAATGTAGAGTAAATTAATACTGTGTTATACAAGTGGGCTTTAATATGCATGGAACAATACAGATGTTAGCAGGCTCAGATTCTAATGACAGAAAATAAAGAAATGTGAATGCATGGTTATGGCCTGTTTAAGCCAGTCAGCCTGAGAGCAATGTTGTGATTTTGTATAGCATATTCTACAGCCAGTTTAGTGAGAAAGGTTTCCAGGTGGGGTGTTAGTGCTGTTGTTATTTACTGTGAGAAAGGTTTCCAAGTAAACCAGACGTTTTGAACACAGTGGGGCGTTATAGCTGTTTTTGTTTACTGTGAGAAAGGTTTTCAGAGGCAATGAGACATTTTGAACACAAAGGGATGTTAATGCTGTTTTTATTTACTGTGAGAAAGGTTTCCAGATGTACCTGACATTCTGAACACAATGGAGTGTTTGTGCTGTTTTTATTTTCTGTGAGAAAGGTTTCCAGGTGTAACCATACAATCTAAACACAATGGGGCGTTTATTTACTGTAAGAAGGGTACCAGACATTTTGAACACAATGGGGCATTAGTGCTGTTTTTATTTACTGTGAGAAAGGTTTCAAGATAACCAGACATTTTGAAGACAGTGGGGTGTTAATGCTGTGTTTGTTTACTGCAACTGTGAGAAAGGTTTCCAGAGGTAACGAGAAATTTTGAACACAGTGGGGTGTTAATGATGTCGTTATTTATTGTGAGAAAGGTTTCCAGATGTAACCAGACATTGTGAGCACAATGGAGCGTTAGTGCTGTTTTTATTTACTGTGAGAAAGGTTTTCAGATGTAACCAGACATTTTGAACACAATGGGATGTTAGTGCTGTTTTTATTTGCTGTTAGAAAGGTTTCAAGATAACCAGACTTTTTGAACACTATGGGGCATTAGTGCTGTTTTTATTTACTGTTAGGTTTTCAGGTGACCAGAAGTTTTGAATACTGTGGGATGCTGGTGCTGTTTTTATTTAATCTGGAGAGCAGTTTTGTGTGTGGAAACTGGTACTCCATAATTTGATACTCCACATTTTACCCTTTCTTCTTTCAAGGGTTTGCTGCCATTTATTTCTCCTTGCTCGGTGCTTGCTTTGGTCAGTTGCTTTTTTCCCTCCATAAATCTTTTTTTTAAATTATGCCTTGCACATTTTTAGTTTTTGTTGCAATGTCAGGGGTTTATATGTTTGTACACATTTCTAGTAGCTGATTTTCATAATGTAAATTTACTGTTAAGATTGCATGGCATTTATTGTAAAAATGAAGTTTCTATCGATTGGTGATGTATGATGCTTTGAATGAATGGCAGAAGCTGCCCAGTGATTTATGGACTGATTTATTTATTTTGTGCACAAATAGTTTTGTACAAGTATGTATATATATATATATGTCAAAAATGTGTTTATATGCTTTTGTAATCAGTGATCATACGTATCAAAATAAACACGCAAGGTTTTTTCTCCATTTGTTTAAGTGGGTTCATTCTTTTTTTCAGCCAGAGGGATGGAACTGTTGAAGTCTTAGGGCAGCAGGCATTGCTTGCAGTACTTCTGCCCAACTGCTGTAGCGCAGGTTACTTCCTACCTGTAGCAATAACGGCACTTTACTCAGCACCCATCTTCCACATTATTTAGAAGTTCACACTTACTCCATACCAGATCAGTCACACATTCACACTTACTCCATACCAGACCTGTCACACATTCACACTTACTCCATACCAGATCCATCACACATTCACTCCACACCAGAACAATCACAAATTTCTCACACTTTCTCCATACCAGATCAAACATGCATTCACACTGAGTCCATACCAGATCCATCACACATTCACACCTATTCCATACCAGATCCATCACACATTCACTCTTACTCCATACCAGATCAATCACACATTCACACTTATTCCACACCAGATCAATGACACATTCACTCCACACCAGATCAATCATGCATTCACACTTACTCATACCAGATCCATCACACATTCACACCTACTCCATACCAGATCATTCACACATACTCCATACGAGATCAAAACGCAAGTCAGCAAGACACAAGTAAAAAGCTGGCCCAAAGTTCTACACCCAACACAATTTATAGCAAACCCAACCCAACCAAAAACAGTGAATAACTACCACATCTCAATCTTTACATTTCACTTAGGGGAGAAGGCCAAGAAAAATGGGGCAGAGCCAGGAGAGGGTTCACACACTGCATCTCTTCAAGATGACAGACCCAGCAAGAGGTCTGGGAAGACCCACAAAAAAAGATGACAATATTTCCTCTAAGCTCTAAGCTAAAACTTTTTATGCCACATATCAAGTCCAACACACAACTGTGAGTGAAAAAGGTCAAATTTATTCATAAAGTGCCAGAAATTAAACAGCTTAACAATTGGTGGTCCCACTTTAACTGCGTACAATTTTCTGTGCTCTTTGCACTGGCCTTGGCTGGACCACCCCAACTCGTGTTGACATCCACACGTATGTATCCACACATAGGTTATTTAACTAGCAATGACATGTACATCAATATTCAGGCATCGTTATAATAAGTATGCCTAAACACTAGGCAACGAGAATATATTTCTTTTTAGACAAATGCAGGTGACCAAACTTTAAGCATGTAGCATTTTGGTCATCAAAATATCAACATTGTCAAATTATCAACATTTGACCCATCACTAGATCCCATTCCGATGATAAACAGTTATACTCCCAAATGCCCATTACCCCTCCCTATGCCAATGTAGACTCTTCTCCAGTGTAGGAGCTGAGGGCCCTTACAAATTAGGTGGTGGCTGGGGATATGCAAGCATTTTTTTAAAAATTGAACCTGAAACAGCTTTGTCGCCAAGCAAGTACTGTTTCAATTGATAGTGTATAATTGTGCGGTTCCAGGATCAGTTTTTTTCCCCCCATTGAACCTGCAAGAGCTTTGTCGCCAAGCAAGTACTGTTTCAATTGATAGTGTATAATTGTGCGGTTCCAGGATCAGTGCTGGTTTTCTTTAATTAAACCTGCAAGAGCTTTGTCGCCAAGCAAGTACTGTTTCAATTGATAGTGTATAATTGTGCGATTCCAGGATCAGTGCTGGTTTTCTTTAACCTACAACAGCTTTGTCGCCAAGCAAGTACTGTTTCAGTTGATAGTGTATAATTGTGCAGTTCAAGGATCCGTGCTGGTTTTCTTTAACTGAACATGCAACAGCTTAATCGCCGAGCAAGTACTGTTTCAATTGATAGTGTATAATTGTGCAGTTCAAGGATCAGTGATGCAACCAGCAGTCCCCTTGGATCAGTGCTGGTTTTCTTTAACTGAACCTGCAACAGCTTTATTGCCAAGCAAGTACTGTTTCAATTGATAGTGTATAATTGTGCGGTTCAAGGATCAATGCTGCAACCCAGCAGTCCCCTTGGGACAACGGACCCGGGGCTCATCGAGATGCTGACGCAAATACAAAAAATCGAACCAGGTGACGATCCAGCACCTGGATGCACTGGAGGGGCAGATGCTCAACAAGGTCCTCAAGAGGCCGTCAGTGCTGCAGTTGATCAGGCGCTGCAGAGCCTAACGGGTGGAAAAGTTCAGAGCGCTGCATCCACAAGCGGACACCAAGCCATCTCCTTTCCCAGAGCTGCCCCTAGCGTTGACCTGATGAGGGACGCACAGGCACCGCTAAGCCAAGCACTGGGGCAGAACACCCAAGCAATATACAGGCGAGCCTGGATGTTGCATGGGGAATATGCCTCGCAAAAAATGCCAGTTACTAAATTCCAATTACTAAACAGTCTCTCTTCCTTTTCGTAGCATACATGAAAAAACAGCAGTTTGCGGCAGTCACCGTAACTTCTTACGTATCGGTGATTGGCTACGTACACAAACTGGCTGGCACAAATGATCCAGCAAGCTCGTTCTTAGTTAAAGTCTTTGCAGGCCATCAAGAAAGACGCAACCTTTATGTGACACCTGGCTATCCAGAACAGCAGGGCATGCGATCCACAGTATGTATCGCTGTAAATTAACGCAAGCAATGTTCCTGCTAGCATACCATGCTTTCTTACGAGCAGGAGAAATAACAGAGTCAGAACACGTTTCTGTCTGCTGTAACTCTGACTAGCACAAGTATTAAGCTCCTGTTCTGACCATCCAAACATGCATCTACAGCAGAAACTGTTCTAGAGAGCAAAGAAGTAACATTACATACTGATGGAATCACTAGGGACCATCACTAGGGACCACAACAAGACAGTAGGTCAGCAAATCAGCCTTCCCAGTGGAGCTACCTTGAGTCTTGGGTTTGTTGGTGTTGACACTGAAAACTCCTCACTCTGCTTGAACTGCCTATTGATCTGCTTGATCATGAGTCAAGTGAAAATACACTGTTTGCAGAGCGAGGATGAAGAAAAGGGGGCCATATTCAAAGGCGTGCTGGAAATGATAACATCAGTTATGTCTGACAGGGCATCAGTAATGAAGAGTTACAACGAGAAACTGCTCCAGTACAAGAAAAAACTCAGGTTGGTGAAGATGTTGGTGTCCACATCTTGTACTGCAGTGCGCACTTTTTACTGGGAATGAGCAAAGCATGTGAGTCTGCCACTGCTGCCCTGAAAACAACTGAAAAGGAAATCTCACAGACTGGACTGGGGCAAGATGCTCTTAGCAGATTCAGCCACTTCGAATCAAGCAATGAAAATGCCACGTCTCAGCTTATCGCACTGCCTGTGACTGTCTCGGGCCATGGGGAGATGAAAAGAGTGGTTGAAAAGCAGAATGGCTAGGATATTGGGACAGCATTGAGAAACAGTTGGAAATGACATGCTCCCAATCAAATCTCTTTCAGTTGCTGCTTTGAGGGAGCAGCTGCCACCATCTTTCACAAAAAGGACATTGCAGCTTTTCTTCGGGATGTTGTGTCTCACTCAAACCTCAAATCATAGAAGCAGACCTGCAAGACCAAAGGTTGGTCACCCTCCTGTCTGCAGTAGCTCTGCTTTACTTCAGTGTTACAGGACCCTACTGGAAGCTGTTGCAGAGTGATGTGCTGTACACCAGGTTCTACAGTTATGTGCAGAAGATGGCCACTGTCTTCACCCGCTGGCAAACAGATCCCTCTTGCATACCGGGTCCAGCTTTTGTAGCCATTTTCGAAGGAGAATTCAAAGTGGACCACCCCATCACGTTTGAAAGAGTTCTCTCATCTGCAGGCCACAAAACACCATTGGTCCTGGTGTGCTTCAAGGCCATCCTCCAAGAAGCTCCTGGCTGTGACGCAACGTCAGCTAGCCGATTTTCTGGTGGATGGGTAAGTTTGGACCATGAACCAACTGAAGAAGACAAAGCCATCCTCAGCCATTGTCCTCTGACAAACTGGCGAAAATGTGTTCGGGGACATGGACTTTGACCTTGGCAAACGACAACACTGCAGTCTTCACCACAGGACAACGACCCACATGCTGAAGCGAAATAAGACAAGTGAATGGTTGGACAGCAAAGCTCCTGCGGAATCTTCATCCCTCCTGAAGACAGCAAAGAAGAATGGAAAAATGCTGCGAAAAAAAACACAGGGAACAGGAAAGGCTTGTTAAAAGGAGAATCAAAGATGCAAGCTGTGGAACAAAAGCAGAGAATCATACAGTGCATTCTGGAACATGGAGGGCCTTGTGCGTCAGCAAGAGATGTAAAGAAAATTATGAGGAGTAAGTAACTTTGGCATTTTACGCCCAGTCAACCATTAGGGTTATATCAGGGCAAAACTTATGAGGAAGACTAGAACTGTCAGCAAATTTCTGCTTGCCTTGAAGGCAGAAATCTGTTATCAGAAGACTGTGCTTGGGGTGGGTAGAGGCCTCAGACTGACTGGGTCATGGGTACAGCTATTCCAAAGCCTGACGGCTCATCTTGGTGACCCGGCAATTGTTGAAAGTGATTCTGCATCTGACAGTCACACCGCTCCTCCACAGTCAGCTGATAGTGCCAGAAAACGGAAGAGAGTTTCTTCTGAGAGTGACACTGACAGTGCGTAGGATTGAAGTCTTCAGACAGTGACTCAGACGAGCTGACACAGGATGAGCCTAAGTTCCCCTTTTTTCCCCGAAACAGCAGATGCAATGAGTCAGAGGTTTTATGACAGCCACTATGTATCATTGGCAGGAGCTGCCACAATTTTTGTCACGACAAACACGTCTTTTGTCACGACAAAAGTATGCTTGCCGTGACAAAATAGTTTTGTTGCGACAAAAATGTGTTTGTCGTGACAAAACTTTTGCCAAGAATACTTTTGTCGTGACAAAAGACGTGTTTTGTCGCGATAAAAATGATACCTGTGGCAGCTCCCGCCAATGATAACTATGTGGGTCAGGTATTGGCCGTTCAGAATACAGCTGATGTAAAGTTCCTAGAGAAGACATGACTTCTTTAGACGGCCTGCTTGTGAAGACATCAAAGAAACAGAGGCCAGGTTTGTCTTCTGCTGGGACTTTGAAGTGAAGGTTCACTCCAGAGATGGGTAAGTGTCTGTGGTCAGTACCAACAGTGAAGATGCTTGAGAAAGCCTACCAGAGAATAGGGCAACTATAGAGCTAAGGTGAGATTCACACAAGAACACTCACAACTTTGACTTTGTCCAGGTTTTCTTATGCAGCATCCCATAAACGTGCCCTTAAAACAATATACAATTATACGCAATAACAACACCAACACAACAGCTCATAACTTTGACTTTGTCTGGGTTTTCTCATGCAGCGTCACATATGTGCCCTAAAAATAGTATACAATAACAATACTAATACAACTGTTACTGCAAGAGCAGATGCGATTATCCAATCAGCACGAATGGTCAAAGCATGCATGGCTGTATTCTGACCTACTATGGGCTTTAAAGGAGAACATTTGTCAGCTCTGGGTTCTCAACAGAGGGAACTGCAGTACCCAGCACAGAAACCTGCTCATGACGACAAGCAGTTATTGGACTTTAATGTCCCATCAACTGCACAGGGTCAAGGACAAGCAGAGTGACCTATTACTCCACACTGGGAGCTGCTTTCATCATCTATGATGACAAGCAGTGACCCATTTTATTCCACAACCCCACATGGGAAACAGGGTTAGCTACAGCTAACACAGTTAAAACGTTGGGTGAGGACTGGAAAAAAATGAAGTTGAGCGGACTAGGAAGGTTGAAATTAGAATAAGGAAAGAATTCCTGGCAGTGGGCGAAGCATGCACGGCTATATTCTGACCTACTCTAGGCTTTAACAGGAGAACATTTGTCAGCTCTGGATTCTCAACAGAGGGGATTTTTTAATCCCTGTATCTGCAGCACCCCTCCGCAGAGGGCATTGTTGGACAAAAAACAGCATCACCTCAGTTACACACTCACTGGTGGACACAAGGGACTTTGTTCAATGGTGATATCAACGGGCCAGCGTCAGGAAAGCACAGCCGCTGACAAAGAATCAAGGGCGATAAATTTGAACATGGAATGGAAGCTGGACCCTACAGCACTCTCTCATGCTTTATCCCGCTTGCAGGCGCACCATGACATTGACCTGTTCACCATGAATGATAAAAGACATGTCACGGGTGGACCTAAATTTAAAATCCATATCCCTGGAAGTGGCAGCATCCACAACTTCGTCATCGGTGACTCTATCCTCCGCACCATTGACAGGAAGAGACTCGACTGGACTGGCAAGACCCATGTCCGTACCATGGCAGGAGCTAGGGTATCAGACGTCACTACTTCCCTCGGAGCCTGTGCCGAATGTGATGACGTCAGGTGGATAATTCTGCACGTCGGAGGCAACGATAAACACAAACAGTACTCACTCCGCTGAAGACCTGGAGACGGACTTTAAAGAGCTGGTGGCAGAGGTGACACGTGTTTTTCCTAAAGCTGAAGCAGGCATCACAGCCCTTCTTCCATATGCCCGATATGACGACATCTCTGTGCCACAGGTGTTCACACAGCGTGTTCAGCACAGGAATGATGTCACAAAGGTGCCCACTAGAGGTCTTTGCCCGATATGACGACATCTCTGTGCCACAGGTGTTCACACAGCATGTTCAGCACAGGAATGATGTCACAAAGGTGCCCACTAGAGGTCTTTGCCCGATATGATGACATCTCTGTGCCACAGCATGTTCAGCACAGGAATGATGTCACAAAGGTGTCCACTAGAGGTCTTTGCCCGATATGACATCTCTGTGCCACAGGTGTTCACACAGCATGTTCAGCACAGGAATGATGTCACAAAGGTGCCCACTAGAGGTCTTTGCCCGATATGACGACATCTCTGTGCCACCGGTGTTCACACAGCATGTTCAGCACAGGAATGATGTCACAAAGGTGCCCACTAGAGGTCTTTGCCCGATATGACGACATCTCTGTGCCACAGGTGTTCACACAGCATGTTCAGCACAGGAATGATGTCACAAAGGTGCCCACTAGAGGTCTTTGCCCGATATGACGACATCTCTGTGCCACAGGTGTTCACACAGCGTGTTCAGCACAGGAATGACGTCACAAAGGTGCCCACTAGAGGTCTTTGCCCGATATGACGACATCTCTGTGCCACAGGTGTTCACACAGCGTGTTCAGCACTGGAATGACGTCACAAAGGTGCCCACTAGAGGTCTTTGCCCGATATGACGACATCTCTGTGCCACAGGTGTTCACACAGCGTGTTCAGCACTGGAATGACGTCACAAAGGTGCCCACTAGAGGTCTTTGCCCGATATGACGACATCTCTGTGCCACAGGTGTTCACACAGCGTGTTCAGCACTGGAATGACGTCACAAAGGTGCCCACTAGAGGTCTTTGCCCGATATGACGACATCTCTGTGCCACAGGTGTTCACACAGCGTGTTCAGCACTGGAATGACATCACCCAGTCCTCCACTGGAGAGTTCAGCTTGAGGTGAATTTTGAACATTTCGGATTCTCAGCACAGGAATCTGCCATGTATTTTCCAGCTCATGGATGTCTCCCAGTGTCACCTCACTGTGAGCGTGAAGGTCAAATCTGGCCACAGTTAAAGACATTTGAAAAATTCTGTATCATATGAATGAAAGCACCAACAACAAAAACATCTGGTGCTTATAATTATGCACAATGACTGCCTTCTTTAATATTTAAGAAAAGGTTGTCACTATAAAAACGTGTCATCAAACATCCAATCAGCTGTGAGCCTGTCTGGCATAGCAGCAACTAAGGCAATCGGCTGGCAAGCTGATCTCGTTTATTTTTGTGTCAGCTGTTTGCTCTTTGAAAATTGAGCTTTAATCTCCCCATGCAGTGAAATGAAATGGCCCAGACTGCTGCCCATCTTGCTGCAGAATCATTCTGGTTGCGATGGGGTTGTGTTAGGTATGGCACGATTACCTCTCCTCCCATCTCTTCTGAAGTACTTCTCTGAGTTAATTAGCACTCAAATGATGTCGCACAAAACAAAGGCCCGAGTTGCCTACAGTAACTCTCACCTGGCATGGGAGAAAATACAAGGTACATAAAATCCACCAAAGGTACATTATCAACAAAGGATGCCCTCCAGTGGCATATAATACATAGATACCTGCATGCCAGGTAGCATATAATACAGAGATACCTGCATGCCAGGTGAGAGTTACAGCAGGCGACTCGGGTCTTTGTTGTGTTCGTGTCGTGTATTTCACACATTAATTAACTCCCTTGTTTGTTGATTCTGCACAGGCACTCTGGGCCTCATTCTATTTCAGAATGTCAGCATTCATAAGTCTACATTTCAAGAGAATGTCAGCATTCATAAGTCTACACTTCAACAGAATGTCAGTGTTCGTAAGTCCACATTTCAACTGAATGTCAGCATTCATAAGTCTACATTTCAAGAGAATGTCAGCATTCATAAGTCTACACTTCAACAGAATGTCAGTGTTCGTAAGTCCACATTTCAACTGAATGTCAGCATTCATAAGTCTACATTTCAACATAATGTCAGCATTCATAAGTCTACACTTCAACAGAATGTCAGCGTTCATAAGTCTACATTTCAACAGAATGTCAGGGTTTATAAGTCTACATTTCAACAGAATGTCAGCATTCATAAGCCTACATTTCAACAGAATTTCGGCATTCATAAGTCTACATTTCAACAGAATGTCAGCGTTCATAAGTCTACATTTCAACAGAATGTCAGCGTTCATAAGCCTACATTTCAACAGAATTTCGGCATTCATAAGCCTACATTTCAACAGAATGTCAGCATTCATAAGTCTACATTTCAACAGAATGTCAGCGTTTGTAAGTCTACATTTCAACAGAATTTCAGTGTTTATAAGTCTACATTTCAACAGAATGTCAGCGTTCATAAGTCTACATTTCAACAGAATGTCAGCATTCATAAGCCTACATTTCAACAGAATTTCGGCATTCATAAGTCTACATTTCAACAGAATATCAGCGTTCATAAGTCTACATTTCAACAGAATGTCAGCATTCATAAGCCTACATTTCAACAGAATTTCGGCATTCATAAGTCTACATTTCAACAGAATGTCAGCATTCATAAGTCTACATTTCAACAGAATGTCAGCGTTTGTAAGTCTACATTTCAACAGAATTTCAGTGTTTATAAGTCTACATTTCAACAGAATGTCAGCATTCATAAGTCTACATTTCAACAGAATGTCAGTGTTTGCAAGTCTACATTACATACAGTGAAATTTGTCGCACAAGCACTGAAGATAGAAAGCTGCTTAAAAAAAAGAGAAAAAAAGGCAATCACTGAAGGATACTTGGTGCCAAGAACAATTCTGCTGACGCCATCATCAGGGTTCGTGAGCCGTGTAATCAGCTGCGGAATCTCGTCAAAGCTGCCCTTGTCCACAAAGGAGAACAGGAACATGATGGCATCCACTCCGTCTTTACAGGCCTGCAAAACAAAAACGGCCAAACTAATTATGGTAGGATTTGATGACAACATTTAATTTTTGACGGCCACTCAGTAAGAAAGGAACTAATTTGATAATGACTTTCAATTTTTGACGGTCACTCGACAAGAAAGGAACTAATTTGAGAATGATTTTCCAGTTTTGACGGTCACTCACTTAGAAAGGAACTAATTTGATAATGACTTTAAATTTTTGATGGTCACTTGATAACAAAGGCACTACTTATCTGTAGCTTTTAAAAGACATACAGCAGCAGCAAGCAGCAGCTCAGTTGAGACATATCACCAATACTGGAAGTTCTGGGCATTAGGAGCTGTCAATTTTCAACCCTAACATGTCACACCGGTCCAAGCCAGAATCGACTACAAACTGTCAACTGTTTGTCACAACTTCTCCAACTCATCTCCAGCCTATTTCTCTGACCCTCTCACTGGGTACACCCCTTCCAGGCAGCTTTGTTCTTCTGCAGACACATGGCTGTTAGAACAAAAAGACCATTAGCCAACCCCGTTTCTCCTACTGTGCTCCAGAGCAATGGAACTCACTCCCCTCTGACATCCGCCACATTCAGTCCTCCCATGCC
The DNA here is from genome assembly GCA_018857735.1 of Alviniconcha marisindica. Lineage (NCBI taxonomy): Eukaryota > Metazoa > Mollusca > Gastropoda > Provannidae > Alviniconcha > Alviniconcha marisindica. The sequence continues at coordinate 1,348,010 of JABMCL010000979.1, forward strand.
TTGAAAAACTGCATTAAAAGCTCACCTCTACAAGCAATACCACAAGTGATTTCAAATCTGGTCTTCTTATTCATTCCCCCGCTCCCTGTTACATTCCTTCTGTTCGCCCATGTGTGTGTGTGTGGCGGGGGGGGGGGGGGTATGGTGTGCAAGGAACTTATGCAACATTATGACTATATAATTATTATTTTGGAGGTTTTAAGGTGTACATTTTTGTTGAATTTGTAAAGCATGGTGTGCTCAGCCCTGTTGGTGAGATACGGCACTATAGAAATGACCGTTGTTAATAATATTATTATACCAGTTTCTATGCTGCCTGTTGGGTGGTTTTTCTCGGGGCGCACACCGGCAAAACAAACAATTCCAAAACCGTTTTGTTAACTAACAGCAGCTCCCAGTGTCAGTTGGCTAGGGCCATGCGTTCTAACCACACACACTTCTGAGTTCTCACCAATGTTGAGATGAGGGTTTGATCCCCATCAGTACAAAAGTAGCAGTACATTTTTACCTCTTGTATAATATGTATATATTATAAACACGACACCAATTTTGGAGCTGCCCATTAGCCTGATTAGTTTTTTCCTCTCTCGGGGTACTTCAGTTTGCTCCTTTCTCTCCCATCTCTTTGCTCGCAGCCCAGTCACCAGGCCTTTTAAGTTTTAGAAGTACCATTAACCCCTTCACTGCCCTTGGGTCACTTAAAACCAACCATTTTAAATGCTAAATCTGAAGCCTTTAAGCCTTTTTGACTTCTTTTTCACACTGGTATGTGAAAGGATCTTCATCAAAATGCATAACATTGAAAGTAGATAGTTATAGGACCGGAAAATATACTGTTCGCAGGCGCGTCCGTGCATCTTTCACCCCAGAAATTTTACAGGCTGTGGCAGCGAAGGGGTTAAAATGACTACAGAAGGATCAACACATTTCTGTCACCTGTGTGAGTGGTAGGGCTGTAACTAATCAAATTAGATGGACAGACAGCACCTGCAAGGGGTGGGGGGGGGAGGGGGGGGGAGAGTATGTGTGTGTGCATGTGCATATATAATGCAAGTGCGTGTATGTCTACTGCTTTGCCAGCCTGTTTGCTTGCTTGCCTTCCTGCACATTTGATTGTACATGAGTGTTAATTCAGGTGATGAGGGAGACCAAAAAATAAAGAGAATGGCACAAACTTACGGGCAGGATGTGGTCATATCGTTTGAGCGCTGCTTCCCCGGCATCAAACAGATGCAGGTTGAAGAGGACAGTTTTACCCAGGTGTCGGATCCTACCAGGCCAATACAGGTGAGTCGTCTGCAGACCTGGTCAATCAATCAGTCATATATGGTATTCGTATGGTGCAAATCCATACAGTAAGTTATACGTGCCTCACGTAATATAGTAATTATTATTATTATTATAGTTCTAATAGTAATACTAATACTGTAATAATAACGTAAATCACCATCACATATATGCCCTTAAAACAATGTACAATCATATAAGTAAGTAAGCTGGTGTTTTACGCCCAGTCAACCGGTATGGTTATAATATTATATCAGGGCAATGTATAATCATATAATAACGATACTTATATTTATTGTAATACAAGATTACAATGCATGCACGCACACAAACTGACATGCACACACATGCAAACACCAGCCTGAGGAAGATGATGATGGGATGCTATTCAGTGAAATGGACAGTGAAGAAGTAGGATTTAAGTCTCAGTTTGAAGGTGTCTAGGATTTTTGCATGTCTGACATTCAAAGGCAGCAAGTTCCAAAGATTTGTTTTACCTGTTGCCACAGAACAATGTTACAAAGCATTAGTCATTGTTCTTGAATAATTGTTACACCACTCTTCATTTTACTACCTCTGGACTAATGAGACACTGACCTGGACTCACGGTGGTGGTGTGGACAAAATTTGAAAAAAGGGTTTTAAGCACACACAACATGCAGAGAAAGAACCTGACATTAGATCCTGAAATATCAGTTCTGACACAAAATCCCAAATCTGATCCCAAAACATCTGCCATAAAAACTACTGAATAATGAAATACAGTTTTGTAAGTAAGTAAACTTGGTGCTTAACGTCCACAGATACCATAAGGCTTATTAGGGATGGGGAGAAGGGGAGGAAGGGGGTATGGAGGTGGTGGTGATGTAGAGCTTTATGTCCTCGGATGTCGGTTGACGTATTAGGGACAAATTGTGACCTAATGCCGAAGACGGATCAATGTGCTTTACGTCCGAACCGAAGTATTAGGAGAACTCAGTCCCTTGTTCACTCACTGTGGATGCTGGTGGGGTAGGGGGCGAGAGATAATATCTGTCACCACTGGAATGACTTCTGCATTAAGGTGGGCAGCAATGAGACTGAGAGCCATTTTAATGCTTCATCATTGTGAGGGTCAAAGTCACAAGACAGTGTCCACAGACCACAACTTTTGAAGAGAAAGAAGAACTGAAGTGGATTCGAACTGAGGTCCCTCTGTTTACCAGCCTAAAGTCTTACCGCTAGGCCAAACCGGCTTGCAAACAGTTTTGTACATTCCTCTCTTTTTAAGAATGACCCCTGCTACTTCTCAATTGGTGGAATTCTCAAAACACATGATACTCATCCAGTGCCTCAGTGTGTGATAATGGTGCAATCCAAAGGAAAAGTACTCACCTGGTGTTTCATTGTGCGACAGTGGTACATCAGCTCCAGTCAGTTTAGCAACAGTGCTTGTTTTGCCAACCCCCGTCTTCCCAACCAGCATCACTTTATACATCACTTCCTCCACATTTAGCTGGCCTGGTAGATGAGGATGATCCAACAAACCTGTACAACAATGTCATGGGTAATTCTGATGCATGGTACCCCCCCCCCCCCCCCCCCCCCCCCAATCAACTATTTCATTTTTGGAAACAGTTCACTTCAACATTTGCTCAAATTTCATAATCAAATCTGACTTTGCTAACATTCATGACAATAATGGTCAGACAGCTGACTGGGAAAGAAGAAGCTGATCAATATTATACACATACATGTACAGTCTCTTACATCTGTCAATGAGTCATTTGGTTTACACACATAGTAACGTTTATACTAATAAACACACACAAACATGTATGCATAGGTATGCAAGCACACACATACTGTCAACCATGATGGTTATAATGTATATATATATATATATATATATATATATATATATATATATATATATATATATATATATAAATCATGGCGAAACACATTTTGTCAGAACACATCTGAACTTACCATATTGTTTAAGTCGAGTGCCATTTCGATGAAGCAAGCAGTTAAGGATTTGACTCCCTTCATTGCTTCTCAACCATTCCAAATCAAGGAGAGATCCAGGCACCAACATCCTGATAACCTAGTATGCTGTCTTGTCAGTCTGCTTTAGATGATTGTGCTGCTTCCTTTCCTGTCTAGTTTTTGTCATGCAAAAAGATCATGATTAACATGCGCACATTAAAGATCCTGTAGTCATTGTCTTTGTGATTGTCAGACTCAGAGTCTGAGTTTGATGGATTATCATTATGATTATGGAGACACCAAACTAGACACCAAACTAACCAAACTTCAAATTATGAAGACTGATACTTTTAGCATGCACTAAAAGTGTCAGAGTCTTCATAATGTTCAAGCTGGACACTATGGGATTGGGAAAGAAGATTACCAACTAAAAACAGAGTAGCCTACATTCTGATGCACAAAATTTACTTCCTTAGTTCTTACATCGGAACAGCTAGCAGAAAGGTGCATTTGAAATCATTAGGATTTGAAAGTGGCACTGGTTGATTCTGCTACAAAGTACAATCTCTGTTGGTTGCAGTAACTCCAGCAAACCTGCACTTCTCCAGCATGAAATTTTACCACCATCCTGTTGTCGCTTCGCGGTTTCTTTCCATAAACCTACATTAACAGTATTACTCATGTTTTCTTCCGAGGGCACTGCCGTTGTGTCTAACTCTCACCTGCAGTTTCCGGAATGGTTAATTAACTGTATTTTGATTTTTTTTAAATGTCGGCGTTTCTTCTGTTGCTATGGACTGTAAAATTGGAATCGAACCATGGATCTCGTTTGTGTGTGTGTGTGTGTGTGTGTGTTTTTATCGGAAACTATCGGTCTAGTGATCAGATTTTACGACGGGCCTTCAATAAAATGGCGCCAGGCGGATTCCTGACACAACTTTACAGTAATTAAAGCTACCCAAAACCAGCTGACAACTCGACTATAACACACACACAAACCATGACAGGTGAACAGCCGAAGTAGCGTGTGAACCAAACGGCGCGCGTCCCTCAAAACTCCGTGAACTAGTTGGAAGTATGGGCAGACCACTCTCGATTAAAATCAAGTGAAATAATGTAGCAGACGATGTTGATTTAGTAAAGCTTACGAGCATCAAGGCAAGGCGTTTACATGTAGTTTCCCCGTAGTATAAATGATTTCTTTCAGTTAAAAAAAAGGCACATTGCGACTGTATTGGTTTAAACGTTGCATCTAGCTGTGTAAATTATTTCTAGAAACATTTTGTTTTGTAAAAACAGACAATGACCCTAGACCTGAAAGGTCAAGGTAATAACATGCGGAAATTTCGTCTCGTGACATCGCATCACAACCACAAAAGTTCCTGATTGCATTTTGGCAGCATTCTCAGCGCTGTTTTATATTGCACATACTGAGAGTCAACTTTGATCAGTTGCAAGATGAATGCACCAAGCATAATGTTAAAGGTAAGTGTTCTCTTGAACAACACCTCTCCCACGCTGTATCACTGGTGTAGATCATCATATCTCCGTTTGTCGTGTGGTCATTGTGTCGGCATCAGTATCTCTTGGTTTCCGAGAGCTGTTGAAACTGACAGTAAGGATGCACTTAGTACGCATTTTTTTTACGCTTTTTTGATTTTCTTGCCCAGTAAGTATAGTATAATTATGGCAATATTACATATTGGTAAGCATGAAAACATTGAAACATAAAAGAATCCTTATGCCTTATTACAATAATTATTAGTGTTTACTGAAATTATTCTTCAATACCTTGAAACTGAAAGCCACGAAAATGACTTTGACAACCAGCTGATAATGTTATATTAAAGTACACTTTTAGTTTTACAAAATTTTACAGAATGGTATAATATATTGTGTCCCATTATCTGGACAGAAGTTCCCCCAGGACAAAACTTCAGAAGCTTTCACAGATGAAAGCTCCCCCCTCCACCACCTCCCCCCTCCCGCCATGTTTTTTTCTCTTTCTTTCTTTCTTCTTCTTGTTCTTTTCCTCTGGCATTTAAACTCCCCATCAAACCTTTTTGTCAAATGATGCTTTTGACCTAGATCATACAGAATGGCATTTCATCATTGTTTCTTTCATCATTGTTTCTTTCCAAGCACCAAGAAGAAGAAGAAAAGCAGTACCAAAAGAAACACATGTATGCAAACAAAACCATTCAGAATCCTATGGACATGCACACAAATGCAATGGATTTTCTCTGATTACAATATGCAGTTGACCAGATAGTAATTTATTATTGTATTATAAGTAGTAGTATTATGTGTATACATACAATACAGACTTTGTAACAAACTCTCATGTATTAATTAATCATTAAATATGGATAGGACATCAGTTCACCTGACTCACAATGCAGATTCTTTCGGTTATTTGGTTATTTTTGTTGGAAAAGAAAGTGAAATGCTTAGCTGCCTTATATCACATTGAGTTTCAGTATGTCTAGATTGTGTGTATGTGTGTTTTCAGGTCATTGTGTTGATTCACTTCATCTTCAGTGTCTGGTAAGTTGCCTGAGCCCTAATGTGTGCTCTTTTTCTTGTTGTTTTTTCTTGTTTCCCCCCCCCCCCCCCCCCCTTCTGCCTCTTCATGATGATGTCTGTAGCTCTGTTTGTGTTAAAGTAGTATTGGCTAGCTGCTCTTAGTCTTACTGTCACTGCACAGCTAGCTCTAGATACAGTAGTAGAAAGGTGCTGAAAGAGGAAGTGCTAGACAATCTTCTTTGAAAGGATGAGAGAGGGTCATCGTCAATCAGATGAACATTGGAAGTTCCAATTCCAATGGAACTGTTTCAAAATCAAAGGCAGTGTTAGGGAAACTTCTGAGAGACAGGATGGAGTGCATAATTATGAGCTTTTCCAAGCACATAGATACCATCTTAAACTGAACTGAACTGAACAGTAGTAGTACTAGTAGGGGCAGGTCACTGGAGTCAGGAAAGAGCTTTCACAGATTTAGAGTTTTCAGTGTAACTTTCCCTTGTGCTACTTAGATCTTTGTAATGAACTAATGCCAATGTAGAAATCAAAATCTGGTACAATTTCAAATTATTCCAGCAGAAATTACACTGCAGTTGGGATTTCTGCCAGGGGAAAAAAAATCAGAATTGCCATCTCTGTTGCCAGGATGTTGATCTGAACTGGGATTTCTCCCAATATAAATCAAAATTGTGACCTCTATTGGCAAAATTTGCTACCAGCAGAGGTGGCAATTTTGATTTCTCCATGCAGAAATCCCAGTTTTAATTCTACTTGCAGAATTTGAAATCCAATCCAATCAGATTTTGATTTCTGCTGAGACATTGACACTGCTGTGTGCTACTTGTTTGTGTGTGTGTGTGGGTGGGGGGGTATGTATGTATGTATGTCTGTTTGTCTGTCTGTGTGTCTGTGTATGTCTGCCTGTGAGGAGGGGAGGGGAGGTGTACATGGAGAGAGAGAGAAGAGAAGAAAAAAAATCTGTGTGTGTGTGTGGGGGGGGGGGGGGGGGGACAGCACTAAATCAGTGAATGTGTGCCTACTTGCAAATTGTGTTGTACTTATCCTACATGAATGCAATTTTGTTTGCATAGTTTGTAATACTAACAGTTATTGTCTGCAAGTTACCATTGTCAAAATGCTTCAAAGGGCTCATCTCAAGATGAGGTACTTGACAAGTCTTGTTATTATTATTAATGTTATGCAAATCAAGAGATCATAGATTTAGTGCAGCAGTGATGCAACCCCAATTTTCTTTGGAAACAGGTCCTGTTTGGGACAGTAGAGCTACAAAGAAAAAATATCTTGAACAAAGTTTGCCACCACAGTACCACTACCAATGTTTTGCAGCAAGTCATGATGATATAATTTAGAAGTATATATATATATATCAAATTTCATTCCTCTCATCCACATAAGTAGTCATATCCATATCAGTAAGTTGAATTTTATTCCTCTCGTTTTTCATTACAGTGTAGTGTGTTATGTGTCTGTTCATCACCTGAAAAGGGGGTCTACCCTGGACATTTGCGCCAGTTTTGTGTTGTCTGGTTAACATGTAAGCATTCTTTTCAATCTTTTGTGTATTTTGATTAGTGTTACAAGCACAACATTTAAAACTGTCATGATGTTCTGCTCACTTTTCAGGGGCTCCATGAGCTCTCTGATGCCTCAGTCTTACGTCTATGTCCACATTGGTGTACTTTTGTGCGGTTTGTGGGCCATTGCTTCAGCCGAGTCCACTGATGCTGTTCTCATGGTGAGTTGAATAACTTCAAACCTTCTATTAACAAATGGTTGGAGGGTCAGACTCCTTGTGAAGTCAGAGTCCACTGATGCTGTTCTCATCACCATGGCAAGTTCAAACCTATTAACAAATGGTTGAAAGGTCAGACTCCTTGTGAAGTCAGAGTCCACTGATGCTGTTCTCATCACCATGGTAAGTTCAAACCTTCTGTTAACAAATGGTTGAAGGGTCAGACTCCTTGTGAGGTCAGGGTCCACTGATGCTGTTCTCATCACCATGGCAAGTTCAAACCTTCTATTAACAAATGGTTGAAGGGTCAGACTCCTTGTGAGGTCAGGGTCCACTGATGCTGTTCTAATGGTGAGTTGAATAACTTCAAACCTTCTGTTAACAGATGGTTGGAGGGTCAGACTCATGTGAAGTCAGAGTCCACTGATGCTGTTTTCATGATGGGTCAGTAACTTCAAACCTTTTATTAGCGGATTTTCAGAGGGTCAGACTCCTTGTAAAGTTTGTGTCCACTGATGCTATTCTCATGGTGAGTTCAAACCTTCTATTGGCAGATCGTCGAAGGGTCAGACTCCTTGTAAAGTTTGAGTCCCCTGATGCTGTTCTCATGGTGAGTTCAAACCTTCTGTTAACAGATGGTTGGAGGGTCAGACTCCATGTGAAGTCAGAGTCCACAGAAGCTGTTCTCATGGTGAATTCAAGAATGTTATTGTTAAGAATGGTCCATTGTCAGGTCTTAATTGAGCTATTTATTTAATATTCTGTTGATGGGCCCATCTTTGACAGCTTGAGTCTCTTGTGCTAGGTTTGTCACTTGCTTGTTATATCATTTCAGATGTTGGCTACTTTGGCATTCAGTGCCATTCAAGACATCATCCTTTTGGGTCTCTATGAGCCTCGAGGACACCAGGTGTATGAAGAAAGTGAGAGCAAGGGAGACTGGGAAAACCTTAAGAAGAGATTTCTTTTTCTTTTTTTTCCTTAGAGTGTATGTGCATGTGCACACACACACACACACACACACACACACACACACACACACACACACACACACACACACACATGTACACACACGCACGCACACATGCATGCACACACTCTGTGTCTCTCTCTGTCTCTCTGTGTTTCTCTCTGTCTCTCTTTCATGCATCTTCACAAATGCACACAATGCACATAATATTTATGAGCAAAAGTAAACAAGAGAATAGATGGAAGAAGTAGAGACAGCATAGGTCCCATGTCCCTCTTGTTGAAAATTAGGAGTAGATCTGTGTTCACCTTTTGATAATTAATAGTGAGAGTTAAGGCCTAGCAGTTGCTGGTAAGAGTATGCAAAGCACAGATACCACATAATAGAGAATTTGGGGCTGTCAAGTACCCAAGCAGAATACAGAATCTTTATTGTCTATGAATAACATAGAAATTTGCCTTATGACTGCATAAAATATACCAGTAAAATAACACACAGTATAATACATAAACATGAGTACACGTATATTGTAAACACAGAGTGTTTTATCTTTGAGTCTGGAGGGCACATACACATCCAAAACAGTCAACCCTACCAGTTACATGTGTGAACACATGCACTCACAGGTCAGCATTTTTCAGGAAGTAAAAAAAGTAAAATTCAATCCAACACAAATTGCCTACACACAAACACCTCTATTCAGACCAATACTATCACATAAATAGCCTAGCAAACCCTCACATTGAAAAAGTAGCAAACTAAAATCACAGGTATCATGCAAAACAGGAACCTAACATACTAACAGTTTTAATACTGAAATAACACCATGCCCCCTGAATAATTGCACTATCACAACAAATACAACATAGATTTCTAACACTACCGATTGCATTAAAACACTCAAATTAAAAAGTGGTCAAGCATGTCAGCCGATCAGAATTTGCCCATTAAGTGTTCTGCACAAGAAACCCAAAGAGGGGCCACTTTTCATCACAAACAAACTAACTAAAATTCAGAATAAGTGAAATGCTATGCTTTGTTTCAGGGCCTGTGCCAGAGAACGCGCTGAATGAATACCGCTTTGCCCTTGGGTATCCTTTGACAGACTTGGTGTTACGTGATCTGCTGTGGCCTCTCAGGAGAGTCAGTGGTGCATAGCAAGAGGACTCGCCCTCGAAAGCCAAAGTTAAGCGTGATCGAGCGTGGTCATTAATAGCATCAGGCTGTATGTCTAAGGAAAAATCCTGGAGTGCTGAAGAGGAATTACCCCCCCCCCCCTCCCCTGCCCCCCCTCCTTCCCCCCCACACAAAAAAAACCCATACACTTTTGTGTGCTGCTCTTTCCTTCAGGAAATTAATTTACTGTTATGCCAGAGTGGATGGAGGACTATGCTACTTTATCAGGAGAAATAAAGACATTGTTAAGGTGTTAGCATTTTTTTAAAGGGCATGCGACCATTTAAAGACGTGTCAAATGAAAACCATTGGCATTGCAAGATGATATTCCTTAACTCCGCTGCAGCATGTCCATTTTGAACCTGATCCTGAAACCCTTCACTGGCTTCCTACTGTTCAGAATATACCAGTCACGAAACAATGAAACTGCCTTCAGCATCCCTGGCATCAACCGCATTCCTGGCTTAGGTTTGTATGTGCTCATGTTAACCCTTTCCTGCCCTTGTGATGTCATAACACATCCCTGGTGAAGTGTTCCCATCAGCCAGAAAGACATCATGGGACATCCTGCTGGAACACTCTGCATTCTCAGGAGAGAGAAAGTTCTAGAAAATGACTGTGGTTGGCTGTAACCTGTTTGCAAGACCCCTTTGGGAAGGAACTGCATCAGAAGCACAAATTCCTTGGCAGGGAGAGGGTTAACTGATGGCTTTGTGTGTGTGTGTGTGTGTGTGTGTGTGTGTGCACGTGCATGCATGCATGTATGAGTGTGTATGTGTGTGAGTGTATACATGTGTATGTGCATTTCTGTGTGTAGTGTGTATGTGCGTATGCATGTGTGTCTTGTATTCAACACTTTCTGCTTGTGCTTTGTGTGAGAGGGTTGTGTTTAATTTCCACCAAAATGATACAGGGTTTTGAATGGATTCAAGATTATATATATATATATATACATGCTACTGAGATTTTATTATTAGTAGTTGTGAAAGTAAATGTGTAAATGCCTGGCATCTTTAAGTTTAACAATAACATTTTTGATACGATAATAATTATACTGGTATATAGTGCGAATCTCTAGCATAAAATCAGACTGGTGGGCTGTGCAAAATCTGTAGCAGATCAGGTGAATACAGGTAATAATGCATGTGTTTGTGTGGCTTCATATAGCTTACCATATGGGTACATATGTAACTTGATGTCGATCAGAAAATGTGTTTTGCAATAGCTTCACAGTTAAACAGTGTATACAAAGCTTCAGAGTTAAAAAGTATATATGTATATACTCAAAGAATTGTTTATTTATACACACACATGCACAAAGATGCAAACACATGCTCATATGTGTACAGATGTAACCTGATGTCTATCAGAAAATGTTTTGCAATAGCTTCACAGTTAATTATGTATACAAAGCTTCAGAATTAAAAGGTATAGCACAAAGAATTTATTATTTACACACACACATGCACAAAGATGCAAGCACATGCACATATGCATGCAAGCACACACACATGCCCACAAGTGTGCATGCACATAAGAACAGACACATGAGTACACACACATACCCACAAATGTGCACACATACGCACTTGTGTACGCGTGCACATATATATGCACATGTACACATGCACATGCGCACACACAAATATGCATGGATACACACATACGCATGGGTGCATGTGCACATATGCATACATACACATACACACATATATGCACACACACACATACACACACACACACGTGCACAAGAGATACAACGCACAGTCAGGAAGTTCAAATGTACCATGTGTCTGTTCACGTTGTTAAGTAAACTCCTGGTTCTGACTTGTGAGTAAGTGGCACTTTTTGATTTTCTGGCCTTTGTCAGGTGGCGTTGGCAGCGGTGGCTATGAAGACATTGACAGCAGACACGCGCCTCCGTACTCTTCGGTGCCAGTGGAAACTGCCTCACCCCATCTGGTGGACAAGGAGTGATTGTGGCAGAAATGGACATGTGCATTGCCAGAATCCGAGTCTTGAAAAACTGATGACCAGTTTGCCCAAAAATTTTGCAATGCGTTGCGGGTGAGGTGGGGGTGGGGGGATTCTTTTTGTGTGTGTGTGTGTGGTCACGTTTTGTTTGAGTAAAAAGAAAAGAAAGAAAAAAAGTTGCAGAACAATCAAAAATCAAACTGATTTTGATCAGTTCATCAATTGCATGTGCGTGCACACATTCATGCATTCCCTCCTGCCCTCCACAATGGAAGGCGATGACAGGGAATTTGCCCCAAAACACATTTTTTCCACAAACTCGCGATCTTCTGGTCAGCCAAAAAACGACACAAAGACACTTCTTTTCCACCCTCCATCCCCTTTCCCTGGTAGTTTTTGCAACTGCAGCAGTGGTGGCACTTGTACTGCTTCGCAATTCTAGGTTCAACTTCCATTGTTGTACACAGCGTGAAGCAACGCCTACTCAGAAATCGGCCCAGAAGTCACTGCAACTTCTTGTGCGAAAGATCACAAAAGGGCATTCACTCGTGTGAGCCAGCTTCGCTGAACCGCCCAATACAGCAAGTCCCGTGGCTTGGCACACTACCACCACTGAATGGTGATTCGAACCTGATGCCCCAGTACTTTTGGAAAGCAACAGCCAACACCTACACCAGCAAGTATTACCGCGTTGTAGGTTGTTTCTCTTTGAGAAACAGTAGCAAAAGGATACAGACTATATCCAATATGGTGACAGTCTCGGATATTATGTATAAAGGTGTACTTCATAATCAGCATGCTGTAAACTATGCAGTGTTTTTTGTTGTTTTTTGTTTGTGTTGTTGTTGTTGGGGGTGTTATATGCAATTTCAAAAGGTGTTTTTTGGTAGTGTCAGTGCAGATGTGGTCTTATTTGATTTTGAATGAAGTATTATACTGCCAGATGGGATTCTGATTGAATTGTGTCTTTTGGAAACCTTGACGACAGTTTGAACTGGAGATCTGTTTGAATCTACCTCCATTTCAGCATGAAGGTGAGTGGTTTCTTTTTTCTCCCAGAGGCTGTGGCAACAGACCAACACCATCCTCCTTCAGGATGCTGGCAAAGAGATTTAGTTAGTTAGTTGGTGCTTTGAGCCCAGTCAGCCACAAAGGATTACATCAGGGCTAATGCCAAAGAGAGAACAGGTGTACCAGCAGTCAGTGCAGTGCGTTTCCTAAAAGGAGACCCGAAGTGAAAGGACATGGCACGTCCTATCAACGGAAATGGAATAGAAAATACACTTCCAACAGTCTTTCAGTCAGTTATTATTAATGAATCATCACACAAGGGAGTTAATTAGTACTCGAAAGACATCACAACAGTGAACACAACAACAAAGACCGGAGTTGCCTACAGTAACTCTCATGTGGCATGTGAGTAAATACAAGGTACATAAACTAATGTACAATACAATTAATAATTAATAATTCCGTAAAGCACTACCCTGTAACAGAGTTAAACTCCCTTGCGCTAATGGCCTAGTTTGTCAGAAGTTGATGTTTAAAAATTTGGAAAATGTGTTGTGGTGCTGCCATTTTGACCAAGCATGCGGCAGAAGCATCAAGAACCAGCCTTTTTCTGCTCTGGCACTGGTGAAGAGTGATGTTTTTGCTTTCAAATAATCTCAGATTGCTTTACTAACATACTGACTCACTGGCAATGTACCACTTCATATGATGCGATTACTCATTGCGCACTTGGCGATGTGGCGCATCATATGAAGCGACCATTTTTGATAATTTTGTGAGAAAAGTCGGGGGGTAGTACAAAGGATGAAAACTCGGAAAACCGCCTCACATGTATTCGCAGTACGTGTGTATCCTCCCTTTGACCAAACAACAGTGGCGGAAAACAGAAATGTGGTTGTTTTGAAGTTAGGGGAGGCAATGCTGAAGCGCTGATCCAAAATGTCTACCAAGCGACACCGTATCACTGTCTCTGAAGCAACACAGCTTATTTTAGATGGTAAATGTAGTTAAGTGTTTTCAGACAGTATAATTCAGGTATTCAGAGCTTGGATGAAGAGGTAGCTGTCGCAACATGCTAGTCAGTATGCTTCTGAAAAATGTTTTTTCCCCATTTTAGTTACATATTTTGTAACACAGTGGAAAACTGAAGACTTAGATTCATGGTAAGAAATTTTAGCATGTATAAAGGGAGGTAATCACTTCTGTGAAACACTTAAGTTTTTTGTCTTAACTGTAATTATGTGTGTTTTTTTGGTGTTTTTTTAATGATTAAAAAAAAAATGCTCCAATTTGTGCCTTTCCTAGGAAACAAGGGGCCCAAAAACTGTGTCACCAATGATTTAACATAGTGCAATCTGAGGAAGTTCTTTTGGAAGCAAAAGCAGTACTTCTTTTGCATCAGTATTGCAAGTGGAAGAAACAAAAATGGTGACATTTTTTGTTTTCAGGCCAACCAGTATCTTCACTTGAGGTTCCCTTTGAAATACTTTGTTAACTGCACAGCTGGCTTATGTTGTTTGTTCAGACCTGATCATTCACAGAAAACAGAGAAAATAGTTTTTATTTCATATTCTTGAAAATGGTTTTCATATTTTGTTCAGACCTGATCACTCTCAGAAAACAGAGAAAATAGTTTTTACTTCATATTCCTGAAAATGGTTTTCGTATTCAAAATATTTGACTCAGTTCAGTAGTAATTTTTATTAAAATATACAAACAAAACCTGGTCATAATATGGAAAACAGAAAAGAGTTTGAGGCATAGTTTTAATCTCATAGTGCCAGAAATTGTTTTTCATGTATGCAAAATATTTGACAAGTTACAATCTCTTGTGAACACCCAAGGTTTTGTGTGGAAGTTTTTAATGCGCTATAAATAAATTTTCATTCATCTCATGTTCCCAAGGAGTAGTTCTAATCTTACAGTGCCTGAAACTGGTTCTCATGTATATATGCAATATATTTGGGTTAACTGTTTTGAAATAATCACATCGGCTTTAGATACTGTGTGCGTGTGTGTGTGCGCGCGCATGCGCAGAAATGTGAATATTTATGAGTAAGTCATGATGATAAATATAGGGAGTCTCAAACTGTCTGTGTTACTGGTAATTTGAACCTCTTCAGTCCAGTCCATTTTGCCCCTTTGAACCTCTTCAGTCCCATCCATTTTGCCCCTTTGAACCTCTTCAGTCCCGTCCATTTTGCCCCTTTGAACCTCTTCAGTCCTGTCCATTTTGCCCCTTTGAACCTCTTCAGTCCTGTCCACTTTACTCCTTTGAACCTCTTTAGTCCTGTCCACTTTACCTCTTTGAACCTCTTTAGTCCTGTCCACTTTACCCCTTTGAACCTCTTCAGTCCTGTCTGTTTTGCCCTATGCATTTAAATTGATCTGATATGTTCACTGTATACAGCTCAGAGGTCAGAAATAGATCAGAACACACAGTGACAGTACAGGGTTGTTTGTACACACTCTTTGTCTCAGCAGACTCATATCTTTGGGACTTTGAAAGTTTCTCCAGCCTGTGTATGTTTATAGGCAATGCACTCGAAGGCCCAGAAAGATGTTGAATCTCTTGAGTATAAAATCACAGCTTTATACATTAATGTGCTTCTCGCAAATTGATGTAAGGGTCAAAACACACAAAAGACTGAAAAGGATGCTTATTTTGTCTGAAAATGCGTGCACATTTTGTATTGTCTGATTAAAATAAGCATTCTTTTCAGCCTTTTGTGTGTTTGATCTTGTTACAGAAGTGCTGGCACTGGCAGTCAAGTTTGTTTCAGGGTAAAAAAAAATTTTTAACAAGGGTTAACGCACAATGTAGATTCAGTCATACAAATGGTGGTAATTAAATGGTAACATATATATGCCGTCATCTTTGAGGACAGCTAATCAGATTATTTTGCTACTCAGATTTGGTTGTATAAGAGTCTTTCAGTTGCCTTTCAAATAAATTATGTTTGTTGTTCTTAACTGTCTTAAAGGACAAGTCCAAGGTTAGGGGTGATTTTTGACACGATTTCCGTTAAAGCTCGCTGAGAACGATGATGTAGGTGAAACTGTGATCTGAGGGTTATAAATGCACGAAAAAAGGCATTTTCTGTCGTACCAAAAGAGTCGCCATGACGCCCAAATCACGTGACCATATGCCTACTACGTCACTCTGGGGAGTCGCTGCAAAATGGCCAACTCGAGCTCCGAAGACAAAACTGATACTTTGCCCGATAGACCCACAAGGATACAGCCGTATCAGTTTGAGCCTGTCAGGCAGGATTTTGAAAGAGTACCGGAACATCGTGTCAGCTTCGAAGCAAACCCCATGCGGTATTCCATGGGGTTTGCGAAATCGCACTCACTGAAGTGCTCACTACACAGATGGGCATGATGCGGCGCAGCAAGAAAGTTGGCTTGTTTGAATTGTATAAATTTAATCCACTTTCACGTCACTGCGGGTTGATTGCGCGGGAGCTCGTGCATTGTTATACCTGGGGTCGTCTGCGAATTGTTACAGTTCACGGCAACACAGTAGGTCAGCATAGTTAACTTTTTTGTCGACCACATGCATACACAGTTTACTGAAGAATCTAAGATGGCAACCACACTGACTCCCCAGACTGACGTCACTTCCGGAAAGTCACGTGACTGATGGAGAACCCGAGACTGTAGTCTTGGCCTGCCTACAGAAAATAAAATTGATTAAAAAACCTTTATTTTTTAAATTTTTTATTTTTATTTCATTAAATCTGAAACTAGTGACTCATTTGTCAATCATTTCGATGGTCATTTTGCATACTTAAAAACCTTGGACTTTTACTTTAACCACTATTAGAAAATATTGGGTCAACTTGTATTCTAGCTGCAAAGGCAGTGATTTCTAGTCTTGGGTGTGTTGACTGATGATTGATCT
This sequence comes from Alviniconcha marisindica, assembly GCA_018857735.1. Lineage (NCBI taxonomy): Eukaryota > Metazoa > Mollusca > Gastropoda > Provannidae > Alviniconcha > Alviniconcha marisindica. The sequence continues at coordinate 1,364,582 of JABMCL010000979.1, forward strand.
AGTGGTCTAATGGTGCTTGTGATGAGTGATGGCTGCTTGATTTACTAGTGCCAGGGTTCGTGTTAACTGGTAATTTTTGGTATTTTACTGGTTAAGATCAGCAGATACTGGGGAAAAAAATCGGCAGTCAGTCAGATGAACAGGCTGTTATTTTGTTTGACCGGTTCTATACAACAGCTAAAACCAACAATAGAACACAGCACAGTGAGAGAGTGTGCGTGTGTGTGTGCCTGTGTGTGTGTGTGCATGCATACATGCGTGCCTGTGTGTGTGTGTGTGTTCTAGACATGGAATGGAACTGGGCCATTGCTAGTAGAGCTCTAGTAGTAGTACTGACGACCATGTGGCTGACTGGTTACAGTGATTATCTGACCTATTTCCGTGAACCACATTCACCACCTTATAGATATCACACCGGTTTGAAAAATGTCTAACGCAATCACTGTGTACTTGTGCCATGGGCTCATGGTTGCAGATTGTGTGGTTTACATGTGCATTTTTTTTAAACTTGTGTTTGCAATTAATGTATAGATGACTAGGTGATGTTCTCTGTGCTTGTCATTGATCACTGGCTAATTGTATTTTACTCCAGTGCTTGTCTCTGGTTGATTGCTGATTGATAACTTGCTTGTGTTTTCTGATGATTGAGTTTTGATTGCCCAGAAATGACCCTGTGTGGTTGACAGGATGTTAAAATCCAATTACTATTACAAGGAAACCCAAAGTGGCACTTGCAGATTTTCATATTCTTTGGACATTCTGTTGTTGTTGTTGTTTAAAACTTGTGTTTGTATTTTGTACACTTGTTTAATGTGTAGCAAATGTACATTTCTGTGTCTTTGGTCATTCCATGTTTGATGAAAAGAGAAATTGTCACTGCAGTAACATGTTATGATTTTTTGGATCAGGTTCTGGCTTGTGTTCAGACTTTTGTGATATACTTCAACTTACGCATGTATTATGTGTGAAATTCAGATGCTTTTTTTGTTTTTGTTATATACACCCCAGGCCCCCACCAATTTACTACTTGGTGCTGGTGTAATTGTCACCCTGTGCATGGAATACAGGAATACATTGCCATATTTTCAGTCACTGTGTGATTTGCCATGAAATTGCTGCTTCATGTTAACCTGTGGTCACATTTTCGTTCATTGTTTAGTGATTTCTGTCACCATCAAGTTTGCTTGTTGCATCTTTATGTGCATACTATGTTGAAATATCAGTTCCTGCTCAGACACACTTTCCACAGAGCTAGGTGCAGTTCTTGTAGGTAATCATCTGTGTTCAAATTGTTTTGGCCACGCTGTCTAAATCTTAATCCCACTTGCTTGTACAACTACAAATCCATTGTCTTCTGGAGCATCTTGATGTTTGATGCACCTTTATATGCAACATTCTGAGACAGTAAATAACTTAGTAACTTAGTCTGAGACAGTAAATAACTTAGTAACTTAGTGTTTTAGACTTTTATGCCCAGTCAACTGGTATGGTTATATCTGGGTAAATTTTGTGACAGACTGTTACAGGAAGTGAAAAACACACACAAAAAACACTTCTAACTAGTGTTCTTAATTCCCTTTAAAAATACTTCTTCTTTTTTTTACCCAAACTCAAATGTTACTTGGATTGGTCAATGGTACTAGCATCTCCTAGCTTTACCCGTCACTGCTGTTAATTTCTTTTCCACCACCCCATCATTAGTAGTGCATGGTGTGTTTTTTGTAGTGTGTGTGTTTGTGTTTACATCTCTGTGTGTGTGCAGCGGGGTATGCATGTGTGTGTGTGTGTACAATTATGTACACATGTACTCAGATGTTTGTGTAAATATGAAAAATGCACGCGTCTGTAGGCTTTTGAAAGTGCTTCAAGCCCTTACGAAATGGAATGACATAAATAATCTATTATTATTATCTGTTATTATTATACATCAAAGGTACTACCTATATGGAATGTAAGTGTTATTGGTTATGTATGTAGACTATGTTCTGCTTGTGTGTTTGGACTAATTTGTAGGTGTGGCTTGGGTATAGCTGGATTTACAATTTTATTGTTCCCATGGAGGCAGGTCATTTGGCAACAGTCGACACACAGCATAAAATATCCCTTACATCCAAGATTATGTAGGACATCACAATGGACAAATAAACACATGCGTGCGTGCACACACACACACACACACACACACACGACCCCCACTCACTCACCCACACACACACACACAACTTTTTGTTTAAGTCGGTAAAATGTGCCTATGAAAATACAAAAGTGTTTTAAAATGTGTATTGACCTATGACAGTGTTTGACCATCCTGGACTAACTCTTTGAAAATTTGTGTGTGGTGTTTATGTGTGCAATTGCAAGTTTTGTTTCATATTTGTGTATGGATTGATTTAGTAGATGTGACTTGAGAAAAGTGTTTACATATGAGAAGGGCTCTTTAAAAATGTTCATTTGCTAATGACACCGTTTGATCATCCTGAGGCGACCCCGTGCAGTTGACAGAAGCTAAAATCCAGCTTCAAATAATTATTACAGTATAAGCCTTCTTGTTTATACAACTCTAAGCTGTCAGTTTAGTACAACAGTAGGCTGACAAGTCTATATGGCATTTCATGCAATCAGGACCTCATGGAATTGGAGTAGCTGCCATATCAGAACACTGAAGCTGTCAAGTCAGATACTTCAATCATCCCTCACAGGGCAATTGAGCTAAATACCAAAGGGTCATTATTTTAAAAGCATGTAAAAAGAACGTCAAAAATATTATAATTTGCCGCACTCATATAATAATACACAGAAAAGAAACAAGGAGGCATTTTTGAAACTGCTGATCATTGTTTTATTCACATTTGTGCACTGTGATAACACATCACCACTTTTGCCATTCAAATTTCAGTTGTACATTTCATTCTTTTCGCTTGAAAATAATTCACTTGCTGTATTTCCATGTTAAATACTTCTGTCTGTTAATGCACACATTTCCATGTTGTTTAACCTGTAAGCATGGCACCATCATTCCATCATTCACTCCGTTTACTTGTATCCTCAGAAAATAAAGAAATTGTCACTTTGCACTTTGCAAATGTCTGGAGTTTCTGTGTTCTTTGCTTGCTTGTTTTGTTTTTGTTTTTTTGGTGTTTTTTTGTCATTGCTTTTTAGGGGGTGTCAAAATAACAAATCAATGGATTGGAAAAAATATCCAGGAAAGATGAAAATGTCAAGGATAATCAAACCCAAGATTTTCAACTGGAGAAAGACCAGGCATGCAAACTGAGGATTTCTTTATAAAAAAAAATGTTTGGCAAATCAGTAGATCCATATCATTGGCAGGGGCTGCCACAAATACATTTTTGTCGTGACAAACATAATTTTGTCACAGCAAGCATACTTTTATCGTGACAGAAGATGTGTTTTGTCACAACAAACGTGTGTCGCGACAAAAATGATACTTGTGGCAGCTCCCACCAATGATAGAGTCGAACATTTTTATTATAAATGAATTCAAAACTAATTCACAGAACTGAATACTAGCACATAATAATTCCAACATACTTTTTGTATGATACAGTTTTTGCATCCATGCCTTACAATTTGGACAGAAAAGAGATGTTATAATTTGCTTTTTTCTGTCAGTGGAACAAGCCACCATAAACTAGAAAGCACAAAATCTTAGTTACAAGTTTTCTGCGTAAATATGTGACGACAGTGATGGGGGGGGGGGGGGGGGGGGAACCATTGTATGGCATTTAGATAGTTCTGAACCACAATCACCATTTGTATATTTTATTGTAATGTACAACCTTCGCAAGTTTAAATTCTGAAGTTTGGAATTCTGTCTACTGATGGAAACAACTGATGTCTGAATAAGAGGACTGGTGACCTGTGGTGCAGAAATAGGCAGATACTACTTAAAAGAACATAATCGTAAAAACCACGACTATTTTACTTTTCCTGAACATGGAAGGAGGAACGGAGAAGGGAAGAAACAAGCGGGCTCACAACCAAATAACGACCACCTGCATGCACCCACTGCATACCCACATGCACCTGCATACATGTGCATGCACACACTCTCTCTCTCTAAACATGAAGTGCAAGTGACAGGAGTAGCTTCACTCAAAAAGGTCTGTATGGAAAAAAAATAAACTGACATAGTAAAAATGCATTATACGTATAATGTATGCAATGTCTGTAATATGTATGCCTTTTACACCAAATACAGTCAAGTTTAAAATGGGACTTTAATTTCACAGAACGTCACTGAATAATTTCAATAAATAAAGACGCAACAATGAACAGGACAATCAATTCCCCCCCCCCCCCCCCGCCAAACAACAACAACAACAACGCAACCACAACAACACCCAAATGCCTCCTCTCCCCAAAATCAAAACAAAGGAAATAAACAAATGTGGATAAATCACAAGTGCCCTACATGCTGATTGCATAGTTTCCCTTTGCAGTTTTATTCACTGTTACTCCATCAGTCAAACAGTCACGCTTTCCGTATCACACCAGTGGTTCTAACACATCTAATCCTCAGCTCCACCATCATAGGGCATACTGAGGGCAGGCAGCCCAAGAATAGGTAATGCAGCATGAATTTCCTGTCAGAAAAATGCAAAGGGATAATAAACATGCATGCACAGACGCAGACATTTTTGCGTACACACAAGACACACAGCTGTATGCATGTGTGCGCACACGCGCACACACATACGTATGCGCATGCGCACCCACACACACACACACAAACATTTGCATACACATGCATGCAAATTTAGAGTTGCACACAGATGCATATTTGCACACACAAAGACATCTGTGCATCTGCATACACCTACACACAAATTGACGTGGTTTAGGCGTTAAATCAGTCATCAATTTCCTCAGCACCCGCACTGACAGCAGCTAATAATATCACATCACATAATGGGCATGCTGTCCTCTGTATTCAGGACCTCACATGCCAATGCACACACTGCATCAAGCTGATTCTGTACCCCAGTTTAAAGATAAACATTGTCTGTCAGTAGCTGCGTACTACAGTACCACTCAGAGGGGTTAACTCCCACCACAAAAACACACAAAAAGGCTATAAAGATAAAAAAATATTTAAAAAAAACAAAAAAAAAAAACGTTCTTATTAGTAACAAATTAATAATGACGGTGATCGTAACAAAAACAACCCCGAAAACCCAACTGACTAATGAACGTCAACGTCACACTTGATTAAGGAGGCATTTGTCACTGTGTGCCCCTAACACCCCACCCACCTGCCCCCTTCGCTCAAAAGACTTCAGACTGCGCAGCTGCTTCAAGAAAAGACTGACAACAACTGTTCAAGACGGGCAGATGGCTGACCCCAGCAATCCCTGCTTACGATTTTTTTGGCAATGTCAGTGGCTTTTGAAAAGACTCATCAAACCAAGGAACCCAACAGACTTTGAGACAACCAATACAGTGAAAAGCCACATAAGAAGCAACTCGCATTGTCATAGCATAGATTGAGCAGAGAACAAAAACAACAGTCTACAGAATCAATACACAAGGGAGTTAATTAGTGCTTGAAATACGCAACACAAGTACGGCAACAAAGACCTGAGTTGCCTACAGTAACTCACCTCGTATGTATATACAACGTACACGAGTGTAAATACAAGGTACATAAAGGTACATAATCCTCTTTGAGGATGTACCACTGGTGGAGTTTACATACCTTGCATTTACACGCATGCCAGGTGAGAGTTACTGTAGGCGACTCAGGTCTTTGTTTTACTTGTGTTACGTATTTCCAGCGCTAATTTAACTCTCTTGTGTGTTGATTCTACACGAGCGCTCTGGGCCTCGTTCCAGGTCAGATTTTCTAGCAGTCTACAGAAATCCTCTTTTCCCTGGGGAGCTGTCAACTGGAACAATTTCAGTGAAGAAAGAGCACCTAGACAATAAAAAAAAAATCACAGGACTCATCTGCTGACCCTCGAGCATCAGCCACTCTCACTTGCCTGCCGACATCAGAGCTGCAGAAATAAACCCTTTCAGTCGCCCGAGATGGGTAGAAAAACCTCAGGACCCAAAACCACCAGCCTGTGAGTAAGTGAAGTCCCCAAACCACTAGCCCTTGAGCGAGTCAAGTCCCAAAACCACGAGCCTGAAGTGTGAGTAAAGGCCCAAAACCACTAGCCCGTAGGGGTAGAACAAACCTCTGGGTGAGTCAAGACCCCAACCACTAGCCTGTAGGGGTAGAAACCCCCCAGGTGAGTCAAGACTCAAAACTGCTAGCCCATAGGGGTAGAACAAACCTCTGGGCAAGTCAAGACCCAAAACTGCCAGCCCATAGGGGTAGAAAACCCCTAGGTGAGTCAAGACCCAAAACCACTAGCCTGTAGGGATAGAAACCCCCCGGGTGAGTTGATCAAGACCCAAAACTGCTAGTCTGTAGGGGTAGAAACCCCCTGGGTAAGTCAAGACCCAAAACCACTATCCTGTAGGGGTAGAAAACCCCCTGGGTGAGTCAAGACCCAAAACTTCTAGCCTGTAGGGGTAGAAACCCCCTGGGTGAGTCAAGACCCAAAACTGCTAGCCTGTAGGGGTAGAAACCCCCTGGATGAGTCAAGACCCAAAACTGCTAGCCTGTAGGGGTAGAAACCCCCTGGGTAAGTCAAGACCCAAAACTGCCAGCCCACAGGGGTAGAAAACCCCCTGAGTAAGACTCAAAACTGCTTGCCCATAGGGGTAGAACAAACCTCTGGGCGAGTCAAGGCCCAAAACACACTAGCCTGTAGGGATAGAAAAAAACCTGGGTGAGTCAAGACCCAAAACACACTAGCCTGTAGGGATAGAAAAAACCCTGGGTGAGTCAAGACCCAAAACACACTAGCCTGTAGGGATAGAAAAACCCCTGGGTGAGTCAAAACCCAAAACACACTAGCCTGTAGGGGTAGAAAAACCCCTGGGTGAGTCAAGACCCCAAACACACTAGCCTGTAGGGATAGAAAAAACCCTGGGTGAGTCAAGACCCAAAACACACTAGCCTGTAGGGATAGAAAAAAACCTGGGTGAGTCAAGACCCAAAACACACTAGCCTGTAGGGATAGAAAAACCCCTGGGTGAGTCAAGACCCAAAACACACTAGCCTGTAGGGATAGAAAAACCCCTGGGTGAGTCAAGACCCAAAACACACTAGCCTGTAGGGGTAGAAAAACCCCTGGGTGAGTCAAGATCCAAAACACACTAGCCTGTAGGGGTAGAAAACCCCCTGGGTGAGTCAAGACTCAAAACTGCTAGCCTGTAGGGGCAGAAACCCCCCGGGTGAGTCAAGACCCAAAACACACCAGCCTGTAGGGGTAGAAACTCCCCCGGGTGAGTCAAGACTCAAAACTGCTAGCCTGTAGGGGTAGAAACCCCCCGGGTGAGTCAAGACCCAAAACACACCAGCCTGTAGGGGTAGAAAACCCCCTGGGTGAGTCAAGACCCAAAACCACTAGCCTGTAGGGGTAGAAACTCCCCTGGGTGAGACAAGACCCAAAACCACTAGCCTGTAGGGGTAGAAAACCCCCTGGATGAGTCAAGACCCAAAACCACTAGCCTGTAGGGGTAGAAACTCCCCTGGGTGAGTCAAGACCCAAAACCACTAGCCTGTAGGGGTAGAAACTCCCCTGGGTGAGTCAAGACCCAAAACCACTAGCCTGTAGGGGTAGAAACTCCCCTGGGTCTGAGTCAAGACCCAAAACTGCTAGCCTGTAGGGGTAGAAACTCCCCTGGGTCTGAGTCAAGACCCAAAACTGCTAGCCTGTAGGGGTAGAAACTCCCCTGGGTGAGCATCAAGCCCCAAACCACTAGCAAGTGAGCGAGTCAAGACCCCCAACCACTAGTCCATAACGATAGAAAAAACTGTGCGAGTCGAAACCGAAAACCACTAGCCCATGAGTGTGTTAAGACCCAAACCCATTAGCCCGTAGGGGTAGAACATACCTCTGGATGAGTCAAGGCCCAAAACCAATAGCCCACAGGGGCAGAAAAAAACACCCTGGGTGAGTCAAATTTTGCCCTGTATGATCTTGATTTTTTTTAAATCATCGGAGAAGAAAGCAGTGCAGTACTGTCCACAATGCAATGTCATCCCCACTGAAACTTGGCTAAAATTAAAACAATGAAAATGAGGCCAAGAATGAAACAGAAAAATGGTTTTCATGCTTAAATTTTAGGGGAAAAAACTCTCAGGCTGGAAATGTTCCCCCGAGGGCTAGTGGATTTTCATCATGCCCAGCGCCAGCAAAAATGGTTCAACTTCTGCAGACCCGTGACGCCACACCCAAGGCTGGGTTCTGTCAGCTTACTGCACTTGCAGTGCACACCAAGATCAAGTTGCTGGCATCAGCATCACAGGAAAATCAGCCTCAGAACTCCTGGCAAGTCCTGCAGCAGAGGGGCATCGCCAGCGCAGGTGTTGCTGCACGCCATTGATCGGCTGTACTTCACTCGGGTGTGTGGCCCGTGCAAAGCTGAACCGTAAAACCACTCTGGCTTAGAATGACTCCGCTCCACACTGCTGAAGGCCTGCAGTGACTGCTGCTCTCTGGAGGTTTGTGGTGACTGTTGATGACGGGACTGAGTTGACTGCTGATCACTGGAGGTCTGTGGTGACTGCTGATCACTGGAGGTTTGTGGTGACTGCTGATATTGGGGCTGTGGTGAATGCTGTTCACTGGAGGTTTGTGGTGACTGCTGATAATGGGACAGCTGATCAGTGGAGGTTTGCAGTGACTGCTGATCACCAGAGGTTCGCGGTGACTGCTGATAACCAGACTGCTGCTGATCACAGGGAGTCTGTGGTGACTGCTGAAAACAGGACTGCAAACCGCTGGATTGAGATGATGGCTGGTGACTGCACTGGTAAGGCTGTGGATGAACTGCGGACTGCTGATGACCATCAGAACACATCACTGGCGTCTGATGAGAACAACTCTGCCATGAAAAAACTGCCCTGGAAGTTACAGATGAACCAGAACAAGCCCACAACATGGGTTTGACGTGAAAACTCTCAGCCGCGAAGCAAGCGACATATTTCTCATTTTGCGGAAGAGTCCAGTTTATCGCATCAGGTTCCTCTGAAACAGACACTCCATCAATATCACACTGAGCATGAGGTCATGAGGTCATGCCAAACTCCGAGCTGAGGGCATCAATGTCATTGTTGTCACAGTGCGGGTACAGGTCAGAGCGACCCATGAGGGACAAAGTCATTCGAAGGGTCGTCCAGATGTTCTGGGACATCTGGGTCTGGGTACCGGAGGGTCCACGGCTCTTCTGCTGCATGTTAAGCGCCGCCAGGAAATGCTCCAGTGCCTCCCTGCGAAGGAGATAATACTGGCTGTATCCACTTCTGTCAAGTACTACATGCATGTAGATTATCATTTGCACGTCTTTTGTGAATTTGCATGCAACAAAAGATACATCATGGAGTGGGAGACACAGACAGACAGTCAGACAGACAGACAGACAGAGACTGACAGAGACACACACACAGACACATACACACACACAGACATGCACACACGCGCACGTACATGCACGCACACACACACACAAATGCACACACACACACACACACAATCACACACACACACACACAAATGCACACACACACACACACAAATGCACACACACAGAGTGAAAGAGACAGAAATGCACTGCAAGGCAATTTTGTTCTGGTGAGCAACTGCCGACAACAACAAAAAACACTGGCAATGAATTTGTTCCAACACCTCAAACTGACAAACAGAAGTCAGGAAACCTACTTGTGTGCTCCGAGGTTGATGCAGGCAATACCAAGATTGTAGCGTGAGCGAATGAAGCCTGGTGACAAGTGCAGTGCATTGTGGTATGCATCCACAGCCTCTTCACTCCGGTTGCCATTGGCCAAGGTGGCTCCCAACTTGTTCCACAGCAAGGCATCCTAAATAACACACAGAGAAACGTGACAGATCTACCATCCAGCAAAACTTCACTCATCCGGACAGTGACACTCTGAACAACATGAGCATTTGAACATCTTACTGTCATGAAATTTCAAAATGCCACTACCGTTAATCCAGAAATCTGTGTTCTGACACTCGCAGTTCAAATACAGCACCAAATCATAATTTCACCCAAAGTGGACACAGTTCAATATTGTGCACCTTACAAAAACCCAAAACCGCTGAAAGTGAATGCTGATTGTGACAGTTGGAGACTAAGAGTTATACAACCAACAAACAAATGTAGTTAATGCGCACTCAAAACACAGCACGCCAACACAGCATTTTAAAAGTAGACGTTTAAAAGTGGTGTTTATATACTGCCGCCTTGTGCCTGGCAGTCTGTGTCTGTGACACAAAGAACAAGGCCGGCATGTGTGGCAGATGCGTATTGTTGCTACTGCATCTCGAGCCAGTCTCTCTCTGCTCTTCACTGGCATAGAGTCAACCAAAATGGCTTTACCCTTGAGGCAAAAAGGTATTTCAGTAGGCATAAGTATGGACAGAACCACCACACAGACAGTACTTTTGTAGTATAAATATGCAACTGAACCACCATACAAACGCATGCTTTTGTAGCATAAATATGCATTGAACCACCGAACAAACACATACTTTTGTAGCATAAATATGCACTGAACCACCAAACAAAAGCATACTTTTGTAGCATAAATATGCATTGAACCACCAAACAAACACATACTTTTGTAGTATAAATATGCATAGGGCAACCATGCAAATAGGTATTTCTGTAGTATAAAAAGGGACAGAACCACCGTACAAACAGGTATTTCTGTAGTATAAACATGGACAGAACTGTTCAAACAGGTACTTCTGTAGTGTAAATGTGGACAGAACTGTACAAACAGGTACTTCTGGAGTATAAATATGAACAGAACCGTAGAAACAGGTACTTCTGTAGCGTAAATATGGACAGAACGATTCAAACAGGTACTTCTGTATTGTAAATATGGACAGAACCAAACAGGTACTTCTGTAGTGTAAATGTGGATAGAACTGCACAAACAGGTAGTTCTGGAGTATAAATATGGACAGAAACATACAAACAGGTATGTCTGTAAGTGTGGACAGAACCATACAAACAGGTACTTCTGTCGTGTAAATGTGGACAGAACTGTACAAACAGGTACTTCTGTCGTGTAAGTGTGGACAGAACCGTACAAACAGGTACTTCTGTCGTGTAAGTGTGGACAGAACCGTACAAACAGGTACTTCTGTAGTGTAAGTGTGGACAGAACCGTACAAACAGGTACTTCTGTAGTGTAAGTGTGGACAGAACCGTACAAACAGGTACTTCTGTAGTGTAAATGTGGACAGAACCGTACAAACAGGTACTTCTGTAGTGTAAATGTGGTCAGAACCGTACAAACAGGTACTTCTGTAGTGTAAATGTGGATAGAACCACCATACAAAGGCTGCAAATGGGAAATATCTGCACATTTTCTGCATCTTCAGGCCAACCTACAGATTTTCGGGGGGTCCCCTTTAGGATTTTCATGTTGCAGTTACTGTCACTCACAGTAATCTTCATGGCCTATCAAACTTCATTACTGGAACCTCTGAAGTCAAAGTGCAGCTGCCAGAATGGGAAGTTTCAGGAGGGGTGGAGGAGGGACATTTGCTGGCATAAAGAGAAAAAAAGAAATTCAGATCTTTTGCTCAAAATGATCCAGTTTTGTTATATATATATATATATCTAGCCAGCAAATAAATAGTTAGTCCTGGGAATCTTCTAGATTTAGAAAAGGGGGAAACAATCAGCGAAAAACAACAACAGCAAAAAACAAAAACAAAATAGAGGTCTAAAGGCAAGGGAGTGAGAAACATTATTTTAAATTAACCCTTTTCTGACCATCAGAATGTCACATGATGTCGTTGGCAGAGTACTTTTCATCTGCTCATAATTATGACATCATGTGATTTCCTGCTTGATACTGACTTGGTGCACATTTCCGTGAGGAGCAAACATCTCAAAATTAATGCTGTGATCAGCCTCTCTTTGAGACATTCCCCAGACTGACAGCACAAAATATTTGGAAGACAAGGGGTTAATAGCAGGATTGTTTCTCACCTTGGGCCTCACTTGCAGGGCAGCCTGAAAGCAGTCTACAGCTTTGTCGTACTCTCCACTCAGATTGAACAACACTCCAAGGTTACACTGAAAACAAACAATGACGTCAAGATTAAAAATCTTTGAATTTGTTGTTGTTGTTGTTGATCACTTTTATATAACGCTATTCTCCACTCTCAAGCAGACTCACTGTTATCGCGTGTTATTTTACATGAGTGACTAGCTTTTTATAACGCCTTTTTAAATATCCACCGAAGTGGTGTACTTACTTACAGCGCTGACATGTCTGGTGCCACGTGAAACTGCTGCCTTCTTGGCAAGTTCTGTGTGCACCATACAACCATGCACCATGTCACTTCATGCAAACCACATACGTAAGGTGGATGCATGTTTAGCTGTAACCTGCCACCTGCACTTTTGGCAGAAAAACAGGATGTTTTATGTGCTACTGCAGTAACACAGGGGTGGAACGGTTACCAAAATACGAGTCAGCACAGGAAGTCGACCCTGGAGAAGAAAACTCCCGCCGTTCCTGCTGGGACTCGCACCAGTGACATTTCAATCATGAGTTCAGCGCTCTAACCGCTGAGCTATCCACGCTCCCCCATTGCAGTTTCAGTTGTTAGCGTGCAAATTAATCAACTCTTTTCTCCCCTACCCCTGCTCTCTTTTGTTGATGTTGTGCTTGTTCATCTTCGCCACTATGCAATGGCCCGATATTTTAGTCTCTTATTCAACTGTGCCTTTATGATTATTCTGTGTTTCGTCGAGTGTATTATTATTATAGTACCTATACGCTGTTAACCTCTTCATGTTATTGTGAGTGTGTGCATGACTGCGAACGCTCTCAACACCATCCCTCGTTCCATGATTCCATGTGTGCGTATATTTTACTTGACACGTGGCAATAAAGAGATATACTGATGTGATTGATTAAGCAAACACCAGCATATCTGATGCAGAAAGCTGGAATCTGACCCACCAAACTTCTTACCCATGCATCACTTACACCCACGTAGCTGGGCTCAGATGCAGAAGCCTAGTGGTATGCTTTACAATACCGGTCAGCACATTAACACTGAGCTGTAGAACTGATATGGTGCGGTGGGAGGGGTTGGGGGTGGTGGTGAGGGGTTGGGGGTGTAGTGGGGGGTCTGTTCACAAGATGTTCAGAGGTATGCATTACACTATTGGAGGTAGGGTGGTGAGGGGTTGAGGGTGTAGTGGGTTTTTGGGGGGAGGCATGGAATGGCGCAGGGTGGGAGGGGGGCAGGGGGCCTGTTCACAAGATGTTCAGAGGTATGCATTACAATACTGGAGGTGGGGTGGGAGGGGCTAGGGTGTGGTGGGGGGGGGTTGGGGTGGTGGGTGGGGGGGGGGGGCATGGAAGGGCTGGGGTGGGAGGGGGGCAGGGGGCCTGTTCACAAGATGTTCAGAGGTATGCATTACAATACTGGAGGTGGGGTGGGAGGAGCTAGGGGTGTGGTGGGGGTTGGGGGTGTGGTAGGTGGTGGGGGTGGGGGGGGGGCATGGAAGGGTGTGGGGTGGGAGGGGGGCAGGGGGCCTGTTCACAAGATGTTCAGAGGTATGCATTACAATACTGGAGGTGGGGTGGGAGGTGGGGTGTGGGTGGGGCAGGAGGGGGTGAGGGCAGGTGTTCACAAGATGTTCAGAGGTATGCATTACAATACTGGAGGTGGGGTGGGAGGGGCTAGGGGTGTGGTGGTGGGTTGGGGTGTGGTAGGTGGTGGGGGGGGGGGGGCATGGAAGGTGGGTGGGAGGGGGAGGGGGCCTGTTCACAAGATGTCAGAGGTATGCATTACAATACTGGAGGGGGGTGGGAGGGCTAGGTGGGTGGTGGGGGTTGGGGTGTGGTTGGGGGTGGGGGGGGCATGGAAGGGTGTGCAGTGGAGGGGGGCAGGGGGCCTGTTCACAAGAAGTTAAGAGGTATGCTACAATACTGGAGGTGGGGTGGGAGGGGGCAGGGGTCTGTTCACAAGATGTTCAGAGGTATGCATTACAATACTGGAGGTGTGGTGGGAGGGCTAGGGGTGTGGTGATGGGTTGGGGTTGGTGGTGGTGGTGGTGGGGGGGGGGCATGGAAGGGTGTGGGATGAGAGGGGCAGCAACACAATATTGGTTGGGTGGGAGGGGAGGTGGGGTGGGTTGTTGTTGTGGGTTTTGGGTTTTTTTTTTGGGGGGGGGGGGCATGGAATGGTGTGTGACAGTGTTCACAAGATGTTCAGAGGTATGCATTACAATACTGGAGGTGGGTGGGAAGGCTGGGGGTGGGGGTTTTTGGGGGTGGTAGGGGGTTGGGGGTTGGGGGGGGGGTGGGAGGGTGGGAGGGGGGCAGGGGGTTTGTTCACAAGATGTTCAGAGGTATGCATTACAATACTGGAGGTAGGGTGGGAGGGGTTGGGGGTGTGGTGGAGGATGGAGGGGCACAGGGTTTGTCCAAGATGTTAATTGGGGGGGGGGGGGGGTGTTGGCACGGGGTTTGTTCACAAGATGTTCAGAGGTATGCATTACAATACTGGAGGTAGGGTGGGAGGGGTTGGGGGTGTGGTAGGGGATGGGAGGGGGGCAGGGGGTCTGTTCACAAGATGTTCAGAGGTATGCATTACAATATTGGAGGTAGGGTGGGAGGGGTTGGGGGGTGTGGATGGGGGGTGGGGGGGTGGTAGTGTTTTGGTGGGGGGGGGGGGGGGGCATGGATTGGTGCAGGATGGGAGGGGGGGGGGGGGGGGGGGTCTGTTCACAAGATGTTCAGAGGTAATGCATTACAATAATGGAGGTGGGGTGGTAGGAGTGGCGGTAGGGTGGGCGGGGTGGTGGGGGGTTAGCTCAATCAGTGCTTATGAGGGCTGTACACGGTAGCAGAGGACTTGCTGTCCAACTGATGCTGACAAGGCCACAGGTGACCCACCTGCACGTCTGCATCCACCTCGTCCTGGGGGGAGGCTGACTGGACTGCTCTGAGGTACAGGTCACGCACTTCCTCATACTCCGTGCTGCAAACGCAAAAAGCAACAACAACATAAACAATGACAACACAACAACAGAAGCAGCAGCAAAGCCACTGAAGCAACTGAAGTCAAGGCAGCAAGAATGGAAACAAAACCACCCCCACAAAACAAAATCACCCTCACAAAACAATCAGCCACACAAAATCACCACCCCCCCCCCCCCAAAAAAAAAAAAACCCACCCATACAAAACAAAATCAACCCCCCAAAAAACTAAAAACACACACACAATAACAACCACCTAAAAGCAAAAACAGAGCAACAAGAACAAAAAACACCCATACAAAACAAAATCACCTAAATCACTGACACAAATGAAAACTGCTCACTGTCCTACACAATATAAAATCACCCACCTGTAACAAAATCATCCACACAGAAACAAAATCACCCACAATACAAAATCACCCACACACAAAACAAAATCACCCACACACAAAAACAAAATCACCCACACAAAACAAAATCACCCACACAACACAAAATCACCAAAACCACCCATACACAAAACAAAGAGATCACTCACGAGGTCATGAAAGAAGAGGTGACGGGTTTTTCCAGATCTTGGGCAGGAACAAGGTGGGTGTACTTTGGGTTGTTCCGGAGCCAAGATCGTAGTGCGTGACACGCTCGTGACCCTAAAGACTCGTTTGTGTAGCTGACGGCAAGACACTGCCAAGCCTTCAAGTTGGTGGGCGCTAAATCTATACACCTGAAAACGATCGGCATCGGTAAGGTTTAAAGTAAAAATCCAAGGTTTTTAAGTATGCAAAATGACCATCAAAATGATTGGCAAATGAGTCACTAGTTTCAGATTTAATTAAATAAATAAAATAAATAAATGTTTAATTGGGTTTTTAATCGATTTTATTTTCTGTAGGCTGGCCGAGACTACAGTCTCGGGTTCTCCATCAGTCACGTGACTTTCCCGGAAGTGACGTCAGTCTGGGGAGTCAGTGCGGTTGCCATCTTAGATACTTCAGTAAATTGTGTATGCGTGTGGTCGACAAAAAAGTTAACTATGCCGGCCTACTGTGTTGCCTCGAACTGTCACAATTCACAGACAACCCCAGGTATAACAATGCACGAGCTCCCGCGCAACTGACCCGCAGTGAGACGAAAGTGGATTCAATTTATACAATTCAAACAAGCTGACTTTCTTGCTGCGCCGCATCACGCCCATTTGTGTAGCGAGCACTTCAGTGAGTGCGATTTCGCAAACCCCATGGAATACCACATGGGGTTTGCCTCGAAGCTGACACAATGTTCCGGTACTCTTTCAAAATCCTGCCTGACAGGCTCAAACTGATACAGCTGTATCCTTGTGGGTCTCTCGGGCAAAGTATCAGTTTCGTCTTCAGAGCTCGAGTTGGCCATTTTGCAGCGACTCCCCAGAGTGACGTAGTAGGCATATGGTCACGTGATTTGGGCATCGTGGCGACACTTTCGGTACAACAGAAAAGGCCTTTTTTCGTGCATTTATAACCCTCAGATCACAGTTTCACCTACATCATCGTTCTCAGTGAGCTTTAACGGAAATCATGTCAAAAATCACCCCTAACCTTGGACTTGTCCTTTAAGACCCAAAGAGGATTTTTTTGTGGTTGCAGATTAAGAGCAAAAGTATCCATACCAAAAGCGGATGCACATACATGCGCATTCACACACACCTTTGGTGCAAAGACTCACAAAGAAATGCACCGGTAATTGGTGATTCAAAACAGTTTATCCGAACTTGATTCTGCATGGAAGTGGCTTATTTTACGGTTTTGTATGTGAACACCTTATTTAGGTTACCCGGACACAAGAGTACATGTAAGATGCAGTCTTAATGCTCTTGTACTTTTTTCCCTCCTGGTTCTTTGACAGGGTTCATACAGAAAAATCCTTTCAAAATTCACAAACTTTTCACAAACCTTTGCAATACGGCGCAGAAAAGCAACATGAAGGTACTCAACTCTTCCACACATCAGGTAAAGGGGTGCAACCCTTACTATAGCCGATGGCCTTGCATTCTATCAGTCAAAACTGATAGGACGTACGTTCTTTGTGATTTCGCATAGCATTTTTTTTTTTTTTAACTACTGTTGAGTCTTGGAAAATGCAGTTTCTGACTGATAAGCTGACAGTTTTTCCCTAGCACTCTGAAGACCACAAATTCACAAACTTTCACAGACCCCACTCAGTTTTCCCAGACTTTCAAGGCCTTGAAAAGCGTATTCCATTTTTTCCAAACTTTCAAAGACCTCGAAAAACCGTGCGAACCCTGATTGATGATTTTTATAAAATGCCTAACACATGCATTAAGCAGCCAACATTGTGCACCTGGGACAGTTATTTTGACCTAAATCAAGGGTTCCCAGCTGTCAATCGCCACAGCAGCTTCGGCCAATCAGAATGTCGCAAATAAAGTGATGTGTGAAAAGCTCCAACAATGGCCGCTATGAGTGTGCCTCACAAGCTGAAGCATAGTGCTCAACAGAGCAAAAAAGTAGCCTGGTTGATTCTGAACAAAACCTTCAAAGTAAGTACTGACGCACGTTCACTGATGAAATGACATCTCACTGAATGCTGGATTCAGCCTCCAATCATGGTACATTTCACCAGTCAACAAGGTGCCCCATGGTCGTCAGATCAAAAGCTTGTGAGAGTGTAACCATGGGAGGCGGGACTTTGAGCTCAGCCTTACTATAGGACCCTCTGTGTTACTGCACATGGACTGAAAGATGTGTAATAACATTGAGTGCAGGACCCTCTGCGTTACTGAACATGGCCTGAAAGATGCATGTAATAAAACTGAGCGCAGGACCCTCTGCGTTACTGAACATGGCCTGAAAGATGCATGTAATAAAACTGAGCGCAGGACACTCTGTTACTGAACATGGACTGAAAGATGTGTAATAACATTGAGTGCAGGACCCTCTGCGTTACTGAACATGGACTGAAAGATGCATGTAATAAAACTGAGTGCAGGACCCTCTGCGTTACTGAACATGGACTGAAAGATGCATGTAATAAAACTGAGCGCAGGACCCTCTGCGTTACTGAACATGGACTGAAAGATGTGTAATAACATTGAGTGCAGGACCCTCTGCGTTACTGAACATGGACTGAAAGATGTGTAATAACATTGAGTGCAGGACCCTCTGTGTTACTGAACATGGACTGAAAGATGTGTAATAACATTGAGTGCAGGACCCTCTGCGTGACTGAACATGGCCTGAAAGCTGCGTAATAACATTGAATGCAGGACCCTCTGCGTTACTGAACATGGACTGAAAGATGCATGTAATAAAACTGAGCGCAGGACTCTCTACGTTACTGAACATGGACTGAAAGATGCATGTAATAACAGTGAGCGCAGTACCCTCTGTGTTACGTTACCGAACATGGACTGAAAGATGCATGTAATAATAAAGGAAGACAAAGGAGAAAAATTATGTGCTATCAGTCAGCTGGTCAGGCAGTGGCCAGTCACCTGAGGCTGACTCAAAGGCATTTCATGAGAATCTGCTTGCAGGAAAATGTCTACTTGTAAGAATAAAATACACTTGCGGGAAAATGTCTACTTGTAAGAATAAAATACACAAACTACAAATACTTTTTTAAAGCAGCAATAGCAGCAGGTTCCTGTTCATTCTCAGCTTGTGATGTTCCAAGGTATTGCCACGCCTGGAAACAAACAATCAAATACACAGTGAGAATATAAAATAATACACACAAACAATAAGACACACTGTGAAAATATGCAATAGTATATGCAAACAATGAGATACACAAGCAATGAGACACACAGCGAGATATACAATAATACAGACAAACAACAATACAAGCATAGATGTCTACAAAAACAATAAAACACAGTTACGAAAACAATGAGGTACACAAACAATTAGACACATACAATATTTGTTATAATACTACATAAAAAAAAGTAGGGGGGAAAGGGGGGGGGGCTATGCCTAACACTACGCTGTCACCACAAAAATGACTACTGCACCAAGACAGAGCATCGTCAATAATAATAATAACAGGAGATTTCTAGAGCAATTCGCTCTTTGGAAGCATAAAACCCTTCACAATAAACAGTTGAACACAAAAACCAGGAAGAAAGATAACTAAATAAATAAACGCAATCTCTCCCTTCTCTCTCCCTCTCCCTCTGACTGAGATGACCACTTTCGTGGATATTCAAAATACGCTGTGTAAAGCTACAGTCACTCATTCAGAGTCGCGCATGAACAGAGCACAGTTAGTCTGCCTGGAAACGGAGAACAGCGCTTTGGTTGCCATTGCGAAGTGCTTAGGGCACATTCGAAAAATAGTAAACAAATATATATGTGCCTCTAAAGAACTCTTTTTTTTAAAGATTCACGATCTAAGAGTGTGCAACAGGCTGACTGATACCAGAAGCATCATTAAATAGAATATCATAAATATCATACATCACTTACAGAAAGGCACAGCAAAAGGAACTGTATCACACATGACCTCAGAGGAAATGATGCGTAAGTGATAGCACTGGGAAGTATTGGAATTACAGGTTTTGTCATTGAATCATGATCACGGAACAGAATATCATACATCACTTACAGAAAGGCACTGTGAAAGGAACTGTATCACACATGACCTCAGAGGAAATGATGAGTAAGTGATAGCACTGGGAAGTACTGGAATTACAGGTGTGTCATTGAATCATGATCACGGAACAGAATATCATACATCACTTACAGAAAGGCACTGTGAAAGGAACTGTATCACACATGACCTCAGAGGAAATGATGAGTCAGTGATAGCACTGGGAAGTATTGGAATTACAGTTGACTGTCACTGAATCATGATCACAGAAGTCACTGTTACACTGTTTGTCAGCAATGCGTATGTTTCGTTATTGCTAGCTGTAATTTGTGTTAATAAAGAGCTGTATTCAATCAGTCCTTTTATGTGTGGATCTAAACAGATAAAAGGTTCAAATTTGGAACCTTTTATGTGTTTGGATCTTGTTTTAGAATGCTAGCAGTCATTCTTGTTTCAGATTTTTTTTGTTCCAACTTGTGTGGTACTGAAATTCATTCTCACAGTGTGCACACAGGTAACTTGCTTCAATCGGCGCTCCTGCCTCGGAAGGCTCAAACCCAGTCCTATGGTGTCATCAGGACCACCCTGCTAGTTTGCAGACGTTTCAACGTACCTCCATGTGCTGGGGGTTCTGCTGCACGGCGGCCTCAAAGAGGAGAACAGCATTGGGGATGTCGCCTTTCTCCAGGCATTTCAGACCCTCCTCAAATGCTGCAGGGTGCTCCTTCAGTGGGTTGTCCTCTTCAAATTTGTAGTTCTGAAGAATGGAATCAATGTAGTTCTGAAGAAGGGAATCAATGTCGTTCTGAACAACAAGGGAATCAATGTAGTTCTGAACAACAAGGGAATCAATGTAGTTCTGAACAACAAGGGAATCAATGTAGTTCTGAACAACAAGGGAATCAATGCAGCTCTGAACAACAAGGGAATCAATGTAGTCTGAACAACAAGGGAATCAATGTAGTTCTGAACAACAAGGGAATCAATGTAGTTCTGAACAACAAGGGAATCAATGTAGTTCTGAACAACAAGGGAATCAATGTAGTCCTGAACAACAAGGGAATCAATGTAGTTCTGAACAACAAGGGAATCAATGTAGTTCTGAACAACAAGGGAATCAATGTAGTTCTGAACAACAAGGGAATCAATGTAGTTCTGAACAACAAGGGAATCAATGTAGTTCTGAACAACAAGGGAATCAATGTAGTTCTGAACAACAAGGGAATCAATGTAGTTCTGAACAAGGGAATCAATGTAGTTCTGAACAACAAGGGAATCAATGCAGTTCTGAACAACAAGGGAATCAATGTCATTCTGAACAACAAGGGAATCAATGTAGTTCTGAACAACAAGGGAATCAATGTAGTTCTGAACAACAAGGGAATCAATGCAGTTTTGAACAACAAGGGAATCAATGTAGTTCTGAACAAGAAGGGAATCACTGTCGTTCTGAACCACAAGGGAATCAATGCAGTCCTGAACAACAAGGGAATCAATGCAGTTCTGAACAACAAGGGAATCAATGTAGTTCTGAACAACAAGGGAATCAATGTAGTTCTGAGCAACAAGGGAATCAATGTAGTTCTGAACAACAAGGGAATCAATGCAGTCCTGAACAACAAGGGAATCAATGCAGTTTTGAACAACAAGGGAATCAATGTAGTTCTGAACAACAAGGGAATCAATGCAGCTCTGAACAACAAGGGAATCAATGTAGTTCTGAACAACAAGGGAATCAATGCAGTTCTGAACAACAAGGGAATCAATGTAGTTCTGAACAACAAGGGAATCATTGTCGTTCTGAACAACAAGGGAATCAATGCAGTTCTGAACAACAAAGGAATCAATGTAGTTCTGAACAACAAGGGAATCAATGCAGTTCTGAACAACAAGGGAATCAATGTAGTTCTGAACAAGGGAATCAATGTCGTTCTGAACAACAAGGGAATCAATGCAGTTCTGAACAACAAGGGAATCAATGTCATTCTGAACAACAAGGGAATCAATGTAGTTCTGAACAACAAGGGAATCAATGCAGTTCTGAACAACAAGGGAATCAATGTAGTTCTGAACAACAAGGGAATCATTGTCGTTCTGAACAACAAGGGAATCAATGTCATTCTGAACAACAAGGGAATCAATGTAGTTCTGAACAACAAGGGAATCATTGTCGTTCTGAACAACAAGGGAATCAATGTAGTTCTGAACAACAAGGGAATCATTGTTCTGAACAACAAGGGAATCAATGTAGTTCTGAACAAAAGGGAATCAATGTAGTTCTGAACAACAAGGGAATCAATGTAGTTCTGAACAACAAGGGAATCAATGTAGTTCTGAACAACAAGGGAATCAATGTAGTTCTGAACAACAAGGGAATCAATGTAGTTCTGAACAACAAGGGAATCAATGTAGTTCTGAACAACAAGGGAATCAATGTAGTTCTGAACAACAAGGGAATCAATGTAGTTCTGAACAAGGGAATCAATGTAGTTCTGAACAACAAGGGAATCAATGTAGTTCTGAACAACAAGGGAATCAATGTAGTTCTGAACAACAAGGGAATCAATGTAGTTCTGAACAAAAGGGAATCAATGTAGTTCTGAACAAGGGAATCAATGTAGTTCTGAACAACAAGGGAATCAATGTAGTTCTGAACAACAAGGGAATCAATGTAGTTCTGAACAAGGGAATCAATGTAGTTCTGAACAACAAGGGAATCAATGTAGTTCTGAACAACAAGGGAATCAATGTAGTTCTGAACAAGGGAATCAATGTAGTCCTGAACAACAAGGGAATCAATGTAGTTCTGAACAACAAGGGAATCAATGTAGTTCTGAAGAAGTAGTGAATCAACGTAGTTCTGAACAACAAGGGAATCAATCAGTCAGTCAATGTTTTATTTTCTAGCTATATAACAATTGTTTTGGCAGAACTGTGCTCTATGTGTGTACAGAATATTGTATTTAGGTTAACATGTATCATGTGAGTGCTCAGGGCGTAGATGAGCGCATGATATATGCACGTGATTATTATTATTATTAGACACCCAAAAAAGAAAGAAAAAAGCATATTATATTATTATATTACACGAACTTACCCACACGACTATGAACAATCAATTTAACAATAGAACAAGGGCACAGGTAAGTGATCATCCTTGACAACTGCCACCCCGACCCCCCAAGCCCCCCCACATCCCCACCCCATCCTGCCCTTCCCCCTAACCCCCCAATCACCAACCAAACACTCAGAGTGCTTCTTTTTTCTTGTCTCCCCTTTCCCCCTGTTTCTTTCCTGTATTGTTTGTTCTCACCGATGTTTTACGTCCATGCTCCATAAACATGATGTATAACAATAATTGAGCACAGCAGCTTTATTAATATGACTAGATGCATATGATAATATGTACAGTCCACCTCCCACCTTCTCTCTCACAAACACACACACACACAGTCACACTATCTCACTCACACACACACACACACACACACACACACACACACACACACACACACACACACACCATTCTCTCTCTCACACACACACACCATCTCTCTCACTCACACACCATCTCTCTCACACACACACACACACACCATCTCTCTCACTCTCACACACTATCTCTCTCTCTCTCTCACACACACACACACACACACAACAGATGCCAAACAACCCCTGCTTATTCTTTCAGTTCCATGCCATTCTGTGAACTTCTCATTTACGTTATAGATTCCATATGTTTAAGCCCCTGCGCTGGAGAAGTTTAGCTTGGAGCAAACCATGCCGTGCTGTTTTACCTCATACAGGTCAGTCTGCTCAAACTCTGTCAGCCAGGGATGGCCGTGGTTGTTGCTGAAACCAAAAACCCAAACCTCATTACACATTCTGCCAAAAGTGCAGGTGGCAGGTTACAGCTAAACACACAAGCACTTATGTATGTGGCTTTGCATGAAGTGACACAGTGCATGGTTGTATGGTGTACACAGAATGCGCTGAGATGGCAGTAGTTTCATGTGGCACTAGCTGTGTCAGCGCTTAAGAACACCACTTCAGTGGATTTTTTCTTAAAGCGCCATAAAAAGCTAATCACTCATGTAGAATCACATGTGAGCGCAGTGAATCCATTTGAGAGTGGAGAATAGCACTATATAAAAGCAATCAACAACAACAAGAACAATATTTACACAGGCATCTGTCTATGGCAGTTCTACATTTCCAATGGCAACAATGAAGCCGTACCTCTCATCTGTTCTGAGCTCTCATGCTACTCACAATTCTTAGTCAGGATTTGTATGCATGTTTGCAGAAGTGGCCGGAAGATCCTGCAAACAGTTCTGTTGCTATAGCTGAATGCTGGACTTCTCAAGCAAGCATGACAATTTTACATGTATGAAAGTTAACTCTGCGAACAGGGCTTAATCCAAAAATGTGCACGCATTTTGTATTGTCCCATTAAAATTAGCATTCTATTTTAACCATTTGTATGACTGGATCTTGTTTTAGAACGCTAGCATCAGAGCAACCCTGTTTCAGCTTTAAAGAAGGGGCTTACCCCAAAAATGTGCCCACATTTTGTATTGTCCCATCAAAGTTGGTGTTATCTGAACTGCTCGTGTGCTTGGCTCTGGTTTTAGAACACTAGCACTCAACCTTGTTTCAGATTTTGTTCTCCTTTTTTTTTAAACTGATCATGTGCTCATACAGTCAGTACTGTGTTCACCTTCAACCTCAAGACCTGTCACCCTGGCCCCGATCAATGGCTACTGACATTACCATTGAAATCTACATTTAGATCCGTAACATTGTTTTACTTCAACTCCTTGTCTGTCTTCTTCTTTACTTCCTGCTTCTTTTATCATTTTCTATCTCTCTTCTACACCAGACGAAGACTATGTGTCAAAAGCGCTTGTGTTTTTAATTGTTCTTTATGTGTCGTCATATAGGCGAGTACATTTCTCTACAGCTGTTCTATTTTGTCAACCTCACCAGCAGTTGTTCACTCATTCCCTGACATTACCATAGTTGGCATCTTATTGTTTCCAGCCAGGATTTTGGGGCAGCAGCAAAACTGTGTTAAGAGTCCTGTGTCAGGATTACTTCCTGCTATAATAAATGGAGCAGGGATCGCTCAGTTGGTAGAGCACCTGACTCAAAGGCCAGGCGCAATACTGAGGTGGGTTCAAGTCCCTGGTGCAGCAGGGGATTTTTCTCCCAGAGTCAACTTCCAGTGCAGTGTCCATGCAATCACATGCATCAACATCTGTGCGCATGTTAAAAATCCCAAACACTGGCAGCCATACCACTGTTGACAGGAATGGGTAGCGCTGCTCGTGTGGCTGCTGTGTCTTACCAGGTAAGGTGACCCAAATTTCCCATAAGGATGATGAAGTGCTAAAAAAAACTTTTTTTTATGACATGACAAAGTGGGAGTGGAACTGCTGGGGTGGCAGGTAAAACTGCACTTGCGTGTGTGGCAGTACGTACAGGTGTGGGGGAAATGGCTGTTCACGTTACCTGAGTAACACTAACAAACAAACACATCGTCACCACCGAGGGCCACAACGAGAGCGTGCATCACCTGTCCGCTTCCTGCCAGTGTTCCTGCAGCTTGTTCCAGAAGTCGGTGTCCGTCTGGCCCTCCAGCCCAGCCAAGTCTGAGAACTCCTCCGCCCACCGGTCGGTCAATGACTTGGCACCCTGGATGTGACAAGAAGTGATCATTACAGGTAAAACATCACTGATGTCTGTCTGTCAACAACCTGGCACCTCATTACAGGTAAAACATCATCATTGTTGTCTGTTGGTCAATGACATGGCACCCTGGATGTGACAAGAAGTGATCATTACAGGTAAAACATCACTGTTGTGTCTTTTAACAACTTGGCACCCCATTACAGATAAAACATCATCGTTGTCTGTTGGTCAACAACATGGCGCCCTGGATGTGACAAGATGAGATCATTACAGGTAAAACATCATTGTTGTCTGTCTTTCAACAACTTGGCACCCCACTACAGGTAAAACATCTTTGGTGTCTGTCAATGACTTGGCACTGAGACGCAACAAAAGGTGATCATGACAGGTAAAACATCACTGTTGTCTGTCTGTCAACAACCTGACACCCCATTACAGGTAAAACATCATTGTTGTCTGTCAGTCAATGACTTGGTACCCTGGATGTGACAGGAAGTGATCATTACAGGTAAAACATCATTGTTGTCTGTCTTTCAACAACTTGGCACCCCATTACAGGTAAAACATCATCACTGTTGTCTGTTGGTCAATGACATGGCGCCCTGGATGTGACAAGAAGTGATCATTACAGGTAAAACATCATTGTTGTCTGTCTTTCAACAACTTGGCACCCCATCACAGGTAAAACATCATTGTTGTCTGTCGGTCAACGACTTGGTACACTGGATGTGACAAGATGTGATCATTACAGGTAAAACATCACAGATGTCTTTTAACAACTTGGCACCCCATTACAGGTAAAACATCATTGTTGTCTGTCGGTCAACACCTTGGCACACTGGATGTGACAAGATGTGTCATTACAGGTAAAACATCACAAATGTCTTTTAACTTGGCACCCCATTACAGGTAAAACATCATCATTGGTGTCTGTCAATGACATGGCACTGAGACGCAACAAAAGGTGATCATGACAGGTAAAACATTATCATTACTGTCTGTTCATGACTTGGTGCCCTGACGCAACAAGAAGCAATCATTACAATAACAGGTAAAACATCATTATTGTCTATCTGTCAATGACATGGCACTGAGACGCAACAAAAGGTGATCATGACAGGTAAAACATCATCATTACTGTCTGTCCATGACTTGGTGCCCTGATGCAACAAGAAGCGATCATTACAATAACAGGTAAAACATCATTATTGTCTGTCTGTCAAAAACTTGGCACCCTGACACAACAAGAAATTGTCATTACAAGTGAAACATTATTGTCGGTCTGTCAACACCATGGCACCCTGGTGATCATTACAGGTAACACATCATCATTACTGTCTGTTTTTCAATGACTTGGCACCCTGACACAACAAAAGTGATCATTACAGGTAAAACATTGCTGTTGGTCCGTCAACAACTTGGCACCCTGATGCAAAAAAGTCACTATGACAGGTGAAACTTCACTTTCATCTGTCTGTCCACGACTCAGCACCCGACGCAACAAGAAGTCATCTTTACAAGCCACATATCATTACACGTCACCACTGTCTGTCTGTCAACAGCCTGGTGCCCTGGTGCAACAAGAAGTGATCGTTACAGGTAAAACCTCATTATTGCCTGTCAATGACTTAGTGACCTGAAGCAAGAAGAAGCGATCATTACAGGTAAAACATCATTACTGTATATCTGTCAACAGCCTGGTACTGACAAAACAAGAAGCGATCATTCCAAGTAAAACATGATCGTCAGTCCGTCAACAACTTGGCAACCTGACACAACAAGAAGCAATCATTACAGGCAAAAACATACCTTTTTTTTTCTTCCACACAGGAAACAATGCACATAGATATGATTTGTGGAAAAGCTGCTAGGAAAGTTTTGTAAATCAACTGATCTGTACCTCAGCTGTTCTAAAATCTGACACCCAGTCTTCAGCCCGTTCATCCGTTGACTTTTCCACCACCTGGTTGTCCTCTATTGTGATCTCTCCATCCCCAATCTTCTTCACAAACTTCATGAACTGAAACACAGGCATGTAGAGCTTGAACGTTAATCAATAATAAAAAAATTGTACCTTTTTTGATGCACACAAAATGTGACACACATACACATGCACACACACAGTGACTCATACAGACACTCTTTCTCTCTCTCTCTCTCTCTTACAAAGCCCTGAGATAACCGTAATGGTTGACTGGGCGTAAAGCACCAAATTACTTACTCTCTCTCTCTCTCTCTCTCTCTTTCTCACACACACACACACACACACTCTCCTCTCTCTCACACACACACACACACACACACCACACACACACACACACACCCTCTCTCTCTCTCTCTCTCTCTCTCTCACACACACACACACACACACACACACACACACACACACACACACACAAACAGGTACCTCAGAACTGGATATCTTGGGGTCAGTGACAGTGCTGAGCAGTTCCCGTGCTGTGCTCTCCAACTCCTTGTTTTGCTGCTCCTGAGCCTGTGCCTGTTCCGCAAACTCCTGCTCCCATTCCACATTATTCAGCATCTGCTTGTCAAACTCCGCAGCCCTGAAAAAGAAGAGCAGAACACTAAATCAGATCACACGCTCCTCCAGAGAGTAAGGGAAAGGGGTGCAGCTGAGTGGTTAACGCACAAGGCCTGGGATCAAGAGGTAGGATCAAATCCAAGTTGAAAGCACGGTCTACGAACGAAGGGAGCCGATAAGCACCCAAACGACGTCACATAAACAGAGCAACAAAGACCTAAATCGCCTATGCTAACTCTCACCTGGTACATGAGTAAACAGAAGGTACATAAACTCCACCAAAAGCACGTCTAGTTGAAAGCGGTAACCTTCTTCTTTTCCTGTTAGGAGTGGCCACACAATTACCTGGCCTCTGTTGACTCAACAAAAACACTTGTATCTGTCTTTGTCCCCTCTAGGTTAGACTACAGCAAAAACTCACTCCTTCCAGGCTGTCCTAAACACCTTGAGGAAGCTATGAAAGGTTTAAAACCCAGCTGCAAGACTCGTAAATGACATCACGTTTCACCCGTCCTCAGAACTCTTCACTGGCTGCCTATCCAAGGGTGTATACTTATCAACTCTCTGTCACTCCTTCTTCTCTGATGCAGCCCCTGTTTGTCTGTCTGGTCTTCTTCGTGTGTACCGTTCATCAAGGCAGTTCTGCTCCTCCTCTGACTAAAGAACTCTACACATTCTCCACATTAAAACCAGAACATTTTGACACTGTTCTTTTTTCCCCCAAAGTACAATTCCATATCTGTCACTCACCACACATGCTGCTCAGGCTGCTCAGACTGATCCAGATATTCTGCTGCCCACTTCACGTCATGCAGAGAAGGCACCGCTGGTCTGGTGGCATCAAACTCCGCTGCCCACGCTGCATCCTCAGGCAAACTATTCTCAGCAGCCAGGAACTCATCAGCCCAGCCTCCATCTGCCGCCAGCTCCACGATGGCTGGTCCTGGTTGAGCAGTGGCAGAAAATTCAGTTAGAGTGCACAGATGTGGAAACTGTTTTTGAGAGCGTGTGTGCGTGTGCACACGCGCATGTGCATGCGTGTGTGCATGTGTGTGTGTCTGTGCATGTGCATCTGTGTGAAGGCATGCATGCATATTTTGTACATGTATCTGTGCACACTATACATATTCCTGTGTGTGTGTGTGTGTATGTGTCAGTATGTGTGTCTGCGTGAATGAATGCATGCATATCTGGTGTGTTTGTGAGCACCGTATATATATATATATATATATATGCCTGTCCACATCTTGCAGTTGCACAGTCAGCTATGTTTGACCCTGTGTTGATGTGTACATTATGTATTAGCTGTTTCTTAAACTGACAACAGTCTCTATTTCAATGGGCATTGTGCATGTTCTGTTCTGTTTGTTCAGCATTTTGAGCCGCAGGGACGGCGTTTATGAATGTCCGTCAGTATTATTATTATTAATGAGACCCTGGTGACAATTACACCTAGTTACCCTAAATATAAATTCACAACGCCAAGAAACAAATGAATGAATGAACGAATGAAAATTTATATATAGCGCATAAAAAACTTCCACACAAAACCTTGCGTGTTCACAGCGCCAGTTCCCATCTCTCTGTAGAGCATAAGCTGTTGCTACCTCCTCTCTCTCTCTTATCTCCTGGAATAATTAGACCGTGTTACCCTAAATACAAACTCACAAAGCCAAGAAGCAAACCAGTTCCCATCTCTCTGTGGAGCATGAGCTGTTGTTACCTCCTCTATCTCTCTATCTCCTGGAATAATTAGACCTTGTTACCCTAAATACAAACTCACAAAGCCAAGAAACAAATGAATGAATGAAAATTTATATATAGCGCATAAAAAACTTCCACACAAAACCTTGCGTGTTCACAGTGCCAGTTCCCATCTCTCTGTGGAGCATGAGCTATTGCTACCTCCTCTATCTCTCTCTCATCTCCTGCAATAATTAGGCCACGCTGACCTAAACACAAACTCACAAACCAGTTCCCAACTCTCTGTGGTGCATGAGCTATTTCTGTTCCTCTATCTCTTGCAATAATTAGGCCACGTTGACCTAAACACAAACCAGTTCCCACCTCTCTGAGGTGCATGAGCTATTCTGCCTCCTGTATCGCTTGCAATAATTAGGCCACGTTGACCTAAACACAAACCAGTTCCCACCTCTCTGAAGTGCATGAGCTATTTCTGCCATCTCTATATCTTGCAATAATTAGGCCACATTGACCTAAACACAAACTCACAAACCAGTTCCCAACTCTCTGTAGAGCATGAGCTATTTCTGTCTCCTCTATCTCTTGCAATAATTAGGCCACGTTGACCTAAACACAAACCAGTTCCCAACTCTCTGTGGTGCATGAGCTATTTCTGCCTCATCTATCTCTTGCAATAATTAGGCCACGTCGACCTAAACACAAACCAGTTCCCACCTCTCTGAGGTGCATGAGCTATTTCGGCCTCCTCTATCTCTCTCATCTCCTGCAGGAGGCTGCCCATGTGGAAGGTCTGGGGCGCCATGGCAACATTCTGACCGGCCAAAAATTCTCCCACCAACTGGAAAAAAATCCATCACAGTTGTCACAGATGAAAAGGTACATTTTCATTTCACAGCCCACAGTGTTTTTTTCCATTAATCTTGCCTTGGATTGAATACTTTATTAATGTGGTGACAGAGAATGGTAGGTGATTTTCTCTACTTTTTTTCTGGTTAAGTTATCAGACTATAGAGCATAGACTCTTTACTTACCTTTCTAAAAAAAAAAAGAAAAGAGAACTTGAACTCAAACTTGAAAACTTTAATACTCAAGGATAATACCGTTAAGTCCATTTGGACCTATCTAACAGCCAGTCCTTGCTATACTACCAACACAAATAAACACGACAATACCACAAACAAATATTATAAGCATGATTAAGCAATGCAGCTTCATAGTTCCTACAAATGTGCAGAAACATCAGAATTAAATTTCTTTCACGGGCATACATGTGTACAACACTCACATTTTTAGGCAAACGTGTGATTCCAACAAATCCATCCAAATTTGACACATAAATGAGGAGAGATGGAGGGACAATTATTTTTTAACACTAAGTCACCCATAACGGTTATAGGAAGTTACACCACAGGCAGACAGAAGCTGACAGTGAGAAGACAGAAATACAGACAGATAGAGACAGGAACATAGACAAAAGCACCCCGTCCCCACCCCCCCAACCCCCAATTCTTTTTAACATTTATTTTATTAAATAAGTTCCATAAGCATGGGCATTACCTCATCAGGATGAGCCAAACGCACACACACACCCAACCTTCCCCCCTCCTCTCTCCCCCAACATATTTATTAAATAAGTTCCATAAGCATGGACATTACCTCATCAGGATGAGCCAAACACACAGACATATGCCCCCCACCCCAAACCTTCCCCCCTCTCTCCCCCAACATATTTATTAAATAAGTTCCATAAGCATGGACATTA
This sequence comes from Alviniconcha marisindica, assembly GCA_018857735.1. NCBI lineage: Eukaryota > Metazoa > Mollusca > Gastropoda > Provannidae > Alviniconcha > Alviniconcha marisindica. Next base: position 1,396,001 of record JABMCL010000979.1, read on the forward strand.
CCTCATCAGGATGAGCCAAACACACAGACATATGCCCCCCACCCCAAACCTTCCCCCCCCAACCATTTATTAAATAAGTTCCATAAGCATGGACATTACCTCATCAGGATGAGCCAAACACACAGACATATGCCCCCCCCTCCCCTCCTCTCTCCCCCAACACATTTATTAAATAAGTTCCATAAGCATAGGCATTACCTCATCAGGATGAGCCAAACCTGCAGGACGTCCAACCTACACAGAACACACAGGAGAAAGATGATACAGGCAAATGAACCATCTACACTCTGAAATTTGAAATGACAAAGACATCACACAGGCTAACATCCAGTTCACTGAAATTGTGACAAAGATTTTCAGGAAATCAAAAATATCGATAGATGAGAATGTAAGTCTGCGGGTTGTTCTGTTTTGTTTTTACCTCTAGAATTTAACATTAAAAGTTCCTACCATGACATACTGTGTTCGTACCATGACATGCTGTTGACTCATTCAGTCTCTGATATTATTACATAAACTACATTTATGATATTATCTATTCAAGTAAAGCTTGTAGCATTTGTATGTTATTGCGTGCCCTTGGACTGTGAATCTTTTAGTCTTATGCATGTAGATTTTATTCCTTTCTTTGTTATTCATGTGGCACCCATGTTTTCCTTTGAATGGAACTAAGAAGTACTCCAGGACTCGAGTATATATATATATATATTTTTTTTTAATGACATAAAAAATAAGAGCTTGAAAAGGAACACACTATGAATATGACAGGATTTCAAACTTTTGTTTTGTTTACTTGTTTGCTTGTTGTTTTCTTGCATTCAAATATATTGATACAAGTTTTGTTTATTTCATATATTCCTTAACAGTACAGTTTAAACAAATACAACTGAAAAGTCAATTATTTATTCTTTGACACTGGCAGTAACAGCTTAAACAAACACAACTGAAAAAAATCAATCAAAATAAAATTTAAAAATGCAAAACCTGGGCTTGGTGCGGTGGTTTTAAGCCTGGCCCCAGAGCCTCCTGAAAAAAAGAAGAAGAAGGTACATTAAATTTAGTTATAACAGATTCAATCCCAGTCCTGAAGTCAACATACATTGAATGGCTGGCTGAATGCTGGGGGGTGGGGGGGGGGGGGGGGGGGGGGGGGGGGGGGGGGGGGGGGGGGTATCATTTATATACAACTCACAGTCATCCTGTCACAAGATTCACATTAATGCTGGAAAACAGTTGTGCTGCAATTTCACTAACGTCTTGCTGAACCTCCATGGTTGTCAGATGAATGAAAAACAACCAAACACCTTGCTTATATAAATTATATAACTTCATAAGTAGACAGCTGCCAATACAGTTCATGCTTATTTAACAGTCTGCATTAAAATGCAAATGCTAAAACTACCGCACCAAAAACTCGACACAGATGTATGCTGTGTGTTTTTTCAATATGGCTGCTAGAAAAAACATCTGGGTAGTGACCCATAAACTCATTTGACAAACAAACAAACAAACAAACAAAGCAACAACAACAAAAACAAACATTAACCTAGAACTAGTAGAAGTAGAAACAAAGAAAGTGCATGGAGAAGCAGGAAAACCATATGTCACTTATGTGCCTGTGAAGTGCTGAACCTGTTTCTGAAAAAGAATTATCAGCTTTTTACAACTAACATTAGTAACAACAGGCAATGCACCAAATATTACTACATTTTGTACTAACTTACGAAGTATACAGCTAGTTTATGTTTTAGACACACATTACACAAGGATTTTATTTTCCTCCAGATCTTTGCAGCCTCTAGAATGTGAATATTGTTTGCATAAATTCCACATTCTGGTCTTCAACAAGCACCCATAGAATGCAGTCTGAGGGTGGGTGCATGGGGCATGAAAAACATTTTAGACAAACAAACACTTAAATGAAACAGATATATATATATATATATATATATATATATATATATATATATATATCATTTAAACATTAACATTATCAAACTAAAATCATGAATTTACGAAAGAAACATTTTTTTGTTGTTTTGTTTTTTGTTTCTTTTTGTTTTCACATAAATGCATAATGAAGCCAGACAAGAAGTAAGACCTGCATTTTATAAGAAAGAAAAAAAAAGAAAAAAAGGGAGGGGGAGGCAGGGTTGGCCTGGCGGGGAGGGGGGGGGGGGGGGGATCAACATACAAATTCACTCACCTGTCTGAATGCTTTGTCTTGAGTGAAGTGTGAGGTGAGTTTCATCAGGGAATTGGCACCCCCACACTCCCCATCCACCAGGTTCCTGGCCATGGTCACTGTCACTGTGTCAGCACAATAACACCTCTGTTTTCCCTGGGGAAAAATCAAACAAGCAGTATGTGAAATTGAACTGTTGCCATCATTAAGTTGCATTCTGTAGCTTTCCAACAAATATCACTTGAGTTGAGTCCAATCATTTCTGGGTGCTGATTTTGTTTTGTGGCCACTTAACTAGTCTAACACTAAGATGTTAGTTGGTTTTGTCTTGTGGCCACTGTAACTAGTCTAATATGTTAGTTGGTTTGGTTTTGTGGTCACTGTCACCAGTGTAGGAATAAAAAAAATAAGATGTCATAACAAGACTGGGCGCTGGTGGTTACAGTATGCAGATCCTTATTACTAATACTATATTAGCATTACAGTTACAATGTCAAACCATACAGTCATAGTCATACTAATTTTAGAGTTGTGTCCACTGTTCAACTTTCAGTTCAGTTTCAGTACCCACTGCACAATTTTGAGAAGATGGGGGAAAGGGTGCTCTGAATGAGGTTGATTTCTAAATGCTTTAGAAATTAGAAGAAGAAAGGGCCAGCCTTCTGCTTTTTGTGCTGCTGAATTGGACAATTTCATCATTCCCAGACAAATAATACAATAATATTCAATATGTTAAATAGCAGTGTACAGACTGAACGTCTGAACAGTGAAACCAAGCAATTTAAATGTTTCAACTCAAATGTCTCAAGCCAAGGTGGTCAAATCTGCAAAACCATTCACTGATTCAGTCCTCACCAAATCAGTAATGAGGTTTACTGAACTGTAATAGTCAATAAAAGTGTCTCAACAGTATTACGATGAATAAATACGCTCAGAACTCCAAGGAAGACTGGGACGTCAAAGTTCAGTTACCTGTCTTGAAGTGAACAGCGTCTGTGTTGACTTTGGCATTAAACTTCTTCTGCAACTTCTAGCTCTACTGTCCGCCTCTTTTTTGCACATTTTGTTTCTAATTATATGCTTTTTCATAAAAATAAAGCTGCATAAACATTTATATGACTAAACGCTGAAGCAACTGAATAAAACCAACACCGTACGTACCTGCAAATATTTCAGCAAACACCAAAATAACCAACTTCGCCTCTCTCTCGGGCCATAGGTCGACCGGAAAACGTCCCATGGCCTTCACCCGCACATGCTATTTCCGGCGCTGGTTTGAATAATTTCGATTTAGACCTCCGCGATAAAAAATAAAAGGTCATCAGACCGCAAAATATTCATAAATATATGATACCAAAGTAACAGCAGCAATTTATGAGAACTGCGGAAAATGACAAAAAGCAAGAAGCGAGCTTGTGAAAGGAATAAATCAGGACAGCTGGAACGCATTGCCATCTGATGTTGTCGACGCCCCACCCCCACAGGATCAGTTTTAAGAGCAGGCTGGATGAGATTTGGCAAGGCAAGAAGTTTCTTCACTGAGTTTGCCTACCCATGCAGTGACCTCGGTGTTTTTGAAAGTTAAGATAGAATAGCTTTAGCTGGCAAATAAGTTAGAATAGCTTTAGCTGGCAAAGACCAGACAAAGGCTTTCAGCCTAAGTAAATCTGATAATCATGTCATATCATATCATATCAGATGATCATGTAATGGACAGGCTTCACAGAACTTGTTTTGTCTAACAATTAGGCACTTAACTATCATTTTGCCAACAGATTAAAAAACAAAACAAAAAAACAACTGTAAATCGAGGATACTGCTTGACAGCAACAGTAATAACAAAAGAAGACAAGTGTCACAGCTGGCCTCTCTGATCTTGTTCTTTGGGCAGCTTGAGTAGCCAGGCAATTTAGTGCCTAATATTAGGCCTTCCTGATCTTGTTCTTTAGGCAACTTGAGTAGCCAGGCAATTTAGTGCCTAATAATAATTAAGTATTTGGAAAGTCAGTGCAAAATCTTGTCCGTAGAGACTATTCTAAGTGCATACAGGCACACAAACACACACACAGGCATCAGCACACACAAGCATACTCATGTGTGTGTGTGTGTGTGTGTGTGTGTGTGTGTGTGTGTGTGTGTGTGTGTGTGTGTTTGTGTGTGTAATGCCAGAGGCAATATGAATCAGAATATGTATTGTTCCAGTACAAGTTTATAAGGAAATATGTCTTACAATGCACACACGGTAACAAATAAAATAAACAATAGACTCATAAACATGGCAACAAAGGCTAAAAACACATCAAACATACACAACGTATTATTATATCACAGCATTAAAAAGTAAATGTTTACACAGGCTTCTGTATGTGAGCAAGTGCTCTTTGTACGTTTTTTACAATAATCCTGCCCCGGTTATCAGATCCACGCAATTTCATTATAATACTGTTAGTAACCCGGGAACTGGAGCAGACGACACTTTTGGTTTGAAGCGTGGCGTGTAGCGTAACGCCACATGGCCTTCACACAGCCGACCGGCGATAGCCGCCAGTGCGTGCCATTTTCAAATCTGTTTTCTCCCTTAATATTTTGACTGCTTGTTTGTTACCTACTCTTTGTTCACCTAGTCCTTTTTGTGCACTAAGCCATGTGTAATATAATTTGCATCTTAGAATGTTTATCCAACGTTTATTTAGATGCAGGATTGAGCTTAATCAGTAGCCGATGCCTCTCAAAGTCTATTCTTTTTATAGCCATCGTCTGCATGGCGTGTTCTCTGTTTAGTACTAGTGAATAGTAGTGAATCATTGTTTTGACTCGGTTAAAGTAATTCTGTGTCGATCAATGCTTTGTTGTATAGTATTTTGCTTAGCTGACTTCATGTTTAGTGTTTATTTTGGGTTGAAATTAACTTATTAAGTATTGTGTACTGTAGAAGCTAAGTTGTATTCATAGACTACTTGATATCACTATCAGCGCTGCTGCGACTAAGATAATGCGCCCCAGGCAAAAGTTCACACCGATTGTTTTAGTGATAGTCATTGAGTGTGTCTTGCTTCTCTTACAGAGCATTGTATTGTAATTGTTATGTGTGTGTTCCTTGCAGCCCGCGCCGTTCTCTTATCTATGCGTGCGCTTGAGGATTTTGTGTGTGCTGAAAATTGTCTGCTGCTGAGCAAATAAAACCTGATTGCTGCTGTACGCCTGCTGTGGTCTACATTTTACTGACTCCGCTGCCTGTGTCCTGTCCTTTGACCACTACACACCATTACATGTAATTAAACAATATTAATCTCTCTCTCTCTTCTCTCTCCTCTCTTCTCTCCTCTCTCTCTCTCTCTCTCTCTCACACACGCACACACATTCACATGCCATGCACGTATGTGCACACAACATATTTCCACAGATATTGTTACAATGTGTGCAACACAGGCCAGCTAGGACACTTGCTGTTGTTGTGTGCAGCCAGTGCCATTCTTCATTTCTCTCAAAACAGATATGAAAATGATTTAAAACCAAGGGAGCTTTTCAAAACAAAATCCTTGATTTCAAGTTTTTATTTCAATTTCTTCTAGCTTATGTTGGTCAAAACATTTTGAGAAGGCTAGTTTTTTGTTTTGTTTTTTGTTTTAATTAACCAATTAATACAATCTTAGAAAGTTTGATAGCTATGATTAAATCTGATCAGATAGTGCTCTGTATGTGTGTGTGTGTGTGTTACTGTAATGATTATATATATATACCACTTGGACACTCACCTGAACCACATATATTTTGAGCCAAGCTAGAAATCATTTTAGAATAATGACACAGATATGTAATTTGTGAACATTCTGCGGACCTTTGATTATTAGTAATACTATCTTAGAATAAAGAGACCAGCTGGTGGTTGCTGCATGGACTGCACATCCATTGTTGGGGTGGAAGAACATGACTGAGACAGGCTGCCACAAGCCAGTATTATGCACATTACCTCTTGCCACTCTCTCACTGACAGACAGTCTTCAGGCAGTCAGCACCAGCTTAAATATGCACCTCTTCAGACAGGCTCAGTGTTAGATCCAAATACACAAGAGATTAAAAACTTCGCTGATTTTTAATGGGGCAACACAAAACATAGGAAAAGTTTTGTGGGCAAAACCCCTTTTTTGAAGCAACAGACTACCCACAGGTAAATGATGATAAATCCAAAATGAAAATTGTCCACTTATCCTGTCTCAGTTGTTGGTGGTTGCATATGCCTAATGTGAACAAAGCTTGCAGGCCATACTTTTACCCCACCCCCACACCCGGCAGCCTTCAATCAGTGTAGTTCGAAGTTAGACCGAGTTCAAACATACAACATGTTTGGGGGAGAACATTAGTTCACTGCCAAATCACACTACACACAAAAAAGACCTTGTCGGATTGGAGAAGGGATCTGTTGTGGGGTGGAGGTGGGGCACAAATCATTGATTCTGCTTGATGGTCATCCAGAGAAGGAAACCCACTGACACCAAAATTTATGACATGACCGTTAAAAAAAAAAAGGGGGGGGGGGAGAGAATATACACAGACTGGACAGGGGAGATCCGGAAGGTTGGAGAATTACTGAAATGTTGTCACTTGACATGACGTCAAATGACATGACGCCGTAAACCTACATTGCCGGTTGAGTGTCTAAAGTTCTAACCACTAAACCACGGACCATAACTTCGTGTGTATGGCGTGTGTACGTAGTGGGGTGTGTGCGTGTGTGCTGTGTGTGTGTGAGAGAGAGAGAGACAGAGAGAGACAGAGACAGAGACGGAGACAGGGAGACACAGACAGACAGACAGACAGATGTCCATAAAACGCTTAAACTTTCCGTCCGGTTCCTTTTCAAGAGAAAGCCGAATGTCAATATATGACGTCATCGGAACTGGCTCAGCCGCCATATTGGATTGTTGACAGATCGCTCGGCTACGAGACGCTTGGGTTTTTCAACTAGTTGCCTGAAATTTGTCCACCGTTTTCAGCGCCCCTTTTGTGGCAAAAACAGTTTCGGAATGCCTTCAAGAGCGGAAGACATCATGAAAGGATTTAAGCTGTATCCTTGCTGATTTAAGTGTGATTAAGTGGGCACATGGACAGTGCCGTCGGATATTGTCGTTTCATATGTTTACTTATTGCCATTGCTTCAAAAAGCTTACAAATGGACAGTTATTGATCGTGTTCATGCAAAACTGCTTGAGCGGCATCTGATAATATTTTTGGACTTTGTAAGAATCAGACAAGATTGTGGCTTGATTTGATTTCAGTTGAATAATCACAGTCACAGTCACAGTCGTCGTTACTACAAATACAATTTCGTCCTGTGATCTTGATCTTGATACTGTACTAGTACGTCGCCGGTTGCTGCTGTTGTGTTGTTTAATGTCCTCGGATGTCGGTTGACATATTAGGACAAGCTGAGACCAGTGCGTGAGCATGGTTCAATATTGCTTTACGTCCACGGAAACCATAAGGCTCGTTAGGACGTGGAGCCCAGGAAGGCCACCTGGCCTTTCTCACAGCTCCTGAACTCTAATACGTTGCCGGACCTCACTTTAGGTGTAAATGCGACAGGAGGGGAGTACGCGCATGTGAATTAGATGGTACTTTGGGTGGCGATCTGTCGTTTGAAGTCCTCAAGCTTAGGGGCCTTCACCTGGTCGTCACTGAGGTGGTGCCTGTTGGTGGTGGTGCGGACAAAAAAAGTTTTCAGTTGTGTTGTTCGGTATTTGAGTGAGGGACTAAGAATGGTTGGGAGTTTAGTGTTGCTTGCCTGGCTATAAGTATCATGTTCTTTGCTTTGAAGTCCTGGAATTTTGTTGACCTAATTTTTCTTTTGTTTGCTGGAACTGGAAGTGGAAGGGTTTTTAAGAACTGTTTGACTGGCATGGCTGGTACCAGCCTCTCAACCACCTTATAGAATCATAGATAATACATTAATAGAAGAAAGAGAGGTGTTGTTTGTGTCGGTCCTGAAAGGTGGGGAGGTCTAGTTTATGGAGCATCCTGGTGACATAGCCTGGTTCCCAAGACTAGAGCAATAGTCACTCACAATGAAGTGTGCAGCCTGGCGTTGGATCCATTCATGTTGGTCAATGTCTGCCTGACTGTGGGGGTCCCATATCATTTATAAAATGTAATAATAATTGCATGTTTACTTGTGGTATTTTGGTTATTTTCTGGCAAGGCATTGGATTTGGACCTACTGATTCAGCTATTGCTTTCCTTGACTGATACAGTGATAGAACAAAATCCTCTTTACATTTGCTTGGTTTAAACCATTTTTATTAATGAAAGCATACCAACATGCAATAACACAATATTTTGGGGGGAGTGTCAAACTCAAAGAAGTAATTGTAGTAATTGCTGAATCAGAAATTTTAACACCATGACCTATTGACCATGTTACTTTGCTAGTGACCGTAGGACTAGGACTAGGAGCAGGATAGATAGATAACTGTGTTTTTTAATGCCCAGTCAACTGTGAGTGTGATGGTTATATCAGGGCGAGCCATGCTAGAAAGAGCTCCATAATCAGTACACTGTTATGCCACTTTGGTCATGACAAGAATCCACAATCCTTACAAGTTACATACATAAAATTGAAAAAATTGTATACAACTACAGCTGTGTGTGTAAAACTACAAGTGATTTATAAATATAATACTAAAATATAAGTTAAAAAGAAAGAAAAAACACACCTTGTTTTCACTCCAGTCACTTGACTCTGGTCTCTTTTATGCATTAATTACAATATGACTATATGCCAAAAGGTGTGCAAGAAAAGAGGACAGAGGTACTAGAAAATTAAGTTGACAGGATGCGAGTGAGTAATGCATTTTCTGAATGAACATGTATGTGAAGTCATCCACCAGTGAAGGGAGAAGGCACACTCTGACTCTGAGCATCGCTTTCCGGCACCTTCCTCCAAACTCTGCCAGATTTAGTTACACCATTGAAGGAGCACTCTTTATCTCCACGCAGCTGTCCAGCGACGTGGTCAGCGCTCTCCGAAAGGTTCGGGTACTAATATGACTGCAGAAGCAACCTAGCACCAAAGCACGCACATAAACATGAGACGCATCCAACCCGGGTAAAAAAGAAGAAGTTCCGTCTTGATTCAAACAACTGTGGTTTTATTTGTGCTGGTGTAAACTTTGTTGGTGGCTGTAAATGACGCCTTGTTTTATTTCAGTTGTTTGTAACAAACTTACTACTGTTGAGCACCAACAAAAAAACTGCTCGTTAGCTGACAGTTTTCTGGACCCTATGGCATAACTAAATATGGCAGTGGTTGAAGGAAGGATGTGGTAAACCAGTGCTTGGAGTTTGGGGAGAAGGCAGTGCTGCTCTTCATTCCTGAGAAATTTGACCTTCAAAGTGATTTGTGACAATATGTTACATTACAGTTTTACACATAACAACAAGCCCACATTACTGTGCTGCTAATCATGCAGTTAACTGCAAAATACCAACTGAACTTACAAGATGTGATCCACATGAATATTACCAAGTGAACTGTTGTTGTTCTGTGCTACACAGAACATCATGCTATGCATGATTTGGTACAATGGATAATGTTCAACATACAGCCAATCTTGATTTTTTTATAGGGCCCCTGAACACTGATTTTAAGTCATAAATATCACTTGTACTATAAAATTAAGTTTAACATCACTTACATTGTACTATATAAATAAAGTTTAACATACACGCTATTCGTTTGATAGATTGACATTTTCCTGAGGTACGTAAAAGTATTGATTTGAATGAAAACAAACAAGACGCTTCGAGCAGCTGTGTCGTCTGCATCTGAAAATCCCGGGTTTCGGTCACGTGACCTCTATGACGTTACGACAAGACAACTGACCCGCATGGACATTCAGTTTGGGCTCAAATACATGTCCACAGGGTAACCGACTTGGAAAAATTTCCAGTTCGAATCTCCAAGGATGAAGCTCCGATGCCATTGCCAGTAGTTGGGCCTTTGTTTATTTCCCCCTTGTCGTTCCATCTTTCTTGAGCCTTGTTAGGTGCGTGGCGTTTCAGTCTTTTTCGTTGTGTTTACTATAGCTTTCACAACAGGCTAGACCTTATCGGGGAGCCTGCCTTTTATTGGGTGTTTTATTTTATTTTCCCAATTTATCCGTGTTTGTTTCATCATACATAAAGATGAAAAAGGTTTGTTCATTCTAGTTCAATAGACTAGCAATTTTGTGGCCTCCCTGGGTGAGGGTTTGGGGTTGGGCTAGTGACCGGTTCTTGCCATTGGCTGTTTTTTCTCTTTGCTTGCCCTTTTGTTTCTCGGGTTATAGCGTTCATTTACGATGTATGAGTGAGGGGGGTAGTCTCGTGAGCGTCTGCTGCCCCGCAGTGTTGTTGTCACTGCTAAGTGGATTGGATCGTGTACGTGGATTACGTGTATCCAGCCTTTGTCACGTTGCTCACTGACATTTCCTGCCTCCTCTTTCTTTTCAGAAAGTGTTTGTTTGTTGTTGTTGTCATTTTTTTGTTTTCTCTCTCTTCTCTTCCACCATACGTCTTTCATTTTTATCTTTGGCTTATTGGCCAATTCGTACCCAGTGTTAACTTGCCTGATTAGGGCAGCCATTTTGAATTTCTCTTTTCGTCTGCATTTTTTTACATCCCGATGCTTTGTCATCGGTAGTCCTGATTAGCGACTTGCTTTATCAGTCTGCAGGCATTGTGTTTCTAGATGGAAGCCGGGTTAGTGAGGGGTTAGTTATGGTTGGTTTGGCTTGCCATCTGTTTGTCGTTGGCACAGTTATTTTTGCTTCTGTGCTCTTATGTCTAGTTAAGTCATGTCAAGAACTTCTTTATTCCTTCAAAGGAAAATGTGGTGCCACACATAAAGCCACAAAGACATTGTACATGTATATGTAAAAGATTAACACTTAAGAAGTATGCAACAACAGGTAGTATCGCACAATAAACACAAGCATAACCACCACTATTCTCATGACACTTCTTCGTCACTTGAACTCTCCCAGTCAATGCCAAAATTGATATCCGCAACTGGCTTGTACTGGAATGGCCATATTCCAGTTGCCATTTCCAACTTTTTGGGCAAGTTTATCCGGAGTTTTGTGCACTGAAACTGTAGAAGCAACAATGCCAATGGCAGTCGAGTCTTATCGTGACGTCACAATTAGCCTTTGACTTTACAGCTGCAAGTAAACTTTCGGCCAAAACTCGCCCGATCTCAGACAAAATGTAGCCACGAAGAGTGAGTGTAACTTTTGCTGCTTTTGGGTGTCACAGGAAAACACACACGCAACCTGTCATCCATGTGTTTCTTGGTCATGTTGACTCAGGTGCCTAGGACAAAAATAGTTGAATAGTTAATTTCAAACTGAAATAATTAATTTCAAAAATCATAATAAATATTACTGAAAAATCATATTACTGAATAATGCTAATAAAAGATCCGCACCTTCCATTTTTAGAACTCAGGAAGGCAGACAGGCATGGTCACTATCATTATGTCAGTTTTTATTATTTCCACAGCTCATGTTGTAATCGTAATGTTCAACACCTAACTACAACTTTAGCTTCTGGTAATTCAAATTGTCTACCATGTATGGTGATCTGTTTGCAGACATAGCTTGTAAACAAAATGAATTGTGTTAAGTGCAAGCAAAAAATGTAAAGAATACGATCAGAATATATATTATATACTGCTTATAACCATTCTGCTGTCAAACATTACAATTTCAACATGCACCCATGTTGTTAGAAACTTAGTGAAAACAAATTTACGAAAGCATCTGAACAAACTTCAGATCGACAGCATAACAAAAACTTGCTCTGTATGTTTACATTCTGATACTTTTAAAAGATTCAGCCTATACCATATAAATATCATCGTATATCCGTCAGATTTGACTAAATATCCAATGAACGTTAATGTATGTCGAACATTATGCCTTTTACGGTCTTCAAAATTATAACCACACACCTTTCGCATGTCACAACATCTCTTCCATGCAGCCATGTGCTCAAAGCAAACGACCTGGATGTGTAACATGACTACCCGGATGTAGTGCAAACACGTGAAAACTTTTTTCCCCCTTTTGCATGTTTAATCTAATACTATGTTGAAAATTATTTCTTGCAACAATATTATGAAAAGTTGCAAAATATATTTTAAAAACTACCCAGGCATTTGGCAGTAAAATTAAACATTGGCTCCTGATGCAGTGACGTACCACAGTGACTGGGGTAAAGTTTCAGCGAAAGAGAAAGTCAGGTCTTCGCTAGACTGTCTGCGGATGATGGTCGTGAAGCATATCAACACACACAATGTTTGATCGAGGGGCATTTCAGAGCCTCTAATTCTGAAAACAAAGCTTAGTGATAATCAATTTTATATGCACTGTGTAAAGCGATATCTCCTCTGTACAAATCGGTGACTGAGGTAATGTTTTGATTCATCATGTATGTGAATGAAAGCATCAAAAACACTCACCATGAGCGTGTCCGTTTTCAGGGGTCAAATTCTGTGGCGCTTTTCACTTTCAAAAATAAATATTGCTCCAGCAGCTCCAGATTTGGAACTCATATTGCTTCCGCTGTGATATTGACCAATTATGAACGCACACACAAAGCAATAACAAGACAAAGTGTTTGAAACAGATTTTATTGGCAGCCAAAAACCCCACCCTCCCACGATGCGCACCTCTTGGCACCAAGTCATATATATACATTATATAAAAAAGTATACATGTTGTCTTGGCCATATTTATAGGGATGTAACTTTGTAAGTTGCATGCGTCTTTGCGTGTAATGAACTTGTTCTGGAATAAAGTTTTTGGGTATCTGATGTTTTTTAGCAGCTGAAGTTGAAAGTTTGGTAAACTTTGTGATTTTGAGCTGACATACAGTTCACCCACTCAGGAAACAGACAAATAATAAATGACAGCACTTATATACTTTATTTTTTCCCAACATGGCATTGGATTTTTTTTTGGATTTTTTTCTTTTCTTTTCCAGCTGAACTGGATATCAAGAGGAATTTGTTTCATCAAAGTATCATTCATTAGTAATGGGAACAACTGTTGAACCAGTATTTTGAATGCTCTGGATCAGTAGAATTTTCAGGAATTATTAATGATCCAGGAAATGTTTTCAGGAAATATCAACAAGTGTAACTACATTAATTTTTTTAATTTAAAAAAAATCAAAAAAATCTTGCATGTTGGCTTTCCGTTTGTTCTTGGTCAATGCAATTATTAAATACTACTGGCAGATTGTTAAATTTTTTACACTTCTGTAGTTGTCTCTTTACAACAACCTTGATGGATTTCTGTTGGAGAGCACATAATTCTGAAACTAGTGAAAGCCTTTTTTGCTAAATTCCAGTGTACATACATGTGACCCTCAGTCCAGTGTGGCCTAATGTGTTGTGGGTGCTGTGATCAGCTTGTAAGCAAAACAGTGCGGGTGAAGTGAACAAGAGAGATATGACAGTATGTATATCATTATGTCATAGTGCATGTTTATAAAATACCTAGAATCAGAAATAAATACTGAATTAGTATGATAAGTAGTCCAGCAGAGTACACTTTAAGACAGAAAACTGGTTTAAAGCATTTATGAATGAAACATGTTGCATTAAATTATATGAATGGAGGAAAACGATGTCAAGTAAAATGTAATGGACTGCAGTCTTGCATTTAAGGCCAAATGATTTATTTATTTTTAATTATGCTTACTATTAGTAAATTATTAGTTAAATGTAAAGTACAAATACTAGATCTGGGTAGTTTAGAACTATTGTTGATTGTCGCTGACCTAACACCAAGCTGTCTCTTCCGACTCCTGTCCTGCTTGAGTCAAGAGTATTTTATGCACTTTGTGCACTTCAGGTTCATGTTAGGGGTAAGCGGCTTGCAAATATGGTTTTAATTTCACGTCACATTATACATAAGCAGAATACAAAATAATAATAATAAATTGATAATACGTAATACATAACAATTAACATTGCTTTGAAAAATCTGCAAGTGCAAGGCCTATGGGTATGAGTCTGTGACTAGGAGAGCTGCTGTGTACAGTGCAAACACAGTATGAGCTGGGTTTTCAAAGAGGTTTCTCTTCATCTTAAAATAAATTATAACTTATACTCAGAAGAGTAAGGCTGGCCAGCTTACCAGAGGACAGGGGCCACTCCCTACGGGGTAATGACAATAGATGCGGTGTACACTTTATTACCAGTGCTACCCGTATTGATTTTGTAAGAGAATAAGGTCAGGGTCGTAAATTTTAGGACACATCAGTGCTTAATTTTGCTTCTGAGAATCCATGGTACAGTGTGAATTCTGCAATTTTGTAAGTCATTTGTGTTCACTGTTGTTCATTTCCATCTTAATTTTAAGTCTAGCTTTGAAGGGCTTTGGTTAAAGATGATTCATGGTGAGAATTTACATTCATTGCTTTGAGTTTGACTGAGTTTGGACTCTTTAAAAAAAAGAAGATTTTCAACCACTGTATGCATTCATGGACAGTGTATAATGACTTGCTTTCATAGTGTCCCCCCTCCCCTCTCACGCAAAAAAAAATGCAAACATGTGCGCACGCATGCATGTGCACACACACGCGCGTGCACACACACACACACACACACACACACACACTCACACAGTCACACACACACACACACTCACACTCACACACACACACAGTCACACACACACACACACACACACACACACACACTCACACACTGATTATATGAAAACCAGTTGTTTTGACACTCAGTAGTTACATACTTCACTCTCACTCACAGTGACTACTTCAACAAAATTAAAATTAAAATGAAGAGGGAAATAAAGAATATTTTTAAAAAGGTCACAATTAATTATTGAATTAATTAGTAGTTTTACAAAAAGTGAGACATTGTTTTTTCATAAGGTCATGATAAAAATTACACACACACACACACACACACACACACACACACACACACACACACAAGTTTCTTTACTACTGTGTACCCTTTGAAAGAATTGTATACTCTTCAGGGGGAAGGCTGACATAGAAATATATAAACGAAAACTTTTTTTTTTTTTTTTAGTCAATGCTTGATCACTGATTGTGTCAGTTACTCTCAAAACTGTGTCAGTGCAAACTGGATAACATCACATTAGATATCTGTCTTATATATATATATGCCTAGGTCAAAGAAGACTTCTCCGGCCTCAGTAATTTTTGCAGCGTACAAAGTGCAGTTATATTCTTAGAATGTTACTGTTAGAAGTTAGGTTGATACTGCTTTTATTGAAAACTATTGTCCAACTATGACATGAGTGTGACAGCATGAGCTGAAATCTCTGGCGCAGCGCACTGTACAAGGAGTACTTACTCAGCTTGCAGGCGTTGTCATGGCAATGTCTCCGGGCACAGACCATTAAGTTTTGAGCCTCATGCTCCTTGACTCCAGCTTCAGAAACTGGATGAACCTCAGAGATGCAGACAGTGGCAAGATCTTGTGGCAATCCAATGATGACCTGTGAGCATTTGAGAATTTTATATATAATTTTGTGTGTGTGTGTGTGCGTGATTTTGTTTGTGTTAACATAATTGTATTGTAAAGCGCTCTGTGCTCCTATTTATGTGTGTGGAGCTCTGTATGCATCTGTTTTTGTTACCATGATTATTAATGAACGTGTTTTTTTCCCCTGCTTGAACCTGGCCCCTGTTGCATTGTAAGACTCTTTGTAATTGGCTTGGGTGCCAAATTGTTCCGAGTGTAATTAACCCATTGACCCACATTGTATTGTATTGCTTTGTAAGTCCTGTCATAGGAAAGGGATGGATATTCACCCATTGTGAATTATGTACATGTTGTATGTTGATGCTGGGTAAAAATTTTTTAAATAAATGCTTGTGAAGACTTAGGAAGCCTTATCTTGATATGAGCCCTAAGCATCTGACAGTGGCAACTATATAGCGCTATTCTCTGCTTCCGAGTAGACCCGCTGCGCTCTAGACATATGCGACACAAGTTCATTTATGGTTGTGGTTCTTCACATAATTTTACGTTTACTTTGTCTGATTTTAATGTTGTCACAATTTTGTTTTTGAATTGTTTGTTGTGTGCTGGTGTGACTGCTAACTTTGACCACGCTGATTTATAGCTTCTGTCTTTGCAGAATTTTATGTATTATATACATGTTTTTTGTATTTCAGATCAATGCCAGAAGCAGAACATGAAGGTAATTGTTATACCTCTGCTTGCATCTGTGTGCCTGTTTGCATTTAAGGATTATGGGTTGGTGAGATGTATTGGTAAGAATTTTATGCGTTGCAGCTATGAATTATATTATTGTGACATTCTGACAATTTACGAATTCAGATGATGACATAAAAACAAAAGCCATCAAAAGGAACCAAAAAAAAGGATGATCTTTGGAGAGGGTTCAGTCACAGCACATGGAACCGACGACTTTGGCAAAACTGGTCTGAAAACTGAATGGGAAGGAGGGTGGCTGCTCATGATGATGGCCTGCGTTTCCATGGTATTGCGTACAGTTCGATTTTTTTTTTGTGTGCAGCCCGTGTGCCGAAGAAAATTCTGAAGTGTCGTGCAGTATCCAGAGAGTTGAACTTCTCCTCCCAGGAAGTCATGGAGAAATTCCGCCTGGAACAGAAAGTGCTCTTCAAGGGGAGGTGTCTGGAGGGTGAGAATGGCTACCGTGAATTTTGTTTATTTTTTTAAAAGGGGGGGGCGGAAGGGGGTGTGGGGGGAGTAGACAGTAGTAGTCACAAAGTTGAGACAGTCAGATACAAAGCTGTGAAGGCAGAAGGATGATGCAGCATCCCACCCATCCTCGCTCAGCCCAAGCCTTCACCCGTCCACTGGGTGTGCAAGAGACGACCCCCAACTATGGCAAAAATTTGAAACAAGAAAGACCGCTAGCATTCTGAAACAAGATCCAAACACATAAAAGGTTCAAAAGAATGCTTATTTATTAGGACACAAACACAAACGATCTGCAGATTTTCCGGGGTAATCCCCATTGTCAAGCTACAAAACAACACTGAAAAATGAGAAGCAAAATAATTTCTCTTTTTGGGTTGAGATACGTTGTTTTCTTGTCCAGTGCTTGGAAGAATCCAAGTATGGCAGCCTGCTATCGTTAACTTACAAGCAGTTAATGGCTTACTTGTGTCAAAAGCACATAATTAGTATTTATCGTAACATAATTAGTAAATGTGTGCACATAGTAGTAATCGTGTGTCTTTTGAGCTGCTTCTAATGGCTTACTTGCGTCAGAAGTACATAATTCCAGTTACGTTCACATAATTATTTAAAACAAACAAACAGTGGAAGTGTGCATGTGCGAACTTGTCAGCACTTCCCATTTTCTTTATGGCAATTACGGTCGTCGATGGCATCAAGCTAGCAGGTTATTTCAACATAATTACTAATTATCTTAACATAATTGCTAATTATCTCTACATAGGAGTAAATATGTCTTTTGGTGCTCGGTTCCAACAGCTTAAATGCGTCAAAGCACAAAATTGCTAATAATGTTCACATAACATTAATTATGAGCCTTTTGTGCTGCTTCGAACGGCTTATTTGCATCAAAAGTACATAATTACAATTATGTGAAGACAAAATTAGTAATTACATGCTTGTAATCAGTCATGTTTCCTTTGTCGCTAGTAAGCTGCTGTACCCAACATCCCCAAATCCTTGTTTCCTGGACTGTGTCACGTCTGTGTGAAACTAAATGTGTGGGTGTTTTCTCCTCAATAAGGTCTTCATAGTCTTACATATCACGTCAGCTTTAAAGTAATACAATTTGTATGATTGTTGTCATCACATGATAGCATGTGTAAACATTATTTCACAAAAACTTTGGCTGTAATTAGTAGCACGTATTCAGCGGGCGCAGTCGGCATATTTGGTTGACTTGGTAAAAGCACAGCATGTAGATGACTCCGCTTCTGTCGATGAGTGGACTTTTGTGCCGTTTCTGATTTCAGAGTGGTACTTTGAGTTTGGCTTTGTCATCCCGGGGTCGACCAACACGTGGCAGTCCGTCATAGAGGCAGCACCAGAGAGTCAAATGATGCCCGCTAATGTGTTAAAGTGAGTGTCAGTTTCCCTCGCTGTCTGTGACTCAGCCAGTCAGTGTGACTTACTGTGGAACTCGGCACAGGAGTCAAGTTATGCTTGTTAAAATAAAATAATGCTTTTGTATCCTGTAAAAGGAAATTTGCTTTGAAAATCAGTGAGCATCTCCAGACAAGGGAGTTAACGAGAGCTCAAAAGAGGTTGCACAATCACAATAAAGACCCGAGTCACCTATGGTAACCCAGTAAGTGCAAGGCACGTTATTAACTCCACCAGAGGTACATGTGAGTTTATGTACCTTGTATTCACTTGCCTGCCAGGTGAGACTCCGGTCTTTGCTGTGTCTGTGTGACGTCTTTCGACTGCTAATTAACTGTCCTGTTTGTTGACTCTGCACATGTGCTCTTGGCCTCACATGGTTTTAGATTGTGTCATTGAGCATCCTTTGTACAGGGGAACCAGCAAAAATCCTTGTGTTGAAAAAGGAATGTTTGGCTAACCGCTGGATTTTTAATGTGCATTTCTGTGTTTTTCTCAAAATTTGATATTTTGAGTTATGAGCTTTTGATCAATCACCTACAATGTAGTTTATCATTATTGTCTGCCTCACTATTATTAATAGCCTTATTCTGCCGTGTTACAGTGGCAGTGTGATAATGATCGATCACCTACTGCGTAGTTTATATTATCAGCCTCACCATTATTAATACCCTCATTCTGCTGTGTGTCAGTGGCAATGTGATGATGATCAATCACCTACGAAGTAGTTTATATCATCTGCCTCACTGTTGTTAATACCCTCATTCCGCTTTGTTTCAGTGGCAATGTGATGATAGAAACGCGTTTCTACGATGGCGACTTGCTAGTCAGTACGTCCAAAGTACGAGTGTTTTACGTCTAGGAGTTGAACTGTGAGCTGTCCGCATTCTTCTGATCTGGGTTTATCATCATTCCACTTCATCGCATCCTTGCTCTGCTGTGATTGTAACCAGGCGTTGAGCTCTCCACTCGCTGGGCTCCATCTTGCTGGTCTGGAGAGACGAGATACTGGACATTCAATGTGCTGTGAATTGAAACGGACTCTGTATCACACACAATCCTCATTCTCCTTACCTTGCACTGAGCAGAAGGAAAAGAACTGAAAACTAAGTTTCTTTTTTGCTTCTTTCCAGCAAAGGACATTTCTCCTCTTCGTCTTTTTTTGTCTTCCCCTTGTGTTGACTCTCATGTCCATAATTTATATCACTTTTAAACGATTTCACCAAACGGAAAAAGAGCCAAGCAGAAGAAACAGAAAAAAAGAAAGAAAGTGTCAAAACAACAACAAAAATCAGGAAAACTGCAATTAAACATTAGTTTCACATTAATAAGAGAAATAAATTGAAGAAAGGACCAAAAAACACACACACACAAAAAAGTTCCAGTATCATATGAATCATTCTCTAAATTGCATACAAAGAAATCTTTTTAACACAAAATACTGGTTATGTGTCAGAAAAAAATTCCCCAAACAATGCTGCCATTGATTTTAGTGTGCATACATCTGAATCGTAGTTTTTTTTCTTTCTCCTTCCTCTGTCAGAAGTGAAGGGAAAATATTAACCAAGTTTTTTCATTTCAGCAAGGACATTTATTAAGCTTTTTTTTTTAAATATTATCTGTCGGCACTCAGAAAAAAAACCAAAGAAGAAATAAGCAGAGATGCAAAACAAGAATTCAATCAAAGTTATGATAAAACATCAATAATACAAGCATCCACTCGCACCATATGAAAGATTCTGTAGTTTAAACTTTAAAGGGATGGTGAAACCTGCCCAAAACCCACTCGCACCAAATGAAAGATTCTGTAGTTTAAGGGGATGGTGAAACCTGCCCAAAACCCACCAAACTACCCCATAAAATCTAAAGCACAGCCACCATAGTTTTTCGTTTTGTTTCATTATATGCATAGCAGCAGCAGAATTGAATGTAGAACAAGGCAACCATGTGTGTTGTTGCTTGTATAACAGAATATGATCTTTTTTTCTGTGTGATATTTTTCAAGAAGAGTGTTTTGTGACACTTGGGGAAACCCAAGCCCTTCTTACTGGCAGTGAATCCTGTCTTGGTGTTGACCTTCCCCAAATGTTTATCGTCATTAGCTGCATAGGTGTGAGTGGTGTTAATTCTGATGTCCATTCAAATGACATGCTCGTTTATGTTTTTATTTTTTTATTTTTTTTTAACTGCAGATGTTGTTTGCTCAATCACACTGTGGATGAAAAATTTGGTTTTTATTTATGTTAAAGAAACGCCGTCACAAAAGATGTTTTGCCCAAGGAGGCTGATGTTTCTCCTACCAGTAAACAGAACTTTACATATAAAAATCAGAGTGATATTTTGTTTTTAGAATGCTTCATTGATTTTCAATTTAAAATCCTTGTACATCAGTACCAGTACCTGATTGTAGAGAACTGCAGTGTCACAGCTGGTGTAATGGTTTGTTACCTGCAATTTTCATTTTGGTCTCTTCTACCTTTTGGGCAAAATTTGTTTTGAGAAGGTGAGTTCCTTTAACCACTTCAGTCAGTGTGCAAAAGTAACTGACTGGCTGTCAGATTTACTGGAGCCACCCTACTTCTGGTTTTCTTTTCTGCCTGATTGGCGAAACAGTGAAAATGCTGTGAGAATATGGCCTGATGGGAATGTGAGGAAGAAAGATCAGATGAATGACACTGAGTATATGACAGAGGTTGCTGATGTGTTGGATATATATATATATGAATTTGGTTCAGTTCAAGGTTGTATCTGTGCGCTTGGAGAAAGCCCATATGCTCTCCACCCCGTATCTCTCAGAAGATTCTACAGTGTCGCCTTTGAAAGCGTTCCAGTGTTGGTCTGATTTATGATGGCCCTTTCTCATTCTTTCAAGGGAAATTGTTGAGCTTTTTTCTTTCCACACCTCTCTCCTCCAGGCAATCGAAGGTGTGATCTGTCCTCGGCTTTGTGCCTGTGTGTAGGGTCTCAAGCTCCTCAACATTTAAGATCTCCCCGAGACCCAAGCCGCTTGTGATGGTATCTTTGTCTGCTAGTGTGTTAAATATGATCCTTTATTGAAGCACAGTGAAAGAGCAAAAGGAAAGAAAGGACAGTGGTGGGGAGCCGTCATGTTTGATGGCGTAGGGTCTGAACATGGGAGTAGGTGAATACAGCTTGTGGTTTAACTGAGTAAACACACATCTTTTTATGGCTAGAACCCAGCGTGTTGGGTGAACACACAGTAAAAATGTCAATCAGCAGAAGTGTGTTTGAATAGCCAGAGTGAGAGAGAGAGAGAGAGAGAGAAATAGCAACTACTTGGCAAAGTGTAATTCTTTCAGGAAAAGTTGTGTGCCCAGGCATGATATCATAATCAACGCCCCCTGCTTTCTTCTTTTCATTTGAAAATGTTTTGTTTTTGCTGTCGCCCTCATTGCATTTGAATTTGCTTGGCATTTTTCACCAAATGGCAGGAGAGCAGGTGGCATTTCTTCACTAGTAAGTGTCTTACTGGCTGCGTCCACACTCTGCGTAGTGTCGGTTACATCCGGGAGAGGTTTCCTTTTCGGACACGTATATATACATATATGTGAGCACAATTTTCTCATGGATTTGTTGTGAAATTCATGCTAGGTAGGTGTCGTACTATATGCATTGTGTCACTAGCATTTATACCAAACTCGTGCGTGCGCTTACCTGTGTCTGTGTGCCTGTCTCTGCATATGACTGTGTATGTTAGTACTGACTTGCATTTATGTGTTAGCATTTGCCTGTGTGTGTGTGTGTGTGTACATGCATGTATGTGTGCTTGCATGCATGTGTGTGTGTGCTCTTGCCTGCCTGTGTGTTGTTTATGTGTGTGAGGTTGCACATTTCCTGTCTCTGTGTATCTTCTCTGTTGTCACAGTTGTCACGTGTGCTGGTAAATACATGATTACTGAATGTTCAGCTGTGTACATATATATATATTTTGGCATTTCGTTCCTTTTTCATCATGAAATCCATCCAATTTGTGTTTATTACCACACAAGGTTTGATTATTGATTTCCTTTTTTTATTTTATTATTTTATTGATGTCATTTGTTGTTGATTTTGCTATTTTTTCAACTTGAGATACATGTCATTGTCAAGGTAACTTGTCAGTTTTTTGCCCTTTACACAATTCTCATTCAAGTCTGAATCAGTGAATGAGGGTGTGCAAGTATCAAAGATGTGAAACTGAAGCGGTTTAATTTTGTGACCGAGCTGAGCTCAGTTGTTCACGTGGAGACTGGTGCCAGTTGATTTCTGGTGTGTTGACAGAATGGTGTGTAACCCCTCCTTTAAGACTGCTTAGAAGTGAACCAAAAGTGATTTGGAAGGGGGGTGCTTAGAAGTGAACCAAAAGTGGTTTTGAAAGGGGGTGCTTAGAAATGAACCAAAAGCAGTTTTGAAGGGGGGTGCTTAGAAGTGAACCAAAAGCGGTTTTGAAGGGGGGTGCTTAGAAGTGAACCAAAAGTGGTTTTGAAGGGGGGTGCTTAGAAATGAACCAAAAGTGGTTTTGAAGGGGGGTGCTTAGAAGTAAACCCTAAAAGTGGTTTTGAAGGGGGGGTGCTTAGAAGTGAACCAAAAGTGGTTTTGGGGGGGGCTA
The DNA here is from genome assembly GCA_018857735.1 of Alviniconcha marisindica. NCBI lineage: Eukaryota > Metazoa > Mollusca > Gastropoda > Provannidae > Alviniconcha > Alviniconcha marisindica. The sequence continues at coordinate 1,418,951 of JABMCL010000979.1, forward strand.
GAAGTGAACAGTGGTTTTCCGGGGTGCTTAGAAGTGAACCAAAAGTTGTTTTTTTGTGTTTTTTGGGGGGTGCTTAGAGGTGAACCAAAAGTGGTTTTGAAGGGGGGGTGGGGGGGTGCTTAAATTTAAAAGTGAACCAAAAGTGGTTTTGAAGGGTGGGATGCTTAGAAGTGACCCAAAAGTGGTTTTGAAGGAGGGGGGGGGGGTGCTTAGAAGTGAACCAAAAGTGGTTTTGAAGGGTGGATGTGAGGGGTCCTTGGTGAAGCACTGGTCAGTGTGGAAAGGAGAAGGAAAAGTTTGGAGAAAGAGGGGCCTAATAAGGGAGTTGGTTGGTTGCTGATCAGGGTTCCAATGTGATAGTAGTCAAAATGCAGTCCAGGTAACTGAGAAAGGCTTTGATATGCCCAGCTCCACTCTGAGTCTGATCATTGGTACAGTACTTTTGACTCTGTAGACTAGGTCTACATTTCCTGGTATTCGTTTTAAGAAGGGGGGGGAGGGGTCCAGTGTGTGTGTGTGTGTTGGGGGGGGGGGGGTTCACGCTTTGGGAAGGACAGGCATTATTATAGACGATAGATAAAGACTGGGACGCATTCTTAACAAGATAGGTCATGACGAAGTGAGGTTGGTACGGTGTTCGGGGAGGTCGTGATGAGTCATGATCTCAAAAGTGAGGTTGGGTACAGTGTTGGGGGCACTTCGGGAAGGCCAGGCATTGTTACAGACAAACTGAAGAGAGGTACCTGGGATGCATTCTTAATGAGGTAGGTCATGATGGGTCATGATCTCAAAAGTGAGGTTGGGTACAGTGCTGGGGGCACTTTGGGAAGGCCAGGCATTGTTACACATTGATAGATAGGGACCTGGGATGCATTCTTAACGAGGTAGGTCATGATGGGTCATGAAATCGAAAGGGAGGTTGGGTACAAATTTGACCTGGAGTCATTCTTAATCAGCTCAGTTACAGCAGGTCTGGAAATCCGAGGCAGTGTTGGCACAGTCCGACCTCACTTCCTGTCTCTGGCCCCATTGTGACTTAGTTCATTAAGAATGACCCCAGGTCAATACTGTGCCAATTTCACTTTCGATTTCGTGACCCATTGCGACCTCCCTCGTGAGTATTGTTAAGAATGGTCCACCGTTACGTTGTAAATAACCATGACGGCAACAGGAATAAGAGTGACGATAGTGAAGTGTTTTACCACAGCACTGCTTCCCAAGAAACGATCGGACTCAGAGGGGTAGGTACGGTGACAGGGATTTGTACATTCTGTTAAACATAAGGCACGGGTCAGCTGTTTTTCAGTGGAGCCGAATGCATTGCGATATATGCACAATTAATTCCTCCGTTTGTCTGTCCAAAGCTTGAAATGTTAAAATGGAGGCTGAGCTATTATGCTGCCTTGGTCTAAGTGAAGACATAGCTGAAAACAAACTCAAAGGAAAAGAAGCTCGAGGGAGAAAGAAAAAAAAAAAAGCGCTTTGATTTGATGGTAAAGGGTGCCAATTCTTCATCAGTCTTGACTGTTCACAAGCAGCCTCAGTCTTTAGCTTTTGATCACTGTACATCCGTTGTGATAACACAGTCCGTTGAGCACTTTTATTGTCATGCTTTATCCAACACGTTGGTGTTCCAGAGTGCAAAACAACTGCTTGGTTTAGTTGTGTTTTTGTCCGGTGCCATTTCTTAATTGCAGAATGTAGGTATTTCAGAACTTACACAGATTTAGCATACTGGTTATTGATCAGTTATCTCACAAAATTGAGCTGTTTTTAGTAGGCGGATAATTTTTGCAGTTTTAACTTGTGTGATGAATTTGTGTGATGTTTATTAATGAGGCTAGAGTTGCTTCTGGACACAGTTGAACTCTTGAGTGGCAAACTGTTTTGTCAAAAAGAAGAAGTAATCTCTCTCCCTCCCACTTTCTTCTGCAAATTTCTGCAAAAAGCAAAAATAGCAGATTCAGCATCACAGCATACAGAGCATTGGTGTTATCACAATATCAGCAGGAAATGGACTGTTAATGGGTGTTCTTGCGTGTTAATTTTTTTTAAATATAAATCTGTGAAAGGGCAGAAGTCCTTTTCCCAAGTTGAAAATTGCTGAACAGAAACTGGATTTCATCTTTTGCGCTTGCTGAAGATGGATACAGGCGGAACCGTCGAGGCTATTTTGTGGTTTTCACAGCGCGGAGGTGATCACAGCTGCCGTGCGGTCTCCGCAACAGACCCCTCCGTCACAGCAACGCCCCGTGCACTGTCGGCACTGCGCTGTGTGGGTGTGCTTTCCTTAGCCGGCATTTAGGGGACGGCAGTGCCGGTGACCACCGTGAAGTGACGCCACTGTCTGTTGCTCAGCCTCGCTCACCGGCAGAGCCAACTGTGCAGGACACGTGGGGCAGCGGGGATCGTCCCAAACCCCCCCAAAAGTACTTGCAGGTACCCAAACTCCATTTATAATAATACTAAAGAGGATTTCTAGAGCACCCATCTACCACACAAGGTGGCGGCACAGGGCGCTTTACAATAACACTAGCCACACACACGCACATGCATGCACGCACGCACGCACGCACGCACACACGCACACGCACACACAGCGTCGAACGAGGGGATGGGCAGGGCTGTTTTTTTTCTTTCCATTGCCTTGATTTGTAAGGCACCACCTGTATTCAAAATGTGAACCAACTCCCTCCATTAATAATAATAAAGAGGATTTCTAGAGCGCCCATCTACCACACAAGGTGGCGGCACAGGGCGCTTTACAATAACACTAGCCACACACACGCACATGCATGCATGCACGCACGCACGCACGCACACGCACACACACACAGCGTCGAACGAGGGGATGGGCAGGGCTGTTTTTTTTTTTCTTTCCATTGCCTTGATTTGTAAGGCACCACCTGTATTCAAAATGTGAACCAACTCCCTCCATTAATAATAATAATAAAGAGGATTTCTGGAGCGCCCATCTACCACACAAGGTGGCAGCATAGGGCGCTTTACAATAACACTAGCCACACACACACACGCACGCACGCACGCACGCGCGCACAGCGTCGAACGAGGGGATGGGCAGGGCTGTGATTTTTTTTCCATTGCCTTGATTTGTAAGGCACCACCTGGATTAATTCTATATTCAAAATGTGAAGCAACTCCCTTCGCCATCTTTTATCACCCCCCTCCCCACCATCATCGCAGTAACAAGGGGTCTGGATGATGTCACGTATTGCTTCATTGTTTTTCACCTGGTACTACCTTGATACTTACGATAGGTTTGGTCCTAAGTAAATGCTGTTTGTATTGCTACCAATGCTGTGTATGTGTTTAGATTTAGCTACTCCGCAGGGCAATAATCTCTATGAAACTGTACATGTTCGTGCCGGTTTTGTTGACCTTGACACAGTTTCGGTGTCACAGGAGAGTTCGACAAAAATAGCTAATATTTCCATAATTTTGAGTGCAAGTTGAATGAGTAGGTTTTTTTCTTTTTTTTCTTCCATTTAACAATAGTCAAAACAGTTGTTATTTTTACGTCCAAGGGTCATTGAAATTAATGTTTTCATCATGGTTACTGTCAACTACTACATGGTTCATTTTAAAGTTCTGCGCATTTGATGCCAGTGTATAAAGAGGTATTGCAACTGTTTTCAGCGACTAACCACTCAACATTCCATGCTATTTTTTTGTCTCCTGAATTTCCGTCCTTTGATACCCGTAGCCTTCATTTTGTGGGGGGAAAAGTATGTCATGGGAATCTTGAGTTTTTTAGTACGCCTGTGCATGCAGTACTAATGAGAACTTTAGAATATGAATTGATGTCAGAAAACGTAATTAGACTTCTTGTGAATTCTTCAGCAGTGAACCTGTTTAATTTGTGTGTGTGTGTGTGTGTGTGTGTGTGTGTGTGTGTGTGTGTGTGTGTGTGTTGTGTGTGTGTGTGTGTGTGTGTGGTGCGTGCGTGCGTGCGTGCGTGCACGCGCACCAGTGTTTGTGTGTGGTGTGATCAGTTACACCCATGAAGCAATATTCCTGTCTATCTGACTTATTACACAAAATATTGTAAACTAGATTCCAAACACAACACACAGAACACAGAAGAAACGGTTAGATAAAAAATCAACACCTCTATGTATTTTCAGTTCAAGTAAAAACAATTTTGGTTCCGAACACATGACATAGCAGTAAAGGCGTTTTTCAGTGCAGTAGTTACAGATGCAATAGTTACAGAACTCTTGAGGAAAGACCATCATGTTGAAAGATCTGCTTGGTAAGGTCTTTTATGGCCACTTGCAATGAAACTGTCCCTTTTTATTTCAATGCTATGAACCCTTCGCCAGGACCACCCATCTTGCATGACCACTTTTGGTGAAACTGTTTCCAACAATGTGTGTGTGTGTGTGTGTGTGTGTGTGTGTGTGTGTGTGTGTGTGTGTGTGTGTGTGTGTGTGTGTGTGTGTGTGTGTGTGTGTGTGTGTGTGTGTGTGTGTGTGTGTGAGTGCGTGCGCGTGTGTGTGTGTAATCCACTAATTCTCACGCACAATTAAGTCTTTCTTTTCTTTCACTGCTTCGATAGATAGTCCACCCATACACGCCATACGTCACGACGCCATTTTTAGAACCTAAACGAGCAACACCGTCCTGCTTATAATTATTAGTGCAAGACTGTGCTCAGTTCAGAAATCTCCGTTCTCCATCAGCCTGCAAACAGCAGCGAAATCGCGAAGAAGGTCGCCATTGCTTCCACCTCTTCTTTGCTGGCACTGAATTGACGCAGCGATGACGTCAGCCATCGTCGCCCCGCAAATGACGTCATTCAGCCTCAGGTTGAGGCTCTGAATTTCTCCCTCTTCGGCGTACACGTGGGTCAAAATGTCCGAGAGCGTCTCGTCGAGGCGTACAGACCAGTCCGGCGAGCCTCTGGTGGACTTGGCGAGAGGCGGCGAATAAAGGGTGGATGCCCGACCGAACCAGACCATAGTTCAGGAGCTGTGTGAGAGTCGAGGTGGCCGTCCTGAGCTGTCCGTCCTAACGAGCCTTCTGGTTTCCGTGGACGTAAAGAATTATTGAACCGTGCTTCGGCATTGGTCACAACTTGTCCCTAATATGTCAACTGACATCTGAGGACATTAAGCATCACTTCATCATCATCGAACCAGACCTCGTTCATAGCGCTGCGGCCGCTGCTGAACACGCTCCAGGTTTTCTCCATGTTTGCCAGCCTGGCTAGGCCGAAGATGCGCACTGCGATGGATGTGCTGATAAGGATAAATCCCACGAACAGCAGAGCTAAAACCGCTGCCTGCACCCAGAAGCCGACGAAAACTGTGCCGCGGCTAGCCGTATATTTGGAAGATGAATGCACTCACCAGGACGGCAACGGCCGCTGGAACGACACAAAAATAATGATGTTACAGCAAAGATTATAAATACAAACTTTGTATTTATAATCTTTGCGTAAGCCGGTTTGGCCTAGCGGTAAGGCGTTAGGCTGGTAAGCGGAAGGACCTCGGTTCGATACCGCTCTCTACTATTATCAGTTTTCCTGTGTCTTAATTATCATAGGCAGGCATGTGAGTATCTGTCCTACTGCGCAATGCCTTGTGCACGCTTCCCCCCCCCCCCCCCCGCCATTACCTCCGCGCATCACATTTTTTTTTTCCACCCTCGCTTGATGACTCAAGATCGCTTCGAAACCGAAAGTAGTGTATCGTATTTTTCACTGAAACGGTGATGCTAGCGCAACATCATACATGACTTGTACCGATTCTGAAACTGGCGTTACCTTTTCAAATTCTTTCTCGCTTTCTGCCGCGACAGAATTCCGATCCCGAAAACAGCGATCCATATCACAATGTTTTCTCATGCTTACTTGCTACTCCAAGGACATGGAGGGCAACTCTGTATTGTTCCACCTCGACGGCAGACTGAAGCAGTTCCCTTCTCAGTTCTGGCAAGACCCGATACGATGCTGAAAAATAAGAAATGTAGAATACTAGCTGCTGCTACTACCACTATTACTATGATCACTATCACTACTTCTATTAATGCTACTTATAATAACTTCGAAACAGAAGATAACGAGAAGATAAGCCTTAACAGTAGCAATACTAACGTGTGTGTGTGTGTGTGTGTGTGTGTGTGTGTGTGTGTGTGTGTGTGTGTGTGTGTGTGTGTGTGCGCGCGCGCGTGTGGTGGATGTCAGTGTGTCGTGTGTGTGTGTGTGTGTGTGTGTGTGTGTGTGTGTGTGTTATTGTTGTACTTGCGCTGTTCTTGTTGTTGTTGTTGTATTTGCTGGTTGATATTGTGACTGTCAGGTCTATTCCTTTTTAAGGATGACGCACGTTGCTATGTCCGTGCAAGTAAGTTAAATAAACATGGTGCTTAACGTCCACAGAAACCATAAGGCTTATTAGGGACGGGGAGAAGGGGGGGCGTATGGAGGAGAGGGGAGAGGATGATTATGTACCTATCGCTACACTTTCACCACCAGAATGATTCCTGCATTAAGATGGGCAGCGATGAGAGCCATTTGAATGTTTCAGTAGGAAGTGATGGACAAAGTCACAAGGCAGTGTCCACAAACCACAAGCTTTTTGAAGAGAAAGGAGAGCCGAAGCGGTGTCGAACCGAGGTCCTTCCGCTTACCAGCCTACCGCCTTACCGCTGGGCCAAACCGGCTCACCGTGTGTCCGTGCGACACTAAAGCTGGTGTTTATACTGGTGAGCATAGAGTGGTTGCCATAGCAACGTCTATTCATTCCTGCACTAGTGGGATGAAGGGGACCGGGTGGTGGGGGAGATGAGTGGGGGCTGAAAGGTGTTTAAATCACGTACAGTTGAGGTAAATGACAGGCCTACAACTGAGAACAGTGTCTCTCACCTTCAACTCGACAGACTGGACATGGCCGCACTCGGACTGGTTCCAAAATTAAAACTGCAAATTAAAAGTAAACTGCAAGGAGTGTTTGATATTTCATTCCAATAAAGACCACAATGAGATGGTACCCAGCAAAATTCAATCCCAATACCCTTAGACGCAATAACAATGTGTTAAATACTTTACTTCATAATAAGCTCTATCCCTTCTTACTTTGCAGTCCCAGTTTTGAAAAGCACATAAAACTGCTTTTGAATCAACACAAATCAGAAAGTTAAAATTGCTAGAACCATCAGTGAATTTTACATATGATTTTGATAGTTTTCAGTTAGATGTTGCTTTATTTCTATAGCTAAGATGTTAGCAGTTTCCCTTTTCTTCGAGTCAGTATGATCAGTATTAAATTTAACATTAAATTGTTCCCACTGTGGTATCTAAGGTGATGTTGGTAGAACTGGAATAGCTGTAATATCTATATTACACACGTTAAAGAAATCATTTATATACTTTCTGATTGGCGGAATAGATCATAGAATCTGTACAACGTTCTCCAGTTACCGAATTAGTGACTGCAAAACTTCTGATGACATACTTTGAAACCACTAATTTATGTTGTTCTGAGAGAACTACTTCTTCTTCCTACGTCTTTGAAAACAGAGGTGATAATTAATAGCTGAACACAGAGCTAATTGGTGGGGTGCTTTTCCTTAAGTCTCTTGTGTGCGTGCGTGCGTGCGTGCGTGCGTGCGTGTGTGTGTGTGTGTGTGTGTGTGTGTGTGTGTGCGTTGTTCTGTTGCTGTTGTTGTTATTTACTATAACTGACAGTGTTGGTTCTTTTAATTATGGCGTGTATACTTACGCGCAAAGTCTCGAGATGGTTGCCGACACTGTTTTTACAACAACAACAACAACAACAACAAAATCGTTTTCAGCTGAAAACTGAGAGGGAAAGTTCCTTTAATTATGGTGTGATATATACTTACACACAACTTCTCCAGAAGCTCGTCGGCGGGAAGGCTGACGCTGCTGTGTTCCGTGAGGGGGTCCGCTGGACACGAGCTGAAGGCACAGGAACAAAACATAGTGTGCACAACGAGAGACAGACAGACAGACAGATAGAGGCAGAGAGACAGAGACTGGCAGAGATAGAAATACAGACTGAGACAGACAGACGGATAGAGACAGAGAGACGCGCGCACACCCATATACCTCTCTCTCTCTCACACACACACATACACGCACGTACATATACATATACATGCACCCACTCACGCACGCACGCACACACACACACACACACACACACACACACACACACACACACACACACACACACACACACACACACACACACACACACACTCACATACGCACGTACATCCACATAATTATACATGCACCCACTGACGCACACACACACACACACACACACACACACACACACACACACACACACACACACACACACACGCACGTACATACACATATACATGCACTCACTCACGCACACACACACACACACACACACACACACACACACACACACACACACACACACACACACACACTCACATACGCACGTACATCCACATAATTATACATGCACCCACTCACACACACACACACACACACACACACACACACACACACACACACACACACACACA